>CM021106.1:214419248-214993078 GCA_007115665.2 Sequoiadendron giganteum
GATGAAGTATTGGAAAATGTAGGGATTGAGGACTGAAGGGCCTCTGCTAAAACAACCAACAGGGTCATCTAATGCCACACAATTATTATTCATGCCAATGAATGTGGTACCAAGTTAGAGAAAACCATGAATGGCATGTGAGCCAGGTTCTTCCACTTAGCTTAGATGGGCCCACCTTCTCTATTCCTTGAGGATGATTTAGTGGCCACAGTTGAGCATATTGCGGAAAGGATCGAGGAAAAGAAATGGTATGTGTCTATTTTTAGGATTTCGATCAACCCCTTGCTACAGAGGATTTTTACAACATCACTCAGTCGGTTGCAATTCTTCATTTTCAATATGAGTCATGGGTCGATATATTGTTGGCGCTACCTTACAAAGAAGTGATTGAGCTGCATTAAGAGTAGGTTACTATGCATGACTTATCCCCTCCATCTGAAGATGAGTGGATGCCCCTTCACACTACCCTCTCTAAGCTCCGACTACATTGTTTGATGAATAAAGTCTCTGGTCTACAGGCCAATTTTTTTTGGGTTCCTCATTCTGCAAGCGAAAAACCCCTGATAAGTCACCAAAAGCTGTGAACACTTAATTCCCAAGCTCCCTTGGGGTGAGTTTATTTTTTCCTAAGTATCGACCACACCTCAATGAAGAAATAAGCATATCAGCCTCCTTTTGTGCAAAGGATTTTGCAAATATTGCCACACATCAGCCGAGTGCTCCTCGCAAGGTTTCCTTTGGTCACTTTTCCAAAATCTTGCGCAAAGCTTCCACATGTCAGCTATTTGCAATATTCTATGCCTCTTTGCATTGCTCCTCTTTCGAGCCCCACACACACGCCACATAGCATCAATGCACACATATATTTGTGGTGGATCCCACCATCAACATGGTATGCTAAATACCTCCATGTTTCTTCACAACATAGGATCTTTATCGCTCATGGGAAGGATAGAACGTCGGGCCTTGATCGCTTGCTGTGCAATCTTCTAAGGACTTCATCGTAGTAGAGAGCCAAGCATGCAACAACCTTTCACCAACTTCCATGTTCTATAAGTGCCACCATGAATCAATTGCACGTGTCAAGTGCTCTAGTCTATTGGAACCACTACCATCATTCACAAGGGATGCATCCGACCCTTTGATGTCTTCATTCATGACCCAAATCTTTTCGGTTGTAATGACCAAGGGAAAATCATTGCAAATGTATAATTTCTCATAATCAAAGCATTTTTCTATTACTTGCTTGACAAGCTGGGTTTTCATTATAAATACTGCTTCTTCTTTCAAAGTAGGGAGTGCGAATTTTAGAAAGAATTCCATTATTGACACCAACAAATATGTATTTTCTATCGATAAACATGGCCTCAAATGATCAAATTTGTACAACTATAACTTATAAATGATTCCATTTAACCCCTTTCTTTATGAGAATTCATGGAAAGTATAATCCATTATTCAATTTAAATAAAATAACTCTTATATGAACAATCATGCATCATTTTAAATCATGAAAGATGAGATAATAAATAATATTGATATTATTGTAAAATCACAAAAATACCATTCTCCCCCCTCCTCTCTCCTTTGGCCACAATTTAAACTTCTTGCGCACATGGTGGATTCCTCCCTGGGGATAACCCACGGTGCCCCTATATACCCTCTTGACCCGAGCCTCACCTTGTCACATGCAAAATCATGTCCCTTGGGGGCCACTCCTGGTGGGTCAACGCCTTTGTTTTCGGGTCTTTCAGAGTCACCTATAATTTTGGTCTTATCTGGTGAGAATGTGGCAGTGGTGGAGATTCTTCCAAAAATCTTGCGGTGGAAGGATGTGCTGACCAATGGAAAATAGAGTTCATCCTCTGTTCCTCCTCTTATTGAGGAAATCATAGCTTCTGAGCTGGGATTTTCGTTTCTTGACTTTGTTAGTGATAGGATTCTCTCCTCGATGGAGAACGTGGTTGTGGGTTGGTTTCTGTCCTTCTCTCCAACTATGGATATGGTTCGAAAGTGGGTTACTGCTAAATGGCTCCTCAAAGGTAGTGTGAAGATCTGCACTATGGTGGGTGGTCTCTTTCTATTCAAGTTTACAATGCCAGATGACTTGGTGATGGTCCTCTCTTTTGGGGCCTAGGTGTATGGGAAACATAGCTTTGCATTATGTCTTTGTAAGTCGGGTTTTGACCTTGATGTGGATCTAAACAAATAGGCTCTGACCTGGGTTTGTCAGCTCAAGTTACCTTTAGAATATTGGGATGAAGCCATTTTCAAGAGCATTGGGGACTCTATGGTTTAGTTTATCACCTCAGATTCCATCACCAAATTGAAGTCCAGGTTAGTCTTTGTTGCCTTTTGCGTAAATATCTGTGTGAACAAGACTCTTCCTAACTCGATGAAGTTGTGTTGTAAGTTTGACAATTGGGTTCTAAGGATAACTTTAAGAAACCCCCCCTCGATAAATGTGTAAATTCTTGGTGAATCTTTCCTTTTATTTGAAAAAAAAAAAAAATTTCCTAGCGAATCTTGTGCACAGTATTAAAAAAATTCTAAAATCTTGGTGAATCTTAATGAATAATTGGTAAAAATAATAATCAAAGTGGCGAATCCTAGTGAGTAATCACTAAAAAGATTAATTACAATGGAAAATATCTCCTTTAAAAATTTGCATAGTTGGTTGATGCAATTGCCCCATATATTATTTTGTTTTTTTAAATATTGAAGTAGGGGCCTAGGGGCAGTAGCCACCTACAGGGTCAAGGGGACAGAGCCCCCTTGCTGGATCTGGGGACAACATAAATTCACTATTGAAAATGCATTGGAGGACACACAGATGAAGTGTTTTTAAAAATTATCACTTGAAAAGTAAGACTAAATGAAACTTGAAAATTTTACCATCGATTAGCTTTTAAATCAGATGGCTACAAGTCCATTCTATGAGTGAATATCGGTGTGAGTGAACATCATCAGTGGGACACTTAGGGATGTCCCACCGAATACAACGATGATGAAAGATGTCATGAACTATTGGCAATAATGAACAATGGAGATCAAACAAAGCTTTGAATGGATGTCTTTCCGAGAGCTGGGCACAAATATCGTAGATTCCCTTCATGACTCTTTGGAATTACACAAGTGGTGTACCTGTGCCTTCATGGACCCCAGGTGGAGTATGGAAGCCTTATCGACGTGAGTGAACATCATCACTGGGACACGAGGGATGTCCAACTGATACAACCATGATATAGTAGATTCCCTTCTTGATTATCTAGAATTACACAATATTACTAGCAAATATTCTTAATATTTTTAATTACTATATAAACTACTGGCAAATCAGTGCCAATGATGCATCATTTAAATGGTGAATAATATTTGCATGCCAGCTACTCTACTCTATTGGGACCACTACCATCATTCACAGGGGATGCATCCAACCCTTGGATGTCTTTGTTCATGGCCTGAATATTTTCGGGTGTAATGGCCAAGGGAAAATAATTGCTAGTGCATCATTTCTCATAATAAAAGAATCTTTTTTGTTACTTGCTTGACAAGATGGGTTTTCATTATAAATACTGCTTCTTCTTTCAAAGCAGGGAGTGGGAATTTTAGTTCAGAGTTTTCTTTTTAGTTTAGAGTTGGGTAGAGGAAATAATAGAAGAACCAGACCTTTAATTTCTTTAGTAGATTATTGTGAGGAACTCATAGACTGTGCCATTGTTCAAGCTTTCTATTTCCTTTGATATTTGATAAGTTTTACTGTACCATTATTGTACTAGATGTTTCATTCCTAGACTTCTATAAATTAATACAAGTTGGTTGATTTAGATCATGTCTTAGACTCGTCTTTCTAGTAAAATGTATGAGGTTATTTTATCTCATATAATGAATCACACAGCCTTGTATTTTTATTCTACCATTTTGGAACATAGTACAATACCCACAGGCCCTTAAGTTGTATCCCTAAGATATATTTACTATGCCACACGTCTAAATCTTGGCATATCACCTAAGTTAGATCCCTTTGTTTAAATATCGACTTCTTTTTCCCATTTTCAAAACCCCAGTTATAGAAGAAGCTGACTTCTTTAAATTCTGAAGGTTACTTAGTTTGGCACAATAGCCCCCCCCCCCTATAACTGAGTTTCCCACAAAGGACTATTACCTTGCAAATTTTTTGCATGAACAGTTTTTTCTTCTTGGCACGCTCGGTGGGACCGCAAAACAATAACCAAATCAAAAGGGTGTGTAAATCACCAACCCGTCACTAGGTCACGAACCGCAAAATAAACCTAGCTTGTTAGTGTCGTCATTGGTAACATCTCATATCCAAACTCATCTAGTAAAACCTTCAGGTTCTAGCCATAATGTTAATCGCAAACCAAAATTATGTGCCTTGGGATATCGAAATTCCCCTTGTTTCCTTTGTGGCACCAGCCGTATGGGCCCTCATCCCATTCTCTACTATAAAAGCTATTCGAAAGTTCACCAGAGATGTCTCACGAACACCAGCCGAACATCTGCAAGATGTTGTAGAAATGTGGCTAGTGCACGAAGTAACAAATCAGAGCGTAGGACTAAGATTTCTTGCAACTTCTTTCAGAGGGAGAGCACTAGATTGGTATTGCACTTTGCCTTCCAACACCATCGGTACTTGGGATCAGCTCAAAGACCCCTTTTTGAGAGGTTCTCGAATGATCGAGACAAATCTTTGTTATATCGCCAGCTATCACTGATAAATTGGGCCCCATCCAAAACCATGATAGATTTCAATGCTCGATTTCATACAACTTGGAAAATGATCCAAAATACCATCTGACCATCGACCGAACTAGTGGTCATGTTCTACTTAAATTCCATCAACACTGACATTTCTATGATGATCCAATTGCTTGGAAAAACCACGTTACCAAATGCATACAACATAGTAGTAAAGGCGAAGAATAATTTGATTGATGTCGATAAGTTTCCACCTCGCTCCCTCATGTCGATATTCCCCAAAGTATCAACTTCTAATCAGGAGATACCATCTACTAGCACAACTAGGCCTTCATTGCCATCTATGTACATATATCCGAGTATGCAACAAAATGTTTCTTTTAAATTTGACGCTTTGAAGGATGAGATGAGCGACATAAGGGAGATGCTATGGAACTTGAAAAATGAAGTAACCACTATCAAACACAATCAAACTACTCCTCAGAGACCGACCTATTAGAGTAATCAGGGCAAAAAACTCTCCTACCAATAGAACCAATGTCAAAGGGGTGTGTGCACAACTCCGCCGACTTAGACAAATAACCAAATAGGACTAGTACCAACTCTGTTTGGAATTGCTCAGACAAGTACAAGTAGGGAGTTGACCGTGGGACATAACAATCTTGCCGAAGATTTCAATTCTTGGTGCTATCCTTGCGACAATGCTCATATGCCTCAAAATTTTCCATGTGGCAATTTACAATAGAAAATTGCCGCACAACACAACCAAGGTGCAATGATGAGTTCAGGGGCTATACATATGCCTCTTCCCAAATGGAAAATATGGTTCTCACCTCACAGATGCAAGGAATACCCCTGGAGCAAGAAGGTGACATAGCTCCTTACCATACCCTCCTCTCATGGATGGAAGGGCTCGAAGTGATGTTCACTTATGAAGCATCCACATCAGTGACCTCGAAAGTGCAGTCTGACTATAACACCCAGTCAAAGAGAAGATTCATAGGTGAGTCGATCACTCCACAACCTAGGAGTATTCTGAACCAACTCCCTGACACTTCTACATTTTCTCCAGAGCCTCAAGTATGAAAATAAATTGTTATAACCAAGGAAAAGGAACAAAAGCCTCCAAATCCATCACTAATCAACCTAGTAGAACAAAAATAATAAATCTTCCACTAATGTGTCCCTCTGGGATATCTTAGCAATTCCTGAACAAAAGTCATTTCTATAGGAGGCCCTACTGAAGGATGTAGCTGCACAACCAACAAAACAAAATTTTGAAAGGACCATTGACACATCACCTCGAGCCAAAGTCCTTACAAAAACTATAGGGGAGGTTCTAATAGAGGGAAAAGGGGAGAAGCCAAAACCTAAACCCTTCTTCCTCACTCTCATTATAGGGAAAAACCTATTGCATAACTCCATGACTGACTCTAGTCCCAGTACCATAGTCATTCCCAAGAAGATAGATGAAGCCTTAGGACCTAGCTACGAGCCCCTAAGAAGAGGAGTTATGCAGCTAGATGGGAACAAGGTCGATACAATTGGCCTCATTAAAGACCTCCCTTTAACATTATTTTCCTATGCTAGTCTCACATTATGGCAAGATATAGTGGTTGTTGACGTTCCCCCCATGTTTAGCCTTTGTTTATCATGGGATTTTATGACAAAGATAAGTGGATACCTTTCTTTGGATTGGTCTCACCTAATTCTCAGATGAATATTGTATCAGAATCCCTGTATTAAGAGAATGTGGCCGATGAAGCCATGATCAACTACAAAGATACCCATACTCCTCCCACAATAGAAGAAACCAATGCTGCTCAAATATCTTACACTAAAGAAGAAGCCATCAGTAGCAAGATGCATGGGGGAGAGAAGGTGATCGAAGAAAAATTTGGCTTAGAAGAAGTCTTTCTGAGTGACCATGTAGATACCAATAATTTTGACCATTATCATGATATCGGTTTGGGAACCTACATCATCTACGAGGAAGATCAAGAGTTTTCGAAGATAGAAAAGCACTCTGTAGCCGAGCAAAATTCAGAGTTACAGATGTTGCACTTTGATAGCGCAAGGTGCAAAGTAGGTGTTGGTACCGGGATATGCTTAACATCTCCAAACAACGAGAAAATTCTCAGATCCTTTCCCTTTCAATTTTCCTTCTCAAATAATGAGGCTGAATATGAGGGTCTTGTGCAAGGGCTGAGCCTTGCGGAGCACATGGGTATCAGACAAATAAAGTTCTTTGAGGATTCTGAACTTATAATCAATCAAGTTATAAACCCTTATGATGTGAAAAATGTGCGCAGGCAATCTTATAGACATAGAGTATGGGACCTCATTTGAAAGCTTCAAAGCTTTTAATATTCATGCGGTACCAAGGGAGCAAAATTCAGCTACCGATCGCATGGCAGCGGTAGGATCTCAATTTGATCCTTTTTCTGACTTGGTGAAGAATATACACTCAGTACAGGTAATCATCTAACCATCTATTCTAGATAACGATCAGAGCTGGAAGGTGTTCAAAAGTGATGAACACATTGCCTCGTTCATTCTAGAGTCGGGCGTGTTTTCCGAGCAACTCTAACCAAGGATTGAGGAAGCATACGAAGGACAAATCATCCAACTAAGATCGAAAAAACATTTGAAAGTGTAGGTCACACTTGAAAATTTGTTCGACTGTGATGATGTGAGAAATGATAGGATAAAATTTGTGGCAAACCTGGTGGACTATGCTGACCTTGAGGTCCAAGGTGGAAGGAAACTAAAAGTTGGAAAAGAAGTCCCACAACATGACAAAGATAGGCTGGTACACTTCTGTGAAGCATAGGAGGAGTCGTAGCCTTGTCTTATGATGAATGCAAAGGGTATGATCCCACCATCATCCAATATACCATAGAACTCATGGAAGGTGCTAAAATTATCCGACAAAAATAAAGGCCTTTCAATCTAAAGATTGAAGCCCTAATGGCGCAAGAGCTAGGGAAGTTGATCGAGTCAAGGATTGTGCTTCCAATCAAACACAGTACCTGGGTATCTAACCTTGTGCTAGTTTGAAATTCATGACCTAAACATAGCATCATTGAAAGATCATTATTTGATGTCTTCCATGGAATCTATTGTACAGACCATGGTAGGTTCAAATTTTTTTTCTCTACTAGATGGATTCTCAGGTTACAATCAGGTCTAGGTTAAAGAAGATCTATATAAAACCATGTTCACCACCAAATGGGGAACATTCACATATGCGAAAATGCCTTTCACCCTATCAAATGCAGGATCTTCTTTCCAACAGGCACTGGATATTCCCTTCATCGAACTAATCAATAAGATCTTCCTCATCTATTTAGATGACCTGACCGTGTTTTCCAAATCGAAAGATGACCATTTAAATCATCTGGAGATGGTCTTCAAAAAATGCCATGAGTTTGAGGTAACCTTGAATCCCAAAAAGTGTGTGTTCGACATACCGCAAGGCAAGCTACTAGGGCATGTAGTGTCTAGAGACGAGATTGCTATTGATCCCAAAAGGGTAAAGGTGATCAGAGAGCTACCCCTTCAAGTCAACAAAAAAAGAGTTCAGTCCTTTCTAGGGAAGGTAAACTTTGTAAGAAAATTCATCTCCGATTTAGCAGGAACAATCTGGCCAATCACCCTAATGTTAAAAAAGGACTAATTATTCAAATGGATGAAGGAAGTGAAAGAAGCCTTCGAATAGGTAAAGGGTGATATTTATTTGGCTCTGGTGCTAGTAAATCAAGACTTCTCCAAATAATTCATGATGTATGTTTTTAGTAGTGAGCCAAGCATTGCCACTATTCTGATGCAGAAGGACAATGAAGGAAAAAGAGAACATCTGATAGCCTTTCACTCCCAAACCTTGAAGGAATATGAGGCAAAATACAACTTCATTGAAAGACAAGGGTTCACAATTGTAAAGGGACTCAAAAATTTCCATAATCTAATAAGTTGCAACAAGGTGATCATTTATGTTGCACACTCCAGTGTGCATGAATATATTATGTTAGGTGAAATCACCGAAAAGAGGACCAACTAGATCACTAAGATATTGGAATACGACATCAAGGTCAAGCCTATGAATACTGTCAAAGGAAGAGGGCTTTGTGAATATTTGGCACACAATGAAGAGATTGAAATAGAATCATAGCAAGCAAAGCAAGCAGAACTGATCCTGATGAAGGAATCAGAACCCAAAGAATTTTGGCTAACAGATAGGACCAAATTTATGGACACTAGAAAATATTCGTTAAGCCTTCCTTCTCAAAAAAGAAGGTTCTACCAGTTACAAAACAATGGATATGAACTCATCGAAGGTGATATCTTTAGGAGAAATTTCAACGGGGTCTTTTTACGATGTGTCACTATAGAGCAAGCAAGGAAAATTCTTGACGTGCTCCACAACAGCCCCGAAGGCGGACATTTCCTTGCAAAAAATACCACCATCAAAATCTTGCATGCTCGGTACTTCTGACCCATGATATTCAATGATTCCTACAACATGATAAAGGCCTACAAGGAATGTCAATTCTATGCAGGGAGGAGGAAGAAATCCGCTATGCCCCTCAAACTGATCGTATCAGATGAACCATTCCCGTAATGGGGGCTAGAATTCATAGGATTGATCAATCCAACCTCTAGCATTGGCCATAATTAGATTCTCACAAATATAGACAAATTTAAAAGGTAGAGTGAAGCAACACCCCTGAAGAACACAATGAAAACTAAAATTGTGGATTCTCTCAAGGGGCTGGTAAAAAGATTTAGCCTGCCGAAGACCATCATCTCAGACAATGCCAAAGAATTCCTAGGCTCTAAGGTATGCCATTTCACTTACGCATGGAATATTCCTGAAAAAATCATCAAACTACTACCCATAAGGGAACGACCTGGCTGATTCGACTAATAAAATTTTTGTTCGACTCATTAGAAAAATCAGGTATGATCATGAGAAGGAATGGCATAAACATATTTAAACAACATTATGGGCGGACGACATAAATCCTAAGCAAGCCCTGAAGACTTTGCCATATGAGATGGTGTACGGAAAAGAAGCGCTGCTTCCTATCTCTATAGAGATACCTATCCTACAACTACTCAAGTCTCTAGAGATTGAAGAGAATGGAGCTATGGAAGTCTGGTTGGCTGAATTACTAGAGTTGCAGGAAAAAAGGGAGAAATCCCTAATAGCCATGACTAATCGCCAGCAGGTGGTTAAGAGATGGTTCGACAAGAGGGTTCAGGCCAAGATCTAAAATGTAGAGACTTGGTACTAAAGTTCAATGAAAGAGCTGCAAAGCCTAGACAACATGGAAAATTTGACAAGCTATGGGAAGGCCCTTTCAAAATAATTCAACGCAAGAAAAACAATGCATTCAAATTAGAAAACATGGAACATGAGCCACTGAGAATTCCAATCAAGGGAATTCACTTAAAATTGTTTAATTTGGCTACTATTTCTTCATGGAAGTGTAAATTTTTAAAAAGTGCAATTAGTTTTCTTTTTGTGTTTTGTCGATTGGGTCTTTCTACATATTTTTCATAGTTACGGGAGGGAGGAAAATTCATGAGGTCCATCATAATAGAACAAAAAAAATTATGCTACTCAAGTTGCAAAAATTAAATTCAGATGCAAAGGATTTAGCCCATATGGCGAAAACATAAAAATAAAGACAAAGAGCTTCAACATAAGCAAGTATATCCGTTATATATATACTGTGATATTTTTTTTTCAAAATGGCTCTACAACCAAACATTCAAAAGAATGATCAGATACACGATTCATTACATACATATATGCGAGCCTTCTTTCAGGCGTATATATACATAGGGAAAAAGAGTGTCAAACTTCATATCTCAACATTATGGGTATTGTCTTCATCAACTAGAACATTTTCAGGAGTAGCGAGAAGATTATCAACAACAACAGGAACCATGGTAGAAGCAATGTCAATACCCATAACAAGCAGTGGAGGAAATACAAGGTTCCTGAAACCAATGTACCATTCCACATTGTACAATAGCATGACATTGTAGCAATGCAACACAAAATGGCATGCACGGGTGGCCTTATCATGATGCTCTGCAATTGATTGAAGCTGAAAACCACTTAGGAATGGAACCCATGGTACCACCACGTCTTCTTCAACATGATTTCTTAGGTCACTTGCAACAAGAACTCCTAGGCCATACATCGCATTGCTCATTGCCTCACCGAGTCCTCTAAGGTACCTTTTCAGAAAAATCTGGAGCACCAAATGAAGAATCATAGCTTTTTGAGGCTGAGCGTTGAGAAATGAAGCAACAAAATGGGAGTTGATATCGGTGTTTACCCGATATTTATCTTCATATTCAATATTGTCTCTGCTTAGGACCCATTTGATGGCTATGATAGCTAGCGAATATTTGTTCCTTGTCATACACCTACTCGAAATCTCTGCCATAAAAGTTGTTGGAGCTTTGTTACACACTAGCCTAATTGGAGTATTCATTGTGTTAGCCTCCACTCAAAGCACCTTAGACTAGCACTATGCAAAATCTAAACCTATTGAATCACCCAATGTTTCTTTTGCTAAGTCAATAAGTATGGCTCCACTACTCTATTAGTGCTTATTTATAGAAATATCTGAGGTATCCAACATACAAAGCATGATGGTAATTGAGTGCTTACTTGAAAATACCACAAAAGGGCCATCTCGATCTTCCAGCCCTGTTGCATCTGTAGGTATGAAATGTTGCATGCAAATTTGAGGAGTGGTAATAAATTAAAAAAAATTGTTGGTCGTACTAGGTGATGGCTCATACAGACATAGGCTAGGTGGCATGACCCATGCTTTTTCGAGGCTCCAAGGATGAACACATATCTTTTCAAAGTACTCATTGGAATTTCAGCTTGATCATGCTTTGAAAGAAATTAATTGCTAAAGCAGATGAGGAGATGACAAGAATTACACCAGTGGCTCAATTTCCCATGAAAATCATGAGGAAAGGATGCTATTACCAATATAATTATAAATCCATGTCATTTAAAAAGAGGCAAGTAGCTTATCTTGCATAGGCTAGAGAGTTAGCAATGCATGCCAAATTAAATGCAAAAGGCAGTCATTATCTACCAGATTGAATGCAAGAAATCAAAAGAAAGGTTAAGTATTGCATGTAAAAGGTAGGACATAGCATACAAAAATTCCTCAGCATGCAAAAGGAAGCAAGGAGAACCATGGAAACTTCAACAAAATAATTTGAAACCATAGCGGTTGATAACTCACCACAGAGAAGCAACAATGAATTGAGGCACTTTCTGGAGAATGTTCACAAAACCCATACTCAAGCAAGGAGCCAAAAAAATTAAGAGGTCTGCAACCATTCACACTACAAGTATCTCTGGCCCCATCTCCTATAGTTCCACAAACCGTGGTTGACCTTGTTGTGTCCACAATGCCTCTTATTTCATGTGTCGACCAATGTATTTCAGCCTCTGCTTCAATGATCGTGGAGGGATTCACACAGTTTTCCCATGTAGCCCCTTTTCCCCTTACTCCCCCACGGAACCTCACACCATTCGCCTTGGCCCATTCCACATCCCAAAGCATCACACACTCTGACCTTGCTACCTTTATGGATACATCCCTTGCCACAACAATATTGGAACCGACCCACTCTTCCCCATAGATGGAGACCTTCATGACTCTGCTTCTTTTGAGTCCTCCTAGTCCACAGCTCGGTTACTAGAGTATCCCACCTTTCTCGCCCTAGACTATCAAAATTCCAAAGAAGAAGTCACCTGGGACTGAGGTTCTTTCATTCCCTTTCACCCTTCCTCCCGGTGCACCTTTCATAGGCAGACTCATCAGATCGCCCATAGAATTCTTGTCGGAAGGTGATAAAACTAAATAAGCATGATCAATCATAACCCAAAAGAGAATAACTAAGGATACTAAGAGATCAAAAAATCCAAACATACATACTATTTTCCATGAGGCTCAACAATCGTTGAACTTTGCGACTATGTTCCCGACTATCAACAAACCACAAGGAGAGATGTAGTCGGATGATTATAACATGTACGATGTGGGACTCGACCTAAGCATCATCTAGCCGGGGGACAAGGTGGAACTCATGGAGGAAACATGATAGGTAGTGACCACCAACTTTCTTTAGACCATTCGCCAGCTCAAGAAAAAGGAAGAAGAACTAAAAAACCTAAGGGATAGAGTCGATGTCTTGCTTTCCGAGGAAAAATCTATGGAGGCTAATTTTAAGCGCCTATCCTAGTAGAGGGAGACAAAAGAAGAAAAGCTCTGAGAATAACTAGCTAAGCTTTAGTCACTTGAACCTTATCTGGTCACTGAGTTGCAACAAATGAACCAGGAATTATAGGACCAATTGGCGAAATTAGGGCTGAACATACAACAAAAATATGAAGAATTTTTCCATTTTGAGCTACAAATGCAATAAAGGGATGCAAATTTCTAGAGGCACCATGCTCAATTAGAGAATGAAATTGTGGAGCTTAAGTCTATAGTAGAGAAACAAGCAACTAACAAAGAGCGACCTGAGACTAGCTAGCTCATAGAGTCATAAATCCTACAGGGGAAACTCACCACAACCAATGAAAAGGTTATGGATCTCGCACAAGATATAGAGAAGAGGAATGTGGAAATTTCCTTATTGAAGGACTCAGCCTTACCCTCAACCGATATGACAAATCTTCTTCAGATAGCCCAAAAGTTGCATATTTCATATTGGGAAAGAGTGAAGGCCTTCAGCCTAACTCTTCAACCGACACTCCAATTTATGGCAGAGGCAACAAATCTAGATAGGAGAGTTCACAAGGAAATCATACAATTTCATCAGTCCATCAAGCAAAAGGTTCAAGAGGCTAAGATATTATTAAAAAATTTATATTAGGTCTTAAATGAATTATTGGAAAATGTAGGGATTGAGGATTGAAGGGCCTCTGCTAAAACAACCAACAGGGTCATCCAATGCCACACAATTATTATTCATGCCAATGAATGTGTCGCCATGTTAGAGCGAACCATGAATGACATGCAAGCCAGGTTCTTCCACTTAGCTCAGATGGGCCTACCTTCTCTATTCCTTGAGGATGATTCAGTGGCCACAGTGGAGCATATTGCAGAAAGGATTGAGGAAAAGAAACGATATGTGTCTGCTTTTTTAGGATTTTGATCAACCCCTTGTTGTAGAGGATTTTGAGAACATCACTCAGTTGATCACACATCTTCTTTTTCAATTTGATTCATGGGTCGATATATTGTTGGCGCTACCTTACAAAGAAGTGATTGAGCTACATTAAGCACATGTTACTATGCATGACTTATCCCCTCCATCTTAAAATGAGTGAATGCCCCTTCACACCACCCTCTCTAAGCTCTAACCAAGTTGTTCGAAGAATAAAGTCTCTTGTCTACAAGCCAATTTTTTTTGGGTTCCTCGTTCTGCAAGCGAAACACCCCTGATAAGTCACCAGAAGCTGTGAACGCATAATTCCCAAGCTCCCTTGGGTTGAGTTTATTTTTTCCTAAGTATCGACCACACCTCAATGAAGAAATAAGCATATCGGGCTCCTTTTGTGCAAAGGATTTTGCAAATATTGCCACGTGTCAGCCGAGCACTCCTCGCAAGGTTTCTTTCGATTGTTTTTCAAAAATCTCAGGATAATCTTCCACGTCTCATCTATTTGCAATCTTTTGTGCCTCTTTGCATTGCTCCTCTTTCAAGCCCCACACACACATGCGACGTAGCATCAGTGCGAACATATATTTGTGGTGGACCCCACCATCGAAATGGTATGCTAAATACCTCCAGATGTCTTGACAACACAGAATCTTTATCGCTCAAGGGAAGGATAGAATGTCAGGCCCAAACCACTTGCCATGCGATCTTCTAAGGACTTCATCACAGTAGAGAGCCAGGAATGCAACAACCTTTCACCAGCTGCCATGTTCTGTAAGTGCTGCCATGAATCAATTGCACGTGTCAAGTGCTCTAGTCTATCAGGACCACTACCATAATTCACAGGGGAAGCATCAGACCCTTCGATGTCTTCGTTCATGACCCAAATCTTTTCGGTTGTAATGACCAAGGGAAAATCATTGCTAATGTATACTTTCTCATAATCAAAGAATTTTTCTATTACTTGCTCGACAAGCTAGGTTTTCATTATAAATACTCCTTCTTTCAAAGCAGTGAGTGTGAATTTTAGTTCATACTTCAATTTTTAGTTCAGAGTTGGGTAGAGGAATTAATAGAAGAACTAGGCCTTTAATTATTTTAGTAGATTATTGTAAAGAACTGACAAACTGTGGCATTGTTTGATCTTTCTGTTTTCTTTGATATTTGATAAGTTTTACTATGCCATTATTGTACTAGCTGTTTTATTCCCAGACTTCTATAAAGTAATACAAGTATCTTGGTTTAGATCATGTCTTGGACTCTTGTTTCTAGTAAAATGTATGAAGTTATTTTATGTCATTTAATGAATCACCCAGTCTTCTATTTTTATTCTGCCATTCTGGAATGCAGTAGACTACCCACGGGCCCTTAAGTCGTATCCCCAAGATAGATTTACAATGCCACACATCTAAATCTTGATGTATCGCCTTAGTTAGATCTCTTTGCTTAAATATCGGCTTCCTTTTCCCATGTTCAAAACCTCAGCTATAGAAGAAGCCAACTTCTTTAAAATTTGAAGGTTACTCAATTTGGTGCAATAGGTCCCCCCCTAAAACCAAGTTTCCCACAAAGTGTTGTTACGTTGTGAAATTTTGGCATCAACACATACAAAATAAGTTATGTTGTATACGGTGAGCGTCACTCCTTTAAAATGTTTAAAAAAAAAAATGGCTAGTTTTTGAAGGAGATGGAAAAAGAAGTGCATTTTGATTCGAAAATTTTTGAAAAAAGAAAATTTAGAATCTATAGACAAATGTCACAAATCACTAGTTTGCATCATCTTCAAATTTCTCATAGTTTAGTCGAGTTAGGAGCCCGAAAGTGAGGATTTAGTTTTAAAAATTCAGTTTTATAAGATCACATGTAATTATATGATAGAGTGATTACATAAATTTTTTATTTCTATAAGATAACAAAGAATAAAATCTATATCAATGTCATGCATGTTAAAGGCTTACATATGTTTTCATTAATATCATTCACCGTCATTAATCTAACTTACCAAAGACAAATTTTATTCATGAGAATTTTTGTACCTATCAAGTTGAAAAAATTGTAAATGGTGTCTTAAGACACTATATTAATATTTTTTAGCTAAATAAAAAAAGAAGGTGAACATGTTTGCAAGTGCATATTTTCAAGTTGATCAATTGCATTACAAATTAAATTGATGTGGTAGATGAAGTGTGCCACTAAAAAATGAACTACAAATTTTCTTGGAAACAAAAAAAAACTTCAAATAATAATCATACACCAAAAAATAATTATCTATAGTGATAAATTAATTCTTTACAATTTCAACAACATTTTTTTATCAACATTTTAAAACTAAATATTCATATCTATTATACTTAAACAAAATTTTATACCAAAATATAATTATTTAGATGGAATTAATTCTTCTTGATTGCATATATTTATATAATGGGATTTTATCCCTTCATTCCCTTCGAATAGTAATAGATATTGAATGTAAAATATTCATGAAGTTTGAGATAAAGATGTTAAAAATTTGACAATTTAAAGTTGATCATATATGGTATGCTAAAGACCTCCACGTTTCTTCAGAGCACAGGTTCTTTATCGCTCAAGAGAAGGATAGAACATCAGGTCCCGACTGCTTGCCATATGATCTTCGAAGGACTTCGTCTTAGGAGAAAGCCAGGTAGACAACAACCTTTCACCAGTTCCCATGTTCTATAACTACCCCCATGAATCAATTTCTCATGTCAATTGCTCTCGTCTATTGGGACCACTACCATCATTCACAAGGGATGCATCCTACCCTTGGATGTCTTCATTCATGGCCTTAATCTTTTCGGTTGTAATGGCCAAGGGAAAATAATTGCTACTGCATCATTTCTCATAATCAAAGCATCTTTTTTGTTACTTTTTCGACAAGATGGATTTTAATTATAAATACTGCTTCTACTTTTGAAGCAGGGAGTGGGAATTTTAGTTCAGAGTTTGATTTTTAGTTCAGAATTGGGTAGAGGAATTAATAGAAGAACCAAACCTTTAATTGCTTTATTAGATTATTGTAAGGAACTCACAGACTGTGCCATTGTTCATCCTTTCTGTTTTCTTTGATATTTGATAAGTTTTACTATACCATTATTGTACTAGATGTTTCATTCCAAGACTTCTATAAATTAATACAAGTTTTCTGGTTTAGATCATGTCTTGGACTCTTCTTTCTAGTAAAATGTATGAGGTTATTTTATGTCATATAATGAATCACTCAGTTTTCTATTTTTATTCTGCCATTCTGGAACACAGTAGACTACCCACGGGCACTTAAGTCGCATCCCCAAGATATATTTACTATGCCACACATCTAAATCTTGATGTATTGCCTTAGTTAGATCCCTTTGTTTAAATATCATCTTCTTTTTCCCCTTTTCAAAACCCCAGATATAGAAGAAGCCAACTTCTTTAAAATCTGGAGGTTACTTAGTTTGGTGCAATTGGTCCTCCCCTAAAAGCGAGTTTCCCATAGAGGACTGGTACCTTGCACACTTTTTGCATCAAAATTTTTTCTTCTTGGCACACCTAGTGGGACCGCAAAACAATAACCAAATCAAAAGGGTGTGTAAATCACCGATTCGTCACTAGGTCTCAAACTGAAATATAAACTTGGCTTGTTAGTGTCATCATTGGTAACAATTCATATCCAAACTCACCTAGTAAAACCTTTAGGTTCTAGCCATAATTTTAATGAAAAACCAAAATTATGTGGCTTGGGATGCTGGAAGTCCCCTTGTTGCCTCAGTGAAAGTAGTTGTATGGGCCCCCATCCCAGTTTCTACTCTAAAAGCTATTCCAAAGTTCACTAGAGATGGATTACAAACACCATCCAAGCATCAACAAGATGTTGTGGACATGTGCCTGGTGCACAGAGTAATAGATCAGAGCATAGCATTAAAATTTCTTGCAACTTTATTTAGAGGGAGAGCGCTAGATTGGTATCACACATTGCCTACCAACACCATCGGTACTTGGGATCAGTTCATAGACCCATTTTTTGGGAGGTTCTCGAATGACAGAGACATATCTTCATTATATCACTAGATATCAGTAATTAATCGATCCCCATCTGAAGCCATGACAGATTTTAATGCCCGATTTCATACAACTTGGGAAGGGATCGAAAATGCCATGCGACCATCGACTGAACTATCGTTCATGTTCTACTTAAAGTCCATCAACATTGGCATTTATATAATGACCTAGTTGCTTGGCAGAACCACATTACCAGATGCATACACCATAGCAATGAAGGTGAGGAACAATTTGATTGATGCCGAGAAGTTCCCACCTCACCCTTTCATATCGATATTCTCCAAAGTATCAACTTTTAATTAGGAGATGCCATCTACTAGCACAACCATGCCTTCACCACCATCTATGTACACATATCTAAGTACTTAACAAAATGTTGCTTCTACATTTGGCGCTTTGAAGGATGAGATTAGATACATAAGGGAGATGTTATGGAACTTGACAAATGAAGTAACCACTATCAACATAATCAAACTGCTCCTCAAAGACCAACCTATCAAATTTATCAGGGCAACAAACCCTCCTACCTATAGAACCAATGTCAAGGGGGCATGCGCCGAACTCTACCAACTCAGACAAATAACCAAATAGTACTTGTACGAACTCCATTGGGAACTGCTCAGACAAGTACAAGCAAGGAGTTGACTGCGGGATAGAACAATCTTGCCAAAGATTTCAATTCTTGGTGCTATCCTTGCGATGATGCTCATATGCCTCGAAATTTTCCATGTGGAAATTTACAACATAAAATTGTTGAACAATGCAGCCAAGGTGCAATGACGAGTTCAGGGGGTATACATATGCCTCTTCCCAAATGGAGGATGCGGTTCTCACCTCATAGATGCAAGGAATACCCCTGGAGCAAGATGGTGACATAGGTTCTAACTATGCCCTCCTCTCATGGATGGAATGGGATGAAGCGATGTTCACTTATGAAGCATCTACATCAGTGACTTCGAAAGTGTAGTCTGACTATAACACCCAGTCGAAGAGAAGATTCATAGGTGAGCCGATCACTCCGTAGCCTAGGAGTATTCTGAACCAACTCCCTCATGCTTCTACATTTTCTCCAAAGCCTCAAGTACAAAAAAAAAACTGTTATCACCAAGGCAAAGGAACAAAAGCCTCCAAATCCGTCACCAATCAACATGGTAGAACAATTGAAGAAATCTTCTGCTAATGTGTCCCTTTGGGATATCTTAGCCATTCCTGAACAAAATTCATTGCTACAGAAGGCCCTACTGAAGGATGCAGTTGCACAACCAAGAAAACAAGCTTTGACTGGACCATTGACACATCACCTCTAGCCAAAGTTCTTGCGAACACTGTAGGGGAGGCTCCGATAGAGGGGCAATGGGAGAAGACAAAACCTAAACCTTTCTTCCTAACTCTCATTATAGGGAAAAACTTGTTGCACAACTCCATGATTGACTCTTGTCCCAATACCATGGTCATTCCCAAGTAGATAGATGAAGCCTTAAGAATTAGCTATGAGGCCCTAAAAAGAGGAGTTATTCAGATCGATGGGAACAAGGATGAAACAGTTGGCCTCATTAAAGAACTCCCTTTAATATTGTTTCCTTGTCCTAGTATCACATTGTCCCAAGGTACTATGGTCATTGACGTTTCCCCCATGTTTGGCCTTTGTTTATCACGAAAGTTTATGACAAAGATAGGTGGATACCTTTCTTTTGATTGGTCTCACCTAATTCTCGGCATTGTGGGTATTGTCTTCATCAACTAGAACATTGTCAGGAGTAGTGGGAAGATTATCAACAACATTAGGACCTATGGCGGAAGTAACATCAACACCCATAACAAGCGGTGGAGGAAATACAAGGTTCTTGAAACCAATGTACCAATCCATTTCATAGAATAGCATGACATTGTAGCAAAGCTAAAAATGCCATGCACAGGTGGCCTTATCTTGATGCTTTGCAAGTGATTGAAGTTGAAAACCATTTAGGAATGGCACCCATGGTACCACCACATCTTCTTCAACATGCTTTCTCAGGTCACTTGCAACGGGAAGTCCCAGGCCATACATCACAATGCTCACTTCCTCACTGAGTCCTCTGAGGTACCTTTTTGGAAACATCTGAAGCACCAAACGAAGAATCATAGCTTTTTGAGCCTGAGCATCGAGCAATGAAGCAACAAAATGGGAGCTGATATCGGTGTTTACCCGATACTTACATTCATATTCAATATAGTCTTTACCCAGGACCCAGTCGATGGCTATGATAGCTAGCGAATGTTTGTTCCTTGTCATACACCTGCTCGAAATATCCCCCAAAAAATTTGTTAGAGCTTTGTTACACACTAGCCTAATTGGAGTATTCATTTAGTCAGCCTCCGCTCAAAGCACCTAAGACTAGCGCTATGCAAAATCTAAATGTATTCAATCACCCAATGTTGTTTTTTCTAAGTCACTAAGGATGGTTCCACTACTCTATTAAAGATTATTTATAGAAATATCCGAGGTAGCCAACATACAAAGCATGATGGTAATTGAGTGCTTACTGGAAAATCCCACAAAAGGGCCAACTCAATATTCCAGCCCAGTTGCATTCGTAGGTATGAATTGTTGCATGGAAACTTAAGGAGTGGTAATAGATTAACACAAATTGGTGGCAGTACCAGGTGACGGATCATACGGACAAAGGCTAGGTGGCACAACACATGCATTTTTTAGGCTCCAAGGATGAACACATATCTTTTCAAAATACTCATTGCAATTTTAGCTTGATCATGCTTTGAAAGATATTAATTGCTAAAACAGACGAGGAGATGAAAGACATTACACCGGCGACTTAATTTCCCATGACAATTGTGTTGAAAGGATGCTATTACCAATTAATTATGAATTAATGTATTTTCAAAAGAGGCAAGTAGCATATCTCGCATAGGCTAGAGAACTAGCAATGCATGCTCAATTAAATGAAAAAGGTAGTCATTACCTACCATATTGAATGCAAGAAATTCAAAGAAAGGATAAGTATTGCATGCAAAAGGTAGGACATAGCATAAAAAAATTCGTCAACATGCAAAAGGAAGCAAGGAGAACCATGGAAACTTCACCAAAACAATTTGAAACCACAACGGTTGATAACTCACCACTAGAGAAGTGACAAAAAATCGAGGCACTTTCTGAAGAATGTTCAGAGAACCCATACTCAAGCAAGGATCCAACAAAATTCCGAGGACTACAACCATTCACACTGCAAGTATCTCTAGCCGCATCTCCTATAGTTCTACAAACCGTGGTTGACCTTGTTGCTTCCACAATGCCTCTTATTTCATGTTTCCAAATGCATATTCTTCAAGTTGATCAATTGCATTACAAATTAAATTGATGTGGTAGATAAAGTGTGCCACTAAAAAATGAACTACAAATTTTCTTGGAAACGAAAGAAACTTCAAATAATAATCATACACCAAAAAATAATTATCTATAGTAATAAATTAATTCTTTACAATTTCAACAACATTTTTTTATCAGCATTTTAAAACTAAATATCCATATCTATTATACTTAAACTAAATTTTCTACCAAAATTTAATTATTTAGATGCAATTAATTCTTCTTGATTGCATATATTTATATAATGGGATTTTATCCCTTAATTCCTTTCGAATAGTAATAGATATTGAATGTAAAATATTTATGAAGTTTGAGATAAAGATGTTAAAAATTTGGCAATTTAAAGCTGATCATATATCTTATTTTTTAAATTGATAAGTGAAAAAAAAACACTTTTATGACATCACATTTAAAAAGAACCCACACTTTAAGTTTTGTTACTTATGAATACCATCTTACTTATTAGTGTTGCATTAATTGAGTGGAGTTATTATAGTAATTTTTTAAATTTGATGTATATATAATTAGAAAGCTTGATAAATTTATATAATAATAGTGTCTATAAATTCTCAAATAATGAAAAAATAAATAAAAAGTAAAAATAATATATAATATTTTCGTTTCTAAATATCTTTGTAGATAGTAACATTATTCTCTATTACATAAATTCAACCATTTTTTAATAAATAATTAATCTCTTTCCTTCCTCTTAAATATATACAGCTCTAAAAAATACATCAAAACTATTTTTACATATTATATAAAGCATACTAAACATTAATATAAATAATTTAAAACGTAAACAAATATAAAGCATACATGGGAAAAAAATAGGGAATTGCCTCTTTAACTTTATTATAATATAAATAGCCGCTTATTCATCAAAATTAAAAAATAGCGAATTGATTGTTTGAACTGACAAATGAATCTGAGAAAGAAATAGAAATACCAATATAACTATAAATATTAAATATTAAATATTACACATAAATATCACTGGTCGATAACCTACACATTATGCCAGTTACATTGCTAATGAAATACACATAAAGGGACTATATAGATTGACACATCTACAATATAAATAGGAAATGAATCGACATTCTGGAATATTCCTAATACTATAGGCGTAAGAGATATAGCTGGCATTATTTTGGAACTACTTGTAGTAGTTGAGGATAGCAGCTATGTTCACCACATATTTTCTGTCACCTCTGTCCAGTTTTTGCACCGCCTTCCAGAGAGTTTCGAGGGCCTATAATCTGAGTCGAGGTCTACCCCAGCTTGTCGTGTAGGAAACAGTTTATTGTCATTTACACGCTAGAAAATATGAGTTTTGTTCTATGTTTATGTGGGGAACGTCTGAAACTCTGACTTACTGATCTAAACAACATTCCTTTTACCATGCTTTGGATATGTGTTGTAAATGTATAATGGTAGTATCTGATTTGGCATATTTAGCATAACTCCTAACTCATAATCTATAAGGGAGAGGGTGAGTAGATGTGGAGGGTGTAAATGTTGTTATAGAACTTGTGTTTATATACTTTAATCTTGCTTCATATTTATAGTAAATATTATAAATAATTAGTTTACGAGTAAATCCAAAAATAATCAAATGTTGATCAACATAAAATCATACTTAAACACATGGGAACCTAGGAATACTATATAAAAAATTATAAATACATTCATTAACAAGTGAAATAAATATTTGTTTGTTTCAAATAAAATAACATAACTATCAATTATAAGTATGTCACTATAAAATAATATTCTCATTTAAACAAATTTTCTTGCAAAAGTTAAAAAATATTATTCTTACGTGTACAACTATTAAGATAGCAATGTATATGCATTGTAGTATTTCATATTAATAGTTTATTCTCTCACAAATATAAAAATGTGAGCACAATAAATACCCTATATTTTCTCATGAAATGTGAAGGATTGTCAAAATATTCTAGTGTTATTGGTCCATTTATGTTCAATATAAGTTGTATCTTAAATAATATTATCTTGTTTTTATAATAGCAAATAGTTTTTTTGTGCTCAACTATTGGTCAATTTGTGTTGGATTTAAAAGTTAGAGATAACAAAGATGTATGGTTACCAATAGACATCTGGTCAATTTAGGTTGCATATAAGTTAGATTTAAAATTTAAATATGATATTCTAGTAACACATGCTAGTTTTTTGTTCAACTAGTAGGGATACCAGGATTAAGTTCGATTGAACCTTTAAAAAGATATTTATTGGACACTTCTAACTAGATGTGATGATGCAAAAAATTGCTTGATGAGTCACACCTCCAAACCTTCCTCCAAACCTTAGTTGTAGATAGGTAAGAGGCCAATCTGTATTTAAAAAAAAATAGAGGTCCATTGATACTCCATGCATCCATTACATGTTCACAAAGTTAGTTTCAATGACTATTTGTCCCTCTTTCTTAACTTATTGATCAATTTGAACCACACTACCCTTCACCATTATACATTTAAAATATTTTATCATCTTGGATAGACCGCATTGCATGGTCTATTCTCCCAAAAAAAATCTTATTTTACCATGAAAAATGACATTTTCTCATATTTGTTATCCTCATGCACCATATAATTCAAATAAATGGAAATGGTTAGGTATTTAAATATCTTTGGTGGGTGATTTGAATTTATTGATAAAGATATTAACTCACTCAAAATAAAAATAAAAATTCAAGGGAATTTAAAGCTAGATTTCTATTTATAGGAATTGTGCTAGTCTACCAAACACATTAGATTATATGCATGTTGTACTTATCATGTATGTGAAATTTCTTATTTGATGGTGTATTCATGATAGTTTAATAAAAAATATCTAAGCATGGAACACTAGCACATAAAATTAATGACATAATAGAAAAATCAAAATACACAATATAATGAATAGATAAATAATGTCTTTATTTCATTCACAATAATTACACTACGTTACTAGACATTAAAATAAATCCTTCAAGCATACAATAATAAAAAATGCATAATGTAGCATATTCCAACATAATAGACTTCACTAAGAACTCATTCATAGTTTATAAATAATTTATTGATCTATAATCTACAATTTAAGAATTATTTCCAATCTCTACTTCTTTTCCTAAAACAAAATTCTAAGGGAACACAATATACTGAAAGGGGGGTGAACTAGTATATGCTAAAAATATTTAATTCAATATAAATTACCATTAGTAATTTATCCAAACATAAACCACAAAACATGAAAGAAACAAGTATTTTTTTCACTAATAGTTAAGCAACATAAATACACACAATCACACATAGAACACTAGATATACGTAGAAACCCAAAATGGGAAAAAAATATGGTGAGAAGAGAATCTTAGAGCTCTTATCCAAATCCAACCTCACAAGTAAATGAATCACTTACAATCATGATGTGGGCACCAACCTACTAGAGACACCAGTGGCCAATTGTATTTGTAGGAAAGAACCAATTCGAGACAACAATCCGCAACACAAAGATCTGAGCACCAATTCAATAGGTAAGACACCGGTCCTATTAGATTACAAAGGTATGATTTGTGGACCTTCAAGACTAATAAAAAAACTTGCATTTGATCTGATCAACCTTTAGACACTCTCCCACACAACATATGATCTTCTAATAATGACACAAATATTGGAAATAAATGCACATTACTTCACATTGATATTCTAATTGAAGCGTTAATTACATAGAATTCCTATATACTACACCTTAGAATGAATCGTAGACAAAAATATATACATTCTAAAAATATATCATGTCAGCCAAGAACCTCTTAACAACATCAGTAATTAACCATGTCAGCCAAGGATAATCCTAAAATCAAAATGATATGAAACATATTGTTGGCTTAGTCCTAAATCAATTATGTTACCGCCTGTATTAGATGATGTTATGTGCTTCCTTTAGTGATCTTAGACTGGTCCTATTTTATCTTCACACAAGCCATATTAATCAACTAATGTATAATGTGTAGTAAAGCAATACGATATTAGAATGTAGTACATGAGTAGCCAAAAAGAAACTACCACAAAAATTTCCAAACTACTTTCAACAACTCTAATATTTACAATATGATATTACAAACATACTACAAATAGCCTTATTCTTAATAACGATAACATTATAATTGTATAATTGATCACATCATTTTTCATAGTAATTCCTAATTTAAAACACATGATATGGCATAAGTTATTATATTTAATTCTCATTGATCTACATGCATCGCTCTTTTGACACCAATACAATCCTTCGACATTAATGACAACATATGTTCAACTATCTATGTCAACACCAATGTGATACTATAATTTTTATCTCTACCATGTAGAATCATACTTGGATTCAATCTCTTACTTATATGTTTAATTATGTTCTCCTATAGGCTATCTATTTCTTTAGTCACTCCTCCATGCTAATCAAATGAATCTAGACTATTGATTTATATAAGTAATTTTATCAAAGTGGGAAAATCATGGAATGAAAATCATAATCTCAATGTTAATAATGATATTATGATTTATTTTACACTTCACAACCTCATTTTATCATTCCTAGGTATTAGAAAGAATTCCATTACTGACACCAACAAATATGTATTTGCTATGGATAAACATGGCCTCAAATGATCAAATTTGTACAACTATACCTTATAAATGATTCCATTTAATCCCTTTCTTTATGAGAATTCATGGAAAGTATTATCCATTATTCAATTTAAATAAAATAACTCTTATATGAACAATCTTGCATCGTTTTAAATCATGAAAGATGAGATAGTTAATAACATTGATATTATTGTAAAATAAAAAAAATACCATTCTTCCTTGTCCTCTCTCCTTTGGCCACAATTTAAACTTCCTGCGCACATGGGGGATTCTTCCCTGGGGATAACCGACGGTCCCCCTCTATACCCTCCTGGCCTGAGCCTCACCTTGTCACATGCGGACTCATGTCCCTTGGGGGCCACTCCTCATGGTTCAGTGCGTTTGTTTTTGGGTCTTTCAAAGTCACCTGTGATTTCGGTCTTATCTAGTGAGAATGTGGTGGCGGTGGATATTCTTCTAGAAATATTGGGGTGGAAGGATGTGCTGACAAATGGAAAATAGAGCTCATCCTCTATTCCTCCTCTTATTGGCGAAATCATAGCTTCTAGGATGGATTTTTGTTTTCCTGACTTTGTGAGTGATAGGATTCTCTCCTCCATGGAGAACGTGGTTGTGGGCCAGTTCCTGTCCTTCTGTCCAATTGTGGGCATGGTTCAAAAGTGGGTTGCTACTAAATGGCACTTCAAAGGTAGTGTGGAGATCTGTAGTATGGTGGGTGGTCTCTTTCTTTTCAATTTTATGATGTCGGATGATTTGGTGATGGTCCTCTCTTCTGGGGCCTGGGTGTATGGGAAGCATAGCTTGGCATTATGTCTCTGTAAGTCAGGTTTTGACCTTGATTTGGATCTAAACAAATGGGCTCCGACCTAGGTTTGTCTACTCAAGTTACCTTTAGAATATTAGGATGAAGCCATTTTCAAGAGCATTGGGACTCTATGGGATAGTTTATCACCTCAGATTCCATCACCAAATAAAAGTCCAGGTTAGTCTTTGCTGCCTTTTGTGTAAATATCTGTGTGAACAAGAATCCTCCTAACTCGATGAAGTTGTATTCTAAGGTTGGCAATTGGGTTCCAGAGATAACTTTAAGAAACCCCCCCTTGGCAAAGGTGTAAAATCTTGGCGAATCTTTCCTTTTATTTGAAAAAAATATTAATTTTCCTAGCGAATCTTAGGCACGATATTTAAAAATTTGTAAAATCCTGGTGAATCTTAATGAATAATTGGTAAAAATAATAATCAAAGTGCTGAATCCTAGTGAATAATCTCTAAAAAGATTAATTACAATGGAGAATCTCTCCTTTAAAAGTTTGCGTAGTTGGTTGATGTAGTTGCCCCATATTTTTTTTTTTTTTTTAATATTGAATTAGGGGCCTAGGGGCGACAGCTACTGGTGGGGTCAAGGGGGAAAATTCCCCTTGTAGGGGTTGAGGGGGCAACACCCCCTCGTGGGGTCCGGGGAAAACATAAATTCACTATTGAAAATGCATTGGAGCACACACAGATGAAGTGTTTTTAAAAAATCTCACTTGAAAAGTAAGACTAAATGAAACTTGAAAATTTTACCATCGATTAGCTTTTAAATCAGACAGCTGCAAGTTCATTCTTTGAGTGAATATCAACGTGAGTGAACATCATCGGTGGGACACTTAGGGATGTCTCGCAGATACAACGATGATGACAGATGTCATGAACTCTTGACAACAATGAACAATGGAGATCAAACAGAGCTTTGATTGGACGTCTTTCAGGGAGATTGGCACAAATATTGTAGATTCCCTTCATGATTCTTTGGAATTACACAAGTGGTGTACCCATGCCTTGGTGGACCCTAGGTGGAGTATGGAATCCTTATCAACGTGAGTGAATCATCGGTGGGACACTTAGGGATGTCTCGTCGATACAACGATGATGACATATGTCATGAACTATTGGCAATAGTGAACGATGGAGATCAAACAAAGCTTTGATTGAACGTCTTTCCGAGAGCTTGGCATGAATATAGTAGATTCCCTTCTTGATTCTCCAGAGTTACACAATATTACTAGAAAATATTGTTAATATTTTTAATTATAGTATAAACTACTGGTGAATCAGTGTCAATGATGCATCATTTACATGGTGAATAATATTGGCATGTCAAGTGCTCTGGTCTGTTGGGACCACTACCTCATTCGCAGGGGATGCATCCAACCCTTGGATGTCTTCATTCATTGCTTCAATATTTTTGGGTGTAACGGCCAGGGGAAAATAACTGCTAATGCATCATTTCTCATAATCAAAGCATATTTTCTGTTACTTGCTCGACAAGCTTGGTTTTCACTATAAATACTGCTTCTTCTTTTGAAGTAGGGAGTGAGAATTTTAGGTCAGAGTTTTATTTTTAGTTCAGAGTTGGGCAGAGGAAATAATAGAAGAACCAGGCCTTTAATTTCTTTATTAGATTATTGTAAGGACCTCACAGACTATGCCATTGTTCGACGTTTCTATTTTCTTTGATATTTGATAAGTTTTACTATACCATTATTGTACTAGATGTTTCATTACCAACCTTCTATAAATTAATACAAGTTGGTTGGTTTAGATCATGTCTTAGACACTTCTTTCCAGTAAAATGTATGAGGTTATTTTATGTCATATAATGAATCACTCAGGCTTCTACTTTTATTTTGCCATTCTGGGACATAGTAGACTACCCACGGGCCCTTAAGTCATATCCCTAAGATATATTTACTACTCCACACATCTAAATCTTGTTGTATTGCCTTAGTTAGATCCCTTTGTTTAAATATTGGCTTCTTTTTCCCATTTTCAAAACCCCAACTATAGAAGAAGTCAACTTCTTTAAAATCTGAAGGTTACTTAGTTTGGCACAATAGGTCCCCACTAAAACTAAGTTTCCCACAAAGGGCTATTACCTTTCCAAATTTTTGTATCAAAAATTTATTCTTCTTGGCACGCCCGGTGGGACCGCAAAATAATAACCAAATCAAAAGGGTGTGTAAATCACCGACCCATCACTAGGTCGCGAACTACAAAATAAACCTGGCTTGTTAGTGTCATCATTGGTAACATCTCATATCGAAGCTCACCCAGTAAAACCTTCAAGTTCTAGCCATAATGTTAATCACAAACCAAAATTATGTGGCTTCGGATGCCGAAAGTCTCGTTGTTTCCTCACTGGCACTAGCCGTATGGGCCCCCATCCCAGTCTCTGCTCTAAAATCTATTCCAAAGTTCACCGGTGGCTCACGAACACCATCCGAACATCTGCAAGATTTTGTGAAAATGTGCCTAGTGCATGAAGTAACAAATCAAAGCATAGGACTAAGATTTCTTGCAACTTCTTTCAGAGGGAGAGTGCTAGATTGGTATTGAAATTTTCCCGCCAACACCATCAGTACTTGGGATTAGCTCAGAGATCCCTTTTTCGAGAGGTTATCAAATGATGGAGACAAATCTTCGTTATATCACCAGCTATCAATGATAAATCAAGCCCCATCTAAAGCCATGATAGATTTTAATGCCTAATTTCATACAACTTGGCAAAGGATCCAGAATGTCATCTGACCACTGAACAAACTAGCGTTCATGTTCTACTTAAAGTCCATCAACGTTGGCATTTCTATGATGATCCAGTTGCTTGGAAAAACCACATTACGAGATGCATACACCATAACAGTGAAGGCAAAGAACAATTTGATTGATGCCGATAAGTTGCCACCTCGCCCCCTCATGTTGATATTCCCTAAAGTATCAAATTCTAATAAGGACATACCATCTACTAGCACAACCACGCCTTCATTGCCATCTATGTACATATATCCAAGTACGCAACAAAATGCTACTTCTAAATCTGGTGCTTTGAAGGATGAGATGAGCGACATAAGGGAGATGTTATGGAACTTGAAAAATGAAGTAACCACTATCAAACACAATCACACTACTCCTCAGAGACCAACCTATTAGAGTTATCAGGGCAACAAACCCTCCTACCAATAGAACCAATGTCAAGGGGGAGCACGCACAACTCCGCCGACTCAGACAAATAACCAAATACTCAGACAAATAACCAAATAGTACTAGTACCAACTCCATTGGGAATTGTTCAGACAAGTACAAGTAGGGAGCTGACCGCGGGACATAACAATCATGTCAAATATTTCAATTCTTGGTGCTATCCTTGCGACAATGGTCATATGCCTCAATATTTTCCATGTGGCAATTTACAATAGAAAATTGTCGAACAACGTAGCCAAGGTGCAACGACGAGTTCAGGGGCTATACATACACCTCTTCCCAAATGGAGGATGTGGTTCTCACCTCATAGATGCAAGGAATACCCCTAGAGCAAGAAGGTGACATAGCTCTTGACCATACCCTCCTCTCATGGATGGAAGGGGTGGAAGTGATGTTCACTTATGAAGCATCCACATCGGTGACCCTGAAAGTGTAGTCCGACTATAAAACCTAGTCGAAGAGAAGATTCATAGCTAAGCTGATCACTCCATAACCTAGGAGTATTCGGAACCAACTCCCTGGCGCTTCTACATTTTCCCCGGACCCTCAAGTATGAAAATAAATTTTTATCACCAAGGAAAAGGAACAAAAGCCTCCAAATCCATCACCAATCAATGTTGTAGAACAATTAAAGAAATCTTTTGCTAATGTGTCCCTCTGGGATAGCATAGCCATTCCTAAACCAAAGTCATTGCTACAGGAGGCCCTACTGAAGGATGCTATTACACAACCAATAGAAAAATCTTTTGAAAGGACCATTGATGCATCACCTCGAGCCAAATTTATTAAAAACACTGTAGGGGAGGCTCTAAAGAGGGACAAGGGGAGAAGCTGAAACCTAAACCCTTCATCCTAACTCTAATTATAGGGAAAAACCTGTTGCACAACTCCATGATTGACTTCGGTCCCAGTACCATGGTCATTCCCAAGCAGATAGATGAAGCCTTAGGAGTTACCTATGAGCCTCTAAAATGAGGAGTTATGCAGCTGGATGGGAACAAGGTCAAAACAATTGGCCTCATTAAAGACCTCCCTTTAACATTGTTTTCTTGTCCTAGTATCACGCTGCCGCAAGATACCATGGTCATTGACACTCCCCCCATATTTAGCCTTTGTCTATCACGAGAGTTAATGAAAAAGATAGGTGGATACCTTTCTTTGTATTGGTCTCACCTAATTCTGAGAATTAAGCATGAAGCCATGATGAATATTGTATTAGAATCCCTATATTCAGAGCATGTGGCCGATGAAGCCATGATCAACTATGAAAATACCCATACTCTCACAATAGAAGAAACCAAAGCAGCTCAAATATCCTACACTAAAGAAGAATTCATCAGTAGCAAGCTACATGGAGGAGAGAAGCTGACCAAACATAAATTTGGTTCCAAAGAAGTCTTTCTGAGTGACCATGCAGATACTAATACTTTTGACCATTATCATGCTACCGGTTTGGGAACCCACATCATCTATGAGGAAGATCAAGAGTTTTCGAAGATAGCAAAGGACTCCGTAGCCGAGCAAAATCCAGAGTTATGGATGTTGCACTTTGACAATGCAAGGTGCAAAGTAGGTGCTGGTGCCAGGATATGCTTAACATCTCCAGACAATGAGAAAATTCTTAGATCCTTTCGCTTTTAGTTTTCCTTCTCAAACAATGAGGCTGAATATGAGGGTCTTGTGCAAGGGTTGAGCCTTGTGGAGCGCATGGGTATCAGACAAATAAAGGTGTTCAAGGATTTTGAACTTATAATCAATCAAGTCAGAAACCCTTCTGGTGCAAAAAATGTGTGCAGGCAATCTGATCGACATAGAGTATCGGACCTCATTGAAAGCTTCAAAGCTTTTAATATTCATGTGGTACCAAGGGAGAAAAATTGAACTATCGATCACATGGCAGCGATAGGATCTCAATTCGATCCTATTTCCAACTTGGTGAAGAATATACACTCAGTATGGGTAATCATATGACCATCCATTCCATCTAACGATTAGAACTAGAAAGTGTTCGAAAGTTTCAAACACATTGCCCTGTTCATTCAACAGTCGGGTGATTTATCTGATCAACTCCAACCAAGGATTGAAGAAGCATACATAGGACAGATCATCCAACTAAGATCAAAAAAACTTTTGAAATGGAAGGTCACACTTGAAAATATGTTTGACTGCGATGACATGAGGAACGATACGAGAAAATTTGTGGCAAATTAGGTGGACTATCCTGACCTTGAGGTCGAAGGCAAAAGGAAACTAAAATTTGGAAAAGAAGTCCCACAACACGATAAAAATAGGCTGATACACTTCTGTGAAGCATAGAAGGAGTTGTAGCCTAATTTGATGATAACCTCAAAGGGTATGATCCCAATATCATCCAATATACCATAGAACTCATGAAAGGTGCTAAAACTATCCGACAAAAACAAAGGCCTATCAATCCAAAGATTGAAGCCCTAATGACACAAGAGCTAGGAAAGTTGATCTAGTCAAGGATTATGTTTCCAATCAAACACAATACTTGGGTATCTAACTTTGTGCCAGTCTAAAAAAAGAATGGAGACATTTGTCTTTGTGTTGACTTTCGTGACCCGAACATAGCGTCATTGAAAGATCATTATCTGTTTCCTTCCATGGAATCTATTCTATAGACCATGGCAGGTTCAAAATTTGTTTCTCTACTAGATGGATTCTCAAGTTACAATCAGGTCTAGGTTAAATAAGATCTATATAAAACCATGTTCACCACCAAATGGGGAACATTCGCATATGCCAAAATTCCTTTTAGCCTATCAAATGCGGGATCTTATTTCCAACGGGAAATGGATATTTCCTTCATTGAACTAATCGATAAGATCTTCCTCATCTATTTAGATGACCTGATCATGTTTTGCAAATCAAAAGATGACCATTTCAATCATCTGGAGATGGGCTTTAAAAAATGCCAAGAGTTTGAGGTATCCCTGAACCCCAAAAAGTGTGTGTTCGACGTACCGTAAGGCAAGCTACTGGGGCATGTAGTGTCAAGAGACGAGATTGCTATTGATCCTGAAAGAGTGAAGGTGATCAGAGAGCTACCCCTTCCAGTCAACAAAAAAAGAGTTCAGTCCTTTCTAGGGAAGGTAAACTTTGTAAGAAAATCCATCTTTGATTTTGTAGGAATAATTTGGGCAATCACCCTGATGTTAAAAAAGGACCAATTATTCAAATGGACGAAGGAAGCAAAAGAAGCCTTCGAGAAGGTAAAGGGCACTATTTCTTTGGCTCTAGTGCTAGTAAATCCAGACTTTTCCAAAGACTTCATGATGTATGTTTTTAGTAGCGATCCAAGTATCGCCACTGTTCTGATGCAAAAGGACAACAAAGGAAAAAGAGAACATCTGATATCCTTTCACTCCCAAACCTTGAAGGAATATGAGGCAAACTACAACTTCATTGAAAGACAAGGGTTCACAATTGTAAAGGGACTCAAGACGTTCCGTAATTTGATAAATTGCACCAAGTTGATCATTTATGTCACACACTCTAGTGTGCACGAATATATTATGGAAGGTGAAATCCCTGCAAAGAGGGCCAACTAGATCACTCAGATCTTGGAATATCACATTGAGGTGAAGCCTACAAAGACTGTCAAAGGAAGGGATTTGTGAATATTTGGCACATAATGAAGAGATTGAAATAGAAGTAGAGCAAGCAAAGCAAGCAGAACTAATCCTAATGAAGGAATCTGAACTCGAAGAATGTTTGCTAACTGATAGGACCATATTTATGAACACTGGAAAATATTCCTTAAGCCTTCCTTCTTAGAAAAGAAGGTTCTACCACTTACAAAACAATGAATATGAACTCATCGAAGGTGATCTCTTCAGGAGAAATTTCAATGGGGTCTTGTTACAATGCGTTACTATAGAGCAAGCAAGGAAAATTCTTGAATCATTCCACAACAACCCTGAAGGCGGATATTTCTCTGCAAAAACTACCACCATCAAAATATTGCATGCTCCGTACTTCTGGCCCATGATATTCACTGATTCCTACAACATGATAAATGCTTACAAGGAATGTCAATTCTATGCAGGGAGGAGGATGGTAACAAGATTTAGCCCACCGAAGACTATCATCTCAGACAATGCCAAAGAATTCCTAGGCTCTAAGGTATGCCATTTTGCACTTATGCATGGAATATTCCTGAAAAAATCATCAAACTACTACTCATAGGGGAACGACTTGGCCGAATCAACTAATAAAAATTTAGTTTGACTCATTACAAAAATCAGGTCCAATCATGAGAAGGAGTCGCATAAACATCTTTGAACAATGTTATGGGTGGACCACATAACTCCCAAGCAAGCCCTAAAGACTTCGCCATATGAGATGGTGTACGAAAAAGAAGAATTGTTTCCTATCTCTATAGAGATATGTATGCTACAACTACTCAAGTCTCTAAATATTGAATAGAATGGAGCTATGGAGGTTTCGTTGTCTGAATTACTAGAGGTGCAAGAAAAAAGGGAAAAATCCCTAATAGCCATGACTAATCGCCAGCAGGTGGTTAAGATATGGTTCGACAAGAGGGCTTCAGACCAAGAGCTAAAATGCAGTGACTTGGTACTAAAGTTCAATGAAAGAGCTACAAAGCCTGACCAACATGGAAAATTTGACAAGCTGTGGGAAGGCCCTTTCAAAATAATTCAATTTAGACAAAACAATGCATTCAAATTAGAAAACATGGAACAGGAGCCACTGGGAATTCTAGTGAAGGGAATTCAATTAAAATTGTTTAATTTGGCTACAATTTCTTCATGGAAGGGTAAATTTGTAAAATGTGTAATTAGTTTTCTTTTTCTGTTTTGTCGACTGGTTCTTTCTACACATTTTTCATAGTTACGAGAGGCAGAAAAATTCATGAGGTCCATCATAACAGAACAAAAAAAAATTATGCTGCTCAGGTTGCAAAAATTAAATTTAGATGCAAAGGATTTATCCCACATGGTGAAAACATAAAAATAAAGACAAAGAGCTTCAACATAAGCAAGGATATCCGTTATATATATACTGTGATAAAACATTGTCAAAATGGCTCTATGACTAAACTTTCAAAAGAATGATCATATACATGGATTCATTAAATACATATATGCAAGCCTTCTTTTAGGCGTATATATACATAGGGAAAAAGCGTGTCAAACTTCATATCTTGACATATGGGTATTGTCTTCATCAACTAGAACATTGTCGGTAGCAGCAGGAAGATTATCAAGAACAACAGGACCTATGGCAAAAGCAATGTCAACACCTATAACAAGCGGGGGAGGAAATACAAGGTTCCTGAAACCAATGCACCAATCATGATGTTGTGGAAGTGATTGAAGTTGAAAACAACTTAGGAATGGCACCCATGGTACCATCATGTCTTCTTTAACATGCTTTCTCAAGTCACTTGTAATGGGAAGTCCCAGGCCATACATTGCATTGCTCACTGCCTCACCGAGTCCTCTGAGGTATCTTTTCAGAAAAATCTAGAGCGCCAAATGAAGAATCATAGTTTTTTGAGCCTGAGCATCGAGCAATGAAGCAACAAAATGGGAGCTGATATAAGTGTTTACCCGATATTTATCCTCATATTCAATATAGTCTCTGCCCAGGACCCATTTGATGGCTATGATAGCTAGCGAATGTTTGTTCCATGTCATACACCTCCTCGAAATCTCCCCCAAAAAATTTGTTGGAGCTTTGTTACACACTAGCCTAATTGGAGTATACATTGTGTCAGCCTCCGCTCAAAGCACCTAAGACTAGCGCTATGAAAAATCTAAACCTATCCAATCACCCAATGTTGCTTTTGTTAAGTCACTAAGTATGGTTCCACTACTCTATTAAAGATTATTTATAGAAACATTCGAGGTAGCCAACATACAAAGCATGATGGTAATTGAGTGCTTACTCGAAAATCCCACAAAAGGGCCAGCTCAATATTGCAGCCCGGTTGCATTCGTAGGTATGAATTGTTGCATGGAAACTTGAGGAGTGGTAATAAATTAACATAAGTGGTGCCAGTACTAGGTGACGGCTCATACGGATAGAGGCTAGGTGGCACGACACATGCATTTTTGAGGCTCCAAGGATGAACACATATATTTTCAAAATACTCATTGCAATTTTATCTTGATCATGCTTTGAAAGATATTAATTCCTAAAGCAGACAAGGAGATTAAATGCATTACACAAGTGACACAATTTCCCATGAAAATTGTGCCAAAAAGATACTATTACCAATATAATTATGAATCAATGTCTTTTCAAAAGAGGCAAGTAGCATATCTCGCATAGGATAGAGAACTAGCTGTGCATGCTGAATTCAATGCAAAAGGTAGTCATTATCTACCAGAATAGATGCAATAAATTGAAAGAAAGGATAAGTATTGCATGCAAAAGGCAGGACATAGCATAAAAAACTTCCTCAACATGCAAAAGGAAGCGAGGAGAACCATGGAAACTTCACCAAAACAATTTGAAACCACAACGGTTAATAACTCACCACCAAAGAAGCAACAAAAAATCAAGGCACTTTCTGAAGAATATTCAGAGAACCCATACTCAAGCAAGGAGCAAAAAAAATTCTGAGGACCACATTTATTTAGATTGCAAGTATCTCTAGCCCCATCTCCTATAGTTCTACAAACCGTGGTTGACCTTGTTACATCCATAATGCCTCTTATTTCATGTTCCGACAAATGTATTTCAGCCTCTGCTTCAATGATCGCGGAGGGATTCACACAATTTTCTCATGTAGCCCCTTTTTCCCTTACTCCCCCATAGAACCTCACACCATTCACCTTGGCCCATTCCACATCCCAAAGCATCACGCACTCTGCCCCTACTACCTTAATGGATACATCCCCTGCCACAACAATATTGGAGCCGACCCACTCTTCTCAATAGATGGAGACCTTTGTGACTCTACTTCTTTAAAGTCCTCCTAGTCCATAGCTCGGTTACTACAGTATCCCACCTTTCTCACCCCAGAAGGTCAAAATTACAAAGAAGAAGTCACCCGGGACTGAGATTCTTTTATTCCCTTTCTCCCTTCCTCTCGGTGCACCTTTCGTAGGAAGACTCATCAAATCTCCCATAGAATTCCTGTCAGAAGGAGATAAAACTAAACAAGCATGAGTGATCAGAACCCAAAAGAGAAGAGTTAATGATACTAAGAGACCAACAGAGCCAAAGATACATACTATTTTCCTTGAGGCTCAACAATCATTGAACTTTGCGACTATGTTCTCGAATGTCAGCAAACTGCAAGGAGAGATGCAACCGGACGATTATAACATGTACATTGTGGGACTCGACTAAGCATCACCTAGCCGGGGGACAAGGTGGAACTCATGGAGGAAACACAATGGGTAGTGACCACCAACTTTCTTAAGACCGGTCGCCAGATCAAGAAAAAGGAAGAAGAACTAAAAAACCTGAGGGATAGAGTCGATGTCTTTCTTTCCAAGGAAAAAGCTATGGAGGTTGATTTTAAGTGCGTATCCTAGTAAAGGGAGACAAAATAAGAAAAAAATCTGAGGTAATTGAGTGCTTACATGAAAATCCCACAAAAGGGCTAGCTCGATCTTCCAGCCCGATTGCATCCGTAGGTATGAATTGTTGCATGCAAAATTGAGGAGTGGTAATAAATTAACAAAAATTGGTGGTAGTACATGGTGATGGATCATACGGACAGAGGTTAGGTGGCATGACACATGCATTTTCGATGCTCCAAGGATGAACACATATCTTTTCAAAGTACTTATTGCAATTTTATCTTGATCATGCTTTGAAAGATATTAACTGCTAAAGCAGACGAGAAGATGACAAGCATTACATCGGTGGCTCAATTTACCATGAAAGCCATTACGAAAGGATGCTATTACCAATATAATTATGAATCCATGTCTTTTCAAAAGAGGCAAGTAGCTTATCTCGCATAGGCTAGAGAGCTGGCAGCACATGCCAGATTAAAAGCAAAAGGCAGGCGTTATCTACCATATTGAATGCAAGAAATCGAAAGAAAGGCTAAGTATTGCATGAAAACGATAGGACATAGCATAAAAAATTCCTCAACACACAAAAGGAAGTGAGGAGAACCATGGAAACTTCACCAAAACAATTTGAAACCACAGTGGTTGATAACTCACCACCAGAGAAGCGACAACGAATCGAGGCACTTTCTGGAGAATGTTCACAAAACCCATACTCAAGCAAGGAGCCAAAAACATTCAGAGGACCGGAACCATTCACACTACAAGTATATCTAGCCCCATCTCCTATAGTTCTGCAAACCATGGTTGACCTTTTTGCATCCACAACACCTCTTATTTCATGTGCCGACCAATGTATTTTAGCCTTTGCTTCAATGATCATGGAGGGATTCGCACAGTTTTCCCATGTAGCCCCTTTTTCCCTTACTCCCCCAAGGAACCTCACACCATTCGCCTTGGCCCATTCCACATCGCAAAGCATCACACACTCTGCTCCTACTACCTTTATGGATACATCCCTTGCCACAACAATATTAGAGTTGACCCACTCTTCCCAACAGATGGAGACCTTCACGACTCTGCTTCTTTCGACTCCTCTTGGTCCACAAGTTGGTTACTAGAGTATCCCACCTTTCTCACACTAGATGGTCAAAATTCCAAAGAAGAAGTCACCTGAGACTGAGGTTCTTTCATTCCCTTTCTCTCTTCCTTTTGGTGCACCTTTCGCAGGCGAAATCATTAGATCACCCATAGAATTCCTATCGGAAGGCAATAAAACTAAACAAGCACCAGTGATCAGAACCCAAAAGAGAAGAGCTAAGGATACTAAGAGACCAACAAAGCCAAAGATACATACTATTTTCCATGAGGCTCAACAATCGCTGAAATTTGCGACTATGTTCTCGACTATCAACAAACCGCAAGGAGAGATGCAGCCGACTGATTATAACATGTATGCTGTGGGAATTGATCTAAGCATCACCTAGTTAGGGGACAAGGTGAAACTCATGGAGGAAACACAATGGGTAGTGACCACCAACTTTCTTTAGACCGGTCGCCAGCTCAAGAAAAAGGAAGAAGAACTAAAAAACCTGAGGGATAGAGTCGTCTTGCTTTCCAAGGAAAATGATATGGAGGCTGATTTTAAGCGCCTATCCCAGTAGAGGGAGACAAAATAAGAAAATCTCTGAGAACAACTTGCTAAGCTTCGGTCACTTGTCCCTAATCTGGTCAGTGAGTTGCAACAAATGATCAAGGAATATTAGAACCAATTGGCGAAAATAGGGCTGAACATACAACAAAAAGATGAAGAATTTTTCCATTTTGAGCTATAGATGCAACAAAGGGATGCAAATTTTCAGAGGCACCATGCTCAATTAGAGAATGAAATTGTGGAGCTTAATTCTATAGTAGAGAAACAAGAAACTAACAAAGAGTGACCTGAGACTAGCTAGCTCAAAGAGTCACAAATCCTATAGGGGCAACTCACCGGAACCAACCAAAAGGTTATGGAGCTCGCAGAAGATATAGAGAAGAGGAATGAGGACATTTCTTTATTGAAGGACTTAGCCTTACCCTCAGCCGATCAAAGAAATCTTCTTCAGATAGCCCAACAGTTGCATATTTCATATTGGGAAAGAGTGAAGGCCTTCTGCCTAACTCTTCAACTGACACTCTGATTTATGGTGGAGGCAATAGATCTAGGTAGGATAGTTTGTGAGGCAATCATATAATTTCCTCAGTCCATCGAGCAAAAGGTTCAAGAGGCTGAGATATTATTAAACAAGTTATATCAGGTCTCAGATGAAGTATTGGAAAATGTTGGGATTGAGGACCGAAGGGCCTTAGCTAGTACAACCAACATGGTCATCCAATGCCACACAATTATTATTCATACCAGTGAATGTGTCACCAAGTTAGAGAAAACCATGAATGGCATGGAAGCCAGGTTCTTCCACTTAGCTCAGATGGGCCTACCTTTTATGTTCCTTGAAGATGATTCAGTGGCCACAGTGGAGTATATTGTAGAAAGGATCGAGGAAAAGAAACAAGATGTGTCTGCTTTTTCAGGATTTCGGTCAACCCCTTGTTGTAGAGGATTTTGAGAACATCACTTAGCCGATCACACATCTTATTTTTCAATTTGAGTCATGGGTCGATATATTGTTCGTGCTACCTTACAAAGAAGTGATTGAGTTGCATGAAGCACAGGTTACTATGCATTAATTATCACCTCCATCTGAAGATGAGTGGATGTCCCTTCACGCCACCCTCTCTAAGCTCTGACCACATTGTTCGATGAATAAAGTCTTTGGTCTACAGGCCAAATTTTTTTGGTTTCATCGCTCTACAAGCAAAACACCCCTGATAAGTTGCCAGAAGTTGTCAACGCATAATTCCCAAGCTCTCTTGGGGTGAGTTTATTTTTGCCTAAGTATCGACCACACCTCAATGAAGAAATAAGCATATCGGGTTCCTTTTGCGCAAAGGATTTTTCAAATATTGCCACATGTCAGCCGAGCACTCCTCGTAAGGTTTCCTTTAGTCACTTTTCAAAAATCTTGTGCCAAGCTTCCACGTGTCAGCTATTTGCAATCTTTTGTGCCTCTTTGCATTGATCCTCTTTCGGGCCGCACACGCACGCCACGTAGCATCACTGCGTACATATATATATGATAGACCCCACCATCAACATAGTATGCTAAATACCTCCACATGTCTTCACAATGTAGGCTCTTTATCACTCAAGGGAAGCATAGAATGTCGGGCCCCGACCGCTTGCCATGCGATCTTCTAACAACTTCATCGCAATAGAAAGCCAAGCAGGCAATAGCTGCCATGTTTTGTAAGTGCCACCATGAAACAATTGCACGTGTCTAGTGCTCTGGTCTGTTGGGACCACTAACATCATTCACATGGGATGCATCTGACCCTTCGATATCTTCATTCATGACCCAAATCTTTTCGGTTATAATGACCAAGGGAAAATCATTGCTAATGTATAATTTCACATAATTTAGCATCTTTTCTATTACTTGCTTGACAAGATGGGTTTTTGTTATAAATACTACTTCTTTTTTTAAATCAGGGAGTAGGAAGTTTAGTTCATAGTTCGATTTTTGGTTCAGAGGTGGGCAGAGGAATTAATATAAGAACTAGGCCTTTAATTGCTTTAGTAGATTATTATAAAGAACTGACAGACTGTGCCATTGTTCGACCTTTCTGTTTTCTTTGATATTTGAAATTTTTTATTGTGCCATTATTGTACTAGATGTTTCATTCCCAGACTTCTATAAATTACTACAAGTTTTCTACTTTAGATCATGTCTTGGACTCTTCTTTCTAGTCAAATGTATGAAGTTATTTTATGTCATTTAATGAATCACTCAGTCTTCTATTTTTATTCTTCCATTTTGGAATGCAGTAGACTACCCACAGGCCTTTAAGTCATATCCCCAAGATAGATTTACCATGCCACACATCTAAATCTCGATGTATCACCTTTGTTAGATCCATTTGTTTAAATATTGGCTTCCTTTTCCCATTTTCAAAACCTCACCTATATAAGAAGCCAACTTCTTTAAATTTTGAGGGTTACTCAATTTGGCGCAATAGGTCCCCCCCTAAAACCAAGTTTCCCACAGAGGGTTGTTACCTTGCAAAATTTTGGCATCAACACATACAAAAAAAGTTATGTTGTATATGGTCAGCGTCACTCCTTTAAAATGTTTTCTTTTTTTTAAATCTAGTTTTCGAAGGAGATGGAAAAAGAAGTGCAATCTGATTCAATTTTTTTTGAAAAAATAAAATTTAGAATCTATAGACAAATGTCACAAATCACTAGTTTGCATCATCTTCAAATTTCTCACGGTTTAGCTGTATAGGAGTCCGAAAGTGAAGATTCAGTTTAAAAAAATCAGTTCAGTGTCTAGTTTGCCCAAACATTGTAAACCAGCATTATGGGATCACCCTTACATCATTTAAAAATTCAAAAGTGTGACACAAATTTTTGCTTAAATTACCCTCCCCATTAGATAGATTCTTTAAAAAAAATTTATATGATAAACTACTTTCCATTACTAATCTCAAGGAAGTTGTGCACATAATGCTAGATGACAAGGCCCATAGGTGTGATGGTTTCCTTGTGAATTTTACAATGCCCTCTAGGAATATGTGGGGGTGGACCATATAAATTATATTGAGAGGATTTTAATTCCAAATCCTTAGTGAAATTCATTAAAAAAGGAAAGATGAAGTTCATACCTAAAGTTGGTGATTTTTAAGCCCTTTGTAATTGGAGGCCTATCACCCTACTCAATGTGTCCTATAATATCATTTCCAGAGCTCTTGATTTGAAGGTGCATCATCTTATTCCCTAAATTATTCATCTTCAACAAATGGGCTTTATCCTATACACATACACATTTTAAACAATATTATTGCAATTTAGGAATGAATGGAATGAGCTTAATGCTCCCAATAAAAGGCCCTTTAAAAATAATGATTTTTCCAAAGATTATGATCATATTAAATGAAACTTTATACTTTCCATGTTTCATGCTTTGGTATTTTGAACTCATTTTATTCATTCTATTAGATTTTTTTTTATCAATATTCATGTTTGTATTAGTATTAATGGTCATCAATCCAACACTTTCTATATCATTTACTCCATTCTGCAAGGTTTCCCTCTATCTCCCTCAATCTATATGCTTGATGCTAGAGGGTTTGGATATATTTTAGAAAATTCCATATCCCAAGGGGTTATTTCAATGCATTTCCTTTCATAATCCATCAAACCAACTTGTCAATTGTAATTTTTTTTATCCATATCTCACTTGCATTGAAGAGGAGAAAAAATGAAGAATTCTCTCTAGTGTTTGGAAATATTTTGTCAGGCCTCTAGCTTGGCCATTCAAAGGAACAATATGTAGTTTTACCATCAACCAATCCTTTTAATGCCTACCTAGATTTAATAATTTTGTTGGAAGTGGATTAGACATGGTGAAATGTTTATATTTCTAGAATTCACATTTCTTTCCAAGCTTCTTAGGTAGCCTTATGGTGTGTGTTCCTTTCCAAAATTGAAAAGAAGCTTACTTACTAGATCATGAAGCCACTTTCCCTAGTAGGGAAATTTTAATTCCACTAAAAAATACTTGCGGCCACTCATGTTTATTATTCCTCATCTTGGGCCCCTTTGAAACACTCCTACATTAAATTGGAGATTCTTCTTCATGAATTTATTTGGGATTATTTTGAAAACCATAAGGGTTTTGATTGGGTTTCCTAGGATTACTTTATCTCCCTCATGAGGTTGGAGGATTTGGGATTTTACCTAGCCAACTAAAAGGGTTGTCTCTTTATTTCAATATGGATCATTCATTCCCTCACTAGAAATGAATCCTAGAAATTTCTTCTTCAAACTTGCATTTCCTTTGGTAATCTCATTAATTGGCCTTCCTGGAAGGGGGTTTATTTTCAAACCCTTCTCACCATGAATGATGTAGTTCAAATTTAGGAACCTTTTGTGGCTAAAATTTTATGGTAAGTTTGGGAAGCCATTAAACCTTGGCTTCTATAAACTGGCTTGAGATTATGGGATGATATTTATCTTAACTAGTATAACATTTGATGGTCCCCTCTTTGGAAGATTAGGGTCACCCCTTGGCTCACTTGCAATGGGTTAGGGCCTTGTAGTTAGACAAGAAATATATCCAATGCTTGAAATATTTATTCTCTAAAAATTCTATGAGCCTCATTCCCTAGAAAGAGACTATGGCTAAGTTTTTCTTTAATAATTAGGACCATGAGAATTTTTACACTACTATAAGGGCTATTTAAATTGATATGGTTCATAAATTTAAAATTCAATCTTGTAAACCTTGTTGAAAATATTAGAAATGGGGTGTAAATTTTACCTTTTATAATTACAAACCATATTTTAAATATCATTAGATTTCTTTGTATCTACCTATGGTCCCTAGTTTAAACTAGAGATGAAAGTTTTAGTCACCAATATCAATTTGGTATCATAAATTTCTCCCCATTTGGTTTACAATTATGGAGACTAAATTGGTTCACTTTGCATGGTGTATTATTTTCCAAGGTTTACTAGTGAGGTCATGGTTACTTCATATGAGCATTCAAGACCCTCATTGTCCATTTTGTGGGTAGTTGAAGTCTTTCAAGCATCTCTTCTAGTTTTTTGCTTGAGATAGAAGCTTTGAAATTGGATTCATGTTTTGTTTTACATTTTTGTCCAGAGCCTTTTTCTTGTCATTTAGTTCTTTTGAAAGGTTTTCCTCACACCCCCCATAAATTTAATCAAATATGGAATTATTTTAGGGTGGAGATTATTTTTAGCAATCGGAAAGATAGAAATTCTACAATTTTCACTTGTTTCTCTATTAACCAAAATATTTTATTACTAAAGTAGTCATTTGTTCTAATGTGTTACTACAAATCTAAGTGCAAGCCAACAAGGTTTCCTTGGAGGTGGCTCACCTTCAAGAATTTTTGAACCACTAGGGAAGCACCCCTTGCATCATTGCCGAATTTATTTTGTCCCCTTCCTGCTCTAAGGACCACTCACCTCCTCATGGGTGTGAAAGAGGAGAAATTATCTCTAATTTTGGAAATCAAGTTTCTTGACCACATTATTTTCCCTCGTTTGGTTGACGGGATCATGGTTACAAGAGTGCATCATGGCCTATTTGATGACGCTTGATTTCTCCAATCCCTTCAGGATGTTGCTCTTAGGTGGCCTTCTAGTTAAACCTCTAGATGGGTTGATTCTAACAAGTTTTGGTTAGCATTGATTATTTATTTAGCTCATGACATGATAAAGAGATAGAAAAATATGACGAGGGGTGAGCCCTCCTATGAAGACTTTAGACCTTATTCATGTATGGGGTAAGTTGGGTGACTAGGTCACCTCCCCCTTCAAATATTACTCTTTCATTTTAGTGATTTTTAATGTTATCTTTTTTTATCTAGGCTACAACCCCATTTAGACTATGGGTGATCCCACAATAATGGGTTACACTTTTTGGCCAAACTTGACATTGAAATCAACATTTTTAACGAGAACTTCACTTCCGTACATCTATAGAAGCTAAACCATTAAGAATTTGAAGATGAAACAAACTAGTGATTTGTGATATTTTGTGTTCAGAATCTAATTATATTTTAAAAAAAAAGTAAAAAATAAATAGTGAATTATTTTATGTAGTTTTTATTAACGTATTTTTTTTACTAAACATCATTTTCAAAAACTGATGCTTACTTTCGACTGCATAACTTTTTTTATAGAAAGCATACAATTCTAATTTTTTAAATACAATGTTTTCACACCATTATCTAGGGGATGGATATTTTTTCATAATTTTTTGTTGCATATATATTTTTTAATTAATTTTCTAATTCATAGTAATTACAATTTGGATATATTATACTTTCAGCCGCACAAAGTTTTTTGTATTCATTTGAATTAACTTATTCTTTTTTTGTTGGAATTAGGACATCAATAGCTAGTGTACATGGATTTTTAAGAATTTTTTTTCTCTCTTTTCCTATTTTTTCGTATGTGTGAAATAAAGACCTCGATGTTCATTGAAAAACCTACATTCACAAGAAATAAAAAATAAATATAATAATAAAATTAAATATATTCAAAATTATACTTTTTGGGAAGCTTATAATAAGGGCTACATGTTTACAAAAAAATAATTTTAAATAAATTAATTTGATCCCCTAAAAGGTAAATCAAAAGTGGGTTTTTATCAAAATTTTCATAGGTGTAGAGGAGACTCCATTATAGGTATGGTTTAAAAATAGTAGCTTTCTATCCAAGGGGGTTTGATATAAGTGGGTTTGATCAAACCCTCTTTAATTAAAACCCTTAAAATGGAACCTTTTTAATGCTTAAATCATTAGATTTCCTAAAAATATGTGATTTCAGCAAAAATCAGGATATCCCAAAAAGTGTAACCCATTATTGTGGCAGCACCTCTATTGGGGTATGATTTTATATTCACCCAAATTTTATTAGTATATATACTATTATTTCTTTGTAAATGATAATGTTGACACCTATTCATAAAAAAAATAAAATAACAAAAGCAAAAGTTGACCTACAAAAAATTATCTCCCTCTTTTCCATCAACATCATAAAGCAACCCATGTTTACAATATTTAGTTATCTATGTGTGATGTTTCTATCATGATATGTAAATATATTCAATACAAAATTAATTTTATCATCTCACATGTAATTATTTGATAGAGTGATTACATAAAACTTTTAGTTCTATAAGATAACAAAGAATAAAATCTATATCAATGTCATGCATGTTAAAGGTTTACACATGTTTTCGTTAATATCATTCATCGTCATTAATCTAACTTACCAAAGACAAATTTTATTCATGATAATTTTTTTACCAATCAAGTTGACAAAATTGTAAATGGTGTCTTAAGACGCTATATTAATTTTTTTTAGCTAAATAAAAACTGAAGGTAAACACGTTTCCAAGTGCATATTTTTCAAGTTGATCAATTGCATAACAAATTAAATTGATGTGGTAGATGATGTGTGCCACTAAAAAATGATCTACAAATTTTCTTGGAAACAAAAAAAGCTTCAAATAATAATCATACACCAAAAAATAATTATCTATAGTAATAAATTAATTCTTTACAACTTCAACAACATTTTTTTATCAACATTTTAAAACTAAATATCCATATGTACTATACTTAAACTAAATTTTCTAGCAAAATCTAATTATTTAGATGGAATTAATTATTCTTGATTGCATATATATTTATATAATGGGATTTTATCCCTTAATTCCCTTCGAATAGTAATAGACATTGAATGTAAAATATTTATGAAGTTTGAGATAAAGATGTTAAAAATTTGGCAATTTAAAGCTGATCATATATCTTACTTTTTAAATTGATAAGTGAAACAAAAACACTTTTATGACATCACATTTAAAAAGAACCCGCACTTTAAGTTTTTTTACTTTTGAATACCATCTTACTTGTTAGTGTTGCATTAATTGAGTGAAGTTATTATAGTAATTTTGTAAACTTGATGTATGTAGAATTACAAAGCTTGATAAATTTATATAATAATAGTGTCTATAAATTCTCAAATAATAAAAAAATAAATAGAAAGTAAAAATAATATATAATATTTTCATTTCTAAATATCTTTGTAGATAGTAACATTATTCTCTATTACATAGATTCAACCATTTTTTAATAAATAATTGGCCATCGTGATCGCTGTAGAGTTGCATAAATAGGTTAAAAGAAATCTTGTATATGCAGTCCAAGTGGTCGAGAATGAATCGATCTTACCCTTACATTGTTCCTATTATTTGAGCTCCTTTAGCGAGCGCAAATAGGCAATAATAATTTAATTTGAAAAATCCATATTTAAAAAAGATAAACTACCTCTAATCCTTTTGTTTTATTGATAGTGATATGAGTTTTGTACTATATTTATGTGGGGAACATCTGAAACTCTGACTTACTAATCTAAACAACATTCCTTTTACCATGCTTTGGATATGTGTTGTAAATGAATAATGGTAGTATCTGATTTGGAATATTTAACATAACTCCTAACTCAACATCTATAAGGGAGAGGGTGAGTAGATGTGGAGGGTGTAATTGTTGTTATAGAACTTGTGTTTATATACTTTAATCTTGCTTCATATTTATAGTATATATTATAAATAATTAGATTACGAGTAAATCCAAAAATAATCAAATGTTGATCAAGATAAAATCATACTTAAACACATGGGAACCTAAGAATAGTATATAAAAAATTATAAATACATTCATTAACAAGTGAAATAAATATTTGTTTGTTTCAAATAAAATATCATAACTATCAATTATAAGTATGTCACTATAAAATAATATGCTCATTTAAACCAGCTTTCTTGCAAAAGTTAAAAAAAATTATTCTTACATGTACAACTATTAAGATAGCAATGCATATGCATTGGAGTATTTCATATTAATAGTTTGTTCTCTCACAAATATAAAAATGTGAGCACAATAAATACCCTATATTTTCTCATGAAATGTGAAGGATTGTCAAAATATTCTAGTGTTATTGGTCCATTTATGTTCAATATAAGTTGTATCTGGGTAAAAGCACAAAGTTGTGTCACACTTTGTAAAGGAAACGACCAATGTTGATCCAACTTTTAAACTTGAATCACTAAAGAATAGCATATATGTTTTGAATTTTTACATGATGTAAACTAGTAAAATATGTATTTTTTAGTATATTTTATGTTTGTATTTTTTATAAGAAATTAAAAAATTATTTTAAACTAGTTTTTCATAAATTAACACTATAATTTAGTTGCTGATAAAATGCTGAAAAATGAAGTTGCACAGGACGTCAAACTTTTTATAGTAAATTTTATTTTATTTTTTTGAATTTTTTTTTGTCTATTTATAACTTAAAACTCTAGTGCATGGATATATTTTTTTCCAATTTTGATAAATATATAGTTTTATATACATATTAAAATGTGTGTGAATAAAAAACAACTATTTCCATCGGACGTCAACATTCATATTAAATATTTATCTAAAATGGAAAAAAAATTATACCATCTTGAAATAGATTCTTTTATCTAGTGCATCATATTTTTTTCAATTTTTTTTAATAATTTTTATTATTTTTCCTTGGCATGGTAATCAACCTAATATTTTTTCCTGATTACCTACTTTTAGTATAAATAAAAATAAAAATAAAAATAATGATTAAACTAGTAAAATAAATATATTTTTGAAAACTACACTTATGGATCTACAAAAGGGTATTTTTACATTTTTTTTAAAATGTTATTTACATGAGGAGGAGTTACTAAAACTTCAAGTTTTTCAAATAGTTTATTTTTTTGGTAAATTGGACTCAAAGTGGTGTTCCATATATTTTTAGCCAGCAATTTTAATTGAATAAATTGTAGAAGTATCTAACTTAGCTAGAATGAATCTTACTAAGTCATATGTTTGACCAAAAATGATTTTTAGTTAGAAATACTTAAATTAAGTTGTGCTGATATGCTGGCTGAAAGTGTGACACAACTTTGTGCTTTTACCCATCTTAAATAATATTATCTTGTTTTTATAATAGCAAATAGTTTTTTTGTGTTCAACTACTGGTCAATTTGTGTTGGATTTAAAAGTTAGAGATAACAAAGATGTATGGTTACCAATAGACATTTGGTCAATTTAGGTTGCATATAAGTTAGATTTAAAATTTAAATATGATATTCTAGTAACACATGATAATTTTTTGTTCAACTAGTAGGGATACCAGGATTAAGTTTGATTGAACCTTTAAAAAAATATTTTTTGGACACTTCTAACTAGATTTGATCATGCAAAAAATGGCTTGATGAGTCACACCTCCAAACCTTCCTCCAAACCTTAGATGTAGATAGGTAAGAGGCCAATCTGTATTTAAAAAAAATAGACGTCCAATGATACTCCATGCATCCATTACATGTTCACAAAGTTAGTTTGCATGACTATTGGTCCCTCTTTCTTAACTTATTGATCAATTTGAACGACACTACCTTTCACCATTATGCATTTAAAATATTTTATCACCTTGGATAGACCACATTGCATGGTCTATTTAAAATAAAAACTCAACTCAAGGGAATTTAAAGCTAGATTTCTATTTATAGTAATTATGCTAGTCTACCAAACACATTAGATTATATGCATATTGTACTTATCATGTAAGTGAAGTTTCTTATTTGATGGTGTATTCATGATAGTTTAATAAAAAATATCTAAGCATGGAACACTAGCACATAAAATTAATGACATAATAGAAAAATCAAAATACACAATATAATGAATAGATAAATAATGTCTTTATTTCATTCACAATAATTACAGTACGTTACTAGACATTAAAATAAATCCTTCAAGCATACAATAATAAAAAATGCATAATGTAGCATATTCCAACATAATAGACTTCACTAAGAATGCATTCATAGTTTATAAATAATTTATTGATCTATAATCTACAATTTAAGAATTATTTCCAATCTCTACTTCTTTTCCTAAAACAAAATTAGAAGGGAACACAATATACTGAAAGGGGCTAAACTAGTATATGCTAAAAATATTTAATTCAATATAAATTACCATTAGTAATTTATCCAAACATAAACCACAAAACATGAAAGAAACAAGTATTTATTTCACTAATAGTTAAGCAACATAAATACACACAATCACACATAGAACACTAGATATACATAGAAATCCAAAATGGGAAAAAAATACAGTGAGAATAGCATCTTAGAGCTACTATCCAAATCAAACCTCACAAGAAAATGAATGACTTACAATCATGATGTGGGTGCCAACCTACTAGAGACACCAATGGCCAATTGTATTTGTAGGAAACAACCAATTTGAGACACCAATACCCAACACAAAGATCTGAGCACCAGTTCAATAGGTAAGACACCAGTCCTATTAGATTAAAAAGGTATGATTTGTGGACCTTCAAGACTAATAAAAGAACTTACATTTGATCTGATCAACCTTTAGACACTCTCCCACACAACATATGATCTTCTAATGAAGACACACAAATATTTGATATAAATGCACATTACTTCACATTGATATTCTAATTGAAGCCTTAATTATATAGAATTCCTATATACTACACCCTAGAATGAATCATAGACATAAATATATACATTCCAAAAATATACCATGTCAACCAAGAACCTCTTAAAAACATCACTAATTAACCATGTCGGCCAAGGATAATCCTAAAATCAAAATGATATGAAACATATTGTTGGCTTAGTCCTAAATCAATTGTGTTACCACCAGTATTAGATGATGTTATGTGCTTCCTTCAATGATCTTAAACTGGTCCTATTTTATTTTCACACAAGCCATATTAATCAACTGATGTAGAATGTGAAGTAAAGCAATACGACAGTAGAATATAGAACATGAGTAGCAAAAAAGAAACAACCACAAAAAGTTCCAAACTACTTTCAACAACTGTAATATTTACAATACGATATTACAAACATACTACAAATAGCCTTATTCTTAATAATGATAACACTATAATTTTACAATTGATCACATCATTTGTCATAGTAATTCCTGATTTAAAACACATGTGATATGGCCTAAGTTATTACATTTAATTCTCATTGATCTACATACATCACTCTTTTGACACCAATAAAGTCCTTCGACATTAATGACAACATATGTTCAACAATGTATGTCAACACCAGTGTGGTACTATAATTTTGATCTCCACCCCTTAGAATCATACTTGGATTCAATCTCTTACTTATATGTTTAATTATGTTCTCCTATATGCTATCTATTTCTTGAGTCACTCCACCATGCTAATCAAATGAATCTAGACTATTGATTTATATAAGTAATTTTATCAAAGTGGGAAAATCAAGGAATGAAAATCAGAATCTCAATGTTAATAATGATATTATGATTTCTTTTACAATTCACAACCTCATTTTATCATTCCTAGGTATTAGAAAGAATTCCATTATTGACACCAACAAATATTTATTTTCTATGGATAAACATGGCCTCAAATGATGAAATTTGTACAACCATACCTTATAAATGATTCCATTTAATCCCTTTCTTTATGAGAATTCATGGAAAGTATAATTCATTATTAAATTTAAATAAAATAACTCTTATATGAACAATATTGCATCATTTTAATCATGAAAGATGAGATAATAAATAACATTGATATTATTGTAAAATCACAAAAATATCATTCTCCCCCCTCCTCTCTCCTTTAGTCATGATTTAAACTTCCCGCGCCCATGGTGGATTCCTCCTTGGGGATAACCCATGGTCCCCCTCTGTACCCTCCTGACCCAAGCCTCACCTTGTCACATGCAGACTCGTGTCCCTCGGGGGCATTGGAGACTCTATGGGGTAGTTTATCACCTCAGATTCCATCACCAAATTGAAGTCCAGGTTAGTCTTTGCTGGTTTTTGTGTAACATCATCATTGGGACATTTAGGGATGTCTCGTCGATATAATGATGATGACATATGTCATGAGATATTCGCAATAGTGAATGGTGGAGATCAAACAAAGCTTTGATCGAACGTCTTTCCGGGAGCTTGGCATGAATATAGTAGATTCCCTTCTTGATTCTCCAAAATTACACAATATTACTGGAAAATATTATTAATATTATTAATTACTGTATAAACTACTGGCGAATCAATGCCAATGATGCATCATTTACATGGTGAATAATATTGGCGTGTCAACTGCTCTGCTCTATTGGGACCACTACCATCATTCACAGGGGATGCATCCGACCCTTGGATGTCTTCGTTCATGGCTTGAATCTTTTTGGGTGTAACGGCCAAGGGAAAATAATTTCTAATGCATCATTTCTCATAATAAAAGCATCTTTTCGGTTACTTGCTCGACAGGATGGGTTTTCATTGTAAATACTGCTTCTTCTTTCGAAGCAGGGAGTGGGAATTTTAGTTCGGAGTTTGATTTTTAGTTTAGAGTTGGGCAAAGGAAATAATAGAACAACTAGACCTTTAATTTATTTAGTAGGTTATTGTAAGGAACTCACAGACTGTGCCATTGTTTGACCTTTCTATTTTCTTTGATATTTGATAAGTTTTACTGTACCATTATTGTACTAGATGTTTCATTCCTAGACTTCTGTAAATTAATACAAGTTGGTTGATTTAGATCATGTCATAGACTCTTCTTTCTAGTAAAATGTATGAGTTTATTTTATGTCGTATAATGAATCACTTAGGCTTCTATTTTTATTCTGCCATTCTGGAACATAGTACAATACCCACAGGCCCTTAAGTCGTATCCCTAAGATAGATTTACTATGCCACACATCTAAATATTGGCGTATCACCTTAATTAGATCCCTTTGTTTAAATATCGACTTCTTTTTCCCATTTTCAAAACCCTAGCCATATAAGAAGCTGACTTCTTTAAAATTTGAAGGTTACTTAGTTTGGCACAATAGGTCCCCCCCCCACTAAAACTGAGTTTCCCACAAAGGGCTATTACCTTGCAAATTTTTTGCATCAACAATTTTTTCTTCTTGGCACGCCCGATGGGATCGCAAAACAATAACCAAATCAAAAGGGTGTGTAAATCACCGACCGGTCACTAGGTCATGAACTGCAAAATAAACCTAGCTTGTTAGTGTCGTCATTGGTAACATCTCATATCCAAACTCATCCAGTAAAAACTTCTGGTTCTAGCCATAATGTTAATTACAAACAAAAATTATGTGGCTTAGGATGCCGAAAGTCCCCTTGTTTCCTCTGCTACACCAGCCATATGGGCCACCATCCCAGTCTCCACTCTAAAAGCTATTCCAAAGTTCACCATAGATGGCTCATGAACACCATCCGAACATCTGCAAGATGTTACAGAAATGTGCCTAGTGCACGAAGTAACAAATTAGAGCGTAGGACTAAGATTTCTTGCAACTTCTTTCAGAGGGAGAGCGCTAGATTGGTATTGCAGTTTGCCTTCCAACACCATCGGTACTTGGGATCAGCTCAGAGACCCCTTTTTTGAGAGGTTCTCGAATGATGGAGACAAATCTTCGTTATATCACCAGTTATCAATGATAAATCGGGCCCCATCCGAAGCCATGATAGATTTGAATGCCCGATTTCATAAAACTTGGAAAATGATCCAGGATGCCATCCGACCATCGACTGAACTAGCGGTCATGTTCTACTTAAAGTCCATCAATGCTGGCATTTCTATCATGATCCAATTGCTTACTAAAACCACATTACCTAATTCATACACCATAGCAGTGAAGGCAAAGAATAATTTGATTGATGCCGATAAGTTGCCACCTCGCCCCCTCATGTCAATATTCCCCAAAGTATCAACTTCTAATCAGGAGATACCATCTACTAGCACAACTAGGCCTTCATTGCCATCTATGTACCTATATCCAAGTACGCAACAAAATTCTGCTTCTAAATATGGTGCTTTAAAGGATGAGATGAGCAACATAAGGGAGATGTTATAAAACTTGAAAAATGAAGTAACCACTATAAAACACAATCAGACTACTCCTCAGAGACCAACCTATTAGAGTAATCAGGGCAAAAAACCCTCCTACCAATAAAACAAATGTCAAAGGGGCATGCGCACAACTCCGTCGACTCAAGCAAATAACCAAATAGTACTAGTACTAACTCCATTGGGACCTGCTTCGACAAGTACAAGTAGGGAGTTGACTGCAGGACATAACAATCTTGCCGAAGATTTCAATTCCTCATGCTATCCTTGTGATGATGCTCATATGCCTCAAAATTTTCCATGTGGCAATTTACAATAGAAAATTATCGAACAACGTAGCCAAGGTGTAACGACAAGTTCAATGGCTATACATATGCCTCTTCCCAAATGGAGGATGCGGTTCTCACCTCACAGATACAAGGAATATTCCTAGAGCAAGAAGGTGACATAGCTCCTGACCATACCCTCCTCTCATGGATGGAAGAGGTCGAAGTCATGTTCACTTATGAAGCATCCACATTGGTGACCTCAAAAGTTCATTCTGACTATAACACCTAGTCGAAGAGAAGATTCATAGCTCAGTCGATCACTCCATAGCCTAGGAGTATTCTTAACCAACTCCCTCACACTTCTACATTTTCTCTAGAGCCTCAAGTATGAAAATAAATTGTTATCACCAAGGAAAAGGAACAAAAGCCTCCAAATCCATCACCAATCAACGTGGTAGAACAATTGAAGAAATCTTCCACTAATGTGTCCCTCTGGGATATCTTATCCATTCCTAAACAAAAGTCATTGCTATAGGTGGCCTTAATGAAGGATGGAGTTGCACAACCAACATAACAAGTTTTTGAAAGGACCATTGACGCATCACCTCGAGCCAAAGTTCTTACAAACACTATAGGGGAGGCTCCGATAGAGGGACAAGGGGAGAAGCCAAAACCTAAACCCTTCTTCCTAACTCTCATTATAGGGAAAACCCTGTTGCACAACTCCATGATTGACTCTGGTCCCAATACCATGGTCATTCCCAAGAAGATAGATGAAACCTTAGGACTTAGCTATGAGCCCATAAAAAGAGGAGTTATACAGCTAGATGGGAACAAGGTCGAAACAATTGGCCTCATTAAAGACCTCCCTTTAACATTGTTTAGTTGTCCTAGTATCACGTTGTCGCAAGATATAGTTGTCGTTGACATTCCCCCCATGTTTAGCCTTTGTCTATCATGAGATTTTATGACAAATATAGGTGGATAACTTTCTTTGGATTGGTCTCACCTAATTCTCAAAACTAAGCATGAAGATAGGATGAATATTGTATCAGAATCCCTGTATTCAGAGCATGTGGCTGATGAATCCATGATCAAATACGAAGATACCCATACTCCTCCCACAATAGAAGAAACCAAAGCTACTCAAATATCTTACACTAAAGAAGAATTCATCGGTAGCAAGCTGGATGGAGGAGAGAAGGTGACCGAAGACAAATTTGGTTCCGAAGAAGTCTTTCTGACTGACCATGCAGATACCAATACTTTTGACCATTATCATGCTATCGGTTTGGGAACCTACATCATCTATGAGGAAGATCAAGAGTTTTTGAAGATAGCAAAGGACTCCATAGCCAAACAAAATTCAGAGTTATGGATGTTGCACTTTGATAGTGCAAGGTGCAAAGTAAGTTTTGGTGTCGTGATATGCTTAACATCTCCAAACAATGAGAAAATTCTCAGATCCTTTCGCTTTCAGTTTGCCTTCTCAAACAATGAGGCTTAATATGAGGATCTCTTGGAAGGGCTGAGTCTTGCACAACGCATGGGTATCAGACAAATAAAGGTGTTTGAGGATTCTGAACTTATAATCAATCAAGTTAGAAACCATTTTCCTTCAAAAAATGTGTGCATGTGATCTTATAGACATAGAGTATGGGACCTCATTGAAAGCTTCAAAGCTTTTAATATGAATGGGGTACCAAGGGAGGAAAATTCAGCTACCAATCATATGGCAGAAGTAGGATCTCAATTCGATCCTTTTTCTGACTTGGTGAAGAATATATACTCAGTACGGGTAATTGTTTGACCATCCATTCCAGATAATGATCAAAGCTGGAAAGTGTTCAAAAGTGATGAACACATTGCCTCGTTCATTCAATAGTCGGGCGTGTTTTACGATCAACTCCAACCAAGGATTGAAGAATCATATGAAGGAAAAATCATCCAACTAAGATCAAAATTTTTTTTGAAAGGGCAGGTTACACTTTAAAATCTTTTCGACTGTGATGACGTGAGAAATGATAGGAGAAAATTTGTGGCAAACTAGGTGGACTATGTTGACCTTGAGGTCGAAGCTGGAAGGAAACTAAAAGTTGGAAAGGAAGTCCCACAACATGACAAAGATAGGCTGATACACTTTTGTGAAGCATAGAAGGAGTCGTAGCCTTGTCTTATGATGACCACAAAGGGTATGATCCCAATATCATCCAATATACCATAAAACTCATGGAAGGTGCTAAAATTATCCGACAAAAACAAAGGCCTATCAATACAAAGATTGAAGCCCTAATGGCACAAGAGCTAGGGAAGTTGATCCAGTCAAGGATTGTGTTTCTAATCAAACATAGTACATAGGTATCTAACCATGTGCTAGTCCAAAAAAATAATGGAGACATTAATTTTGTGTTGACTTTCGTGACCTGAACATAGTGTCATTGAAAGATCATTATCTGTTGTCTTCCATGGAATCTATTCTACAGACCGTGGCAGGTTCAAATTTTTTTCTCTACTAGATGGCTTCTCGGGTTAGAATCAGGTCTAGGTTAAAGAAGATCTGTATAAAACCATGTTCACCACCAAATGTGGAACATTCGCATATGCAAAAATGCCTTTCAACCTATCAAATGTGGGATCTTCTTTCCAGTGGGCAATGGATATTTCCTTCATCAAACTAATCAATAAGAGCTTCCTCATCTATTTAGATGACTTGACCATGTTTTCCAAATCAAAATATGACCATTTCAATCATCCAGAGATGGTCCATGGCAGTAGTAGGATCTCAATTTGATCCTTTTTCTAACTTGTTGAAGAATATATACTCAGTACTGGTAATTGTTTGACCATCCATTCTAGATAATGATCAAAGTTGGAAAGTGTTCAAAAGTGATGAACACATTGCCTCGTTCATTCAACAGTCGGGCATGTTTTACAATCAACTCCAACCAAGGATTGAAGAATCATATGAAGGACAAATCATCCAACTAAGATCAAAAAAACTTTGCAAAGGGTAGGTTACACTTTAAAATATTTTCGACTGTGATGACGTGAGAAATGATAGGAGAAAATTTGTGGCAAACTAAGTGGACTATGTTGACCTTGAGGTTGAAGGCAGAAGGAAACTAAAAGTTGGAAAGGAAGTCCCACAACATGACAAAGATAGGCTGATACACTTCTGTGAAGCATAGAAGGAGTCGTAGCCTTGTCTTATGATGACCGCAAAGGGTATGATCCCAATATCATCCAATATACCATAAAACTCATGGAAGGTGCTAAAATTATCCAACAAAAACAAAGGCCTGTCAATACAAAGATTGAAGCCCTAGTGGCACAAGAGATAGGGAAGTTGATCCATTCAAGGATTATGTTTCCAATCAAACACAGTACATAGGTATCTAACCATTTGCCAGTCCAAAAAAATAATGGAGACATTAATTTTGTGTTGACTTTCGTGACCTGAACATAGCGTCATTGAAAGATCATTATTTGTTGTCAAGTGTGGAATCTATTCTACAGACTATGGCAGGTTCAAATTTTTTTCTCTACTAGATGACTTCTCGGGTTACAATCAAGTCTAGGTTAAAGAAGATCTATATAAAACCATGTTCACCACAAAATGGGGAACATTCGCATATTCAAAAATGCCTTTCAGCCTATCAAATGTGGGATCTTCTTTCCAGTGGGCAATGGATATTTCCTTCATCAAACTAATCAATAAGAGCTTCCTCATCTATTTAGATGACCTGACCATGTTTTCCAAATTGAAATATGACCATTTCAATCATCTAGAGATGGTCTTCAAAAACTACCAAAAGAGTTCGAGGTATCCTTGAAGCCCAAAAAGTGTGTGTTTGACGTATTGCAAGGCAAGCTACTGGGGCACGTAGTGTCCAGAGACGAGATTGCTATTGATCCCAAAAGGGTAAAGGTGATCAGTGAGCTACCCCTTCAATTGAACAAAAAAAGAGTTCAGTCCTTTCTAGGGAAGGTAAACTTTGTAAGAAAATTTATCTCCGATTTAGCAGGAACAATCTGGCTAATCACCCTAATGTTAAAAAAAGACCAATTATTCAAATGGATGAAGGAAGCGAAAGAAGCCTTCAAATAGGTAAAGGGCGCTATTTATTTGGCTCTGGTGCTAGTAAATCCAGACTTGTCCAAAGAATTCATGATGTATGTTTTTAGTAGTGAGCCAAGCATCGCCACTATTCTGATGCAAAAGGACAATGAAGGAAAAAGAGAACATCTGATAGCCTTTCACTCCCAAACCTTGAAGGAATATGAGGCAAAATACAACTTCATTGAAAGACAAGGGTTCACAATTGTAAAGGGACTCAAAAATTTCCATCATCTGATAAGTTGCAACAAGGTGATCATTTATGTTGCACACTCCAATGTCCATGAATATATTATGGAATGTGAAATCATTGAAAATAGGGCCAACTGGATCACTAAGATCTTGGAATATGACATTGAGGTCAAGCCTACGAATACTGTCAAAGGAAGAGGGCTTTGTGAATATTTGGCACACAATGAAGAGATCGAAATAGAAGCAAAGCAAAGGGAATTGATCTTGGTGAAGGAATCTGAACCCGAAGAATTTTGGCTAACGGATAGGACCAGATTTATGCACATTGGAAAATATTCGTTAAGCCTTCCTTCTCATAAAAGAATGTTCTACCACTTATAATACAATAGATATGAACTCATTCAAGGTGATCTCTTCAGGAGAAATTTTAATGGGGTCTTGATACGATGCGTCACTATAGATCAAGCAAGGAAAATTCTTGACGCATTCCACAGCAGCCCTGAAGGCGGACATTTCTCTGCAAAAACTACCACCATCAAAACCTTGCATGCTCAATACTTCTGGCCCATGATAGTCAATGATTCCTACCAGATGATAAAGGCCTACAAGGAATGTCATTTCTATGGAGGGAGGAGGAAGAAATCCGCTATGCCCTCAATCTGATCGTATCAGATGAACCATTCCCGTAATGGGGGCTAGAATTCATAGGATTGATCAATCCAACCTCCAGCATTGGCCATAATTGGATTCTCACAACTATAGAGCAATTTAAAAGGTGGAATGAAGCCACACCCTTGAAGAACGCAATGAAAACAAAAATTGTGGATTTTCCAAAGGGGCTAGTAACAAGATTTAGCCTATCTATGACCATCATCTCAGACAATGCCAAAGAATTCCTAGGCTCTAAGGTATGCCATTTTGCATTTACACATGGAATATTCCTGAAAAAATCATCAAACTACTACCCGCAAGAGAACGACCTGGCTGACTTAACTAAGAAAAATTTAGTTCAACTTATTACAAAAATATGGTTCGATCATGAGAAGGAGTGGCATAAACATATTTGACCAACACTATGGGTGGACAACATAACTCCCTAGCAAGCCCTGAAGACTTCACCATATGAGATGGTGTACAGAAAATAAACGTTGTTTCCTATCTCTATAGAGATACCTATGCTACAACTACTCAAGTCTCTAGAGATTGAAGAGAATGAAACTATGGAAGTTTGGTTGGCTGAATTACTAGAGGTGCAGGAAAAAAGGGAGAAAGGCCTAATAGCCATGACTAATCACCAGTAGGTGGTTAAGAGATGGTTTGACAAGAGGGCTTCAGACCAAGAGCTAAAATGTAGAGACTTGGTACTAAAGTTCAATAAAAGAGGTGCAAATCCTAGCCATCCTGGAAAATTTGACAAGCTGTGGGAAGGCCCTTTCAAAATAATTCAACGCAAACAAAACAATGCATTCAAATTAGAAAACATGGAATAGGAGCCACTGAGAATTATAGTCAAGGGAAGTCACTTAAAATTGTTTAATTTGGCTATAATTTCTTCATGAAAGTGTAGATTTGTAAAAAGTGTAATTAGTTTTCTTTTTGGGTTTTGTCAACTAGTTCTTTCTACACATTTTTCATAGTTATGAGAGGCAGGAAAATTCATGAGGTCCATCATAACAGATCAGAAAAATATATGCTACTCAGGTTGCAAAAATTAAATTTAGATGCAAAGGATTTAGCCCATATGGTGAAAACATAAAAATAAAGACAAAGAGCTTCAATATAAGCAAGTATATCCATTATATATATACTATGATAAAAAAATAGTCAAAATGGCTCTACGACGAAACAATCAAAAGAATGATCAGATACACAGATTCATTACATACATATATACAACCCTTCTTTAAAACATATATATACATAAGGAAAAAGCGTGTCAAACTTCATATCTCGACATTATGGGTATTGTCTTCATCAACAAGAACATTGTTAGGAGCAATGGGAAGATTATCAACAACAACAAGACCCATGGTAGAAGCAATGTCAACACCCATAACGAGTGGCAAAGGAAATACATGGTTCCTAAAACCAATGTACCAATCCACATCGTAGAATAGCATTACATTGTAGCGATGCAAAAGAAAATGGCATGTAGGAGTGGCCTTATCGTGATGCTCTGCAAGTGCTTGAAGTTGAAAACCAATTAGGAATGGCACCCATGGTACCACCACGTCTTCTTCAACATGCTTTCTCAAGTCACTTGCAATAGGAACTCCTAGGCCATACATTGCATTGCTCACTGCCTCACCGATTCCTTTGAGGTACCTTTTCAGAAAAATATGGAGCATGAAATGAAGAATCATAGCTTTCTTAGCATGAGCATCGAGAAATGAAGCAACAAAATGGGAGCTGATATCGGTGTTTACCCAATATTTATCTTCATATTCAATACAGTCTCCACTCAGGACCCATTTGATGGCTATGATAGCTATCGAATGTTTGTTCCTTCTCATACACCTACTCAAAATCTCACCTAGAAAAGTTCTTGGGGCTTTGTTACACACTAGCCTAATTGGAGTATTCATTATGTCAGCCTCCGCTCAAAGCACCTAAGACTAGCGCTATGCAAAATCTAAACCTATCCAATCACCCAATGTTTCTTTTGCTAAGTCAATAAGTATGGTTCCACTACTCTATTAGAGCTTATTTATAGAAATATCCGAGGTATCCAACATACAAAGCATGATGGTAATTGAGTGTTTACTCAAAAATCCCATGAAAGGGCCATCTCGATCTTCTAGCCCTGTTGCATCCGTAGGTATGAATTGTTGCATGCAAACTTGAAGAGTGGTAATAAATTAACACAAATTGGTGGAAGTACCAGGTGACAGCTCATACGGACATAGGCTACGTGGCATGACACATGCATTTTCGAGGCTACAAGGATGAAGAAATATCTTTTCAAAGTACTCATTGCAATTTCAGCTTGATCATGCTTTGAAAGATATTAATTACTAAAGCAGACGAGGAGATGAAAAGAATTACACCGATGGCTCAATTTCCCATGAAAATCATGCTGAAAGGATGCTATTACCAATATAATTATGAATCCATGTCTTCTCAAAAGAGGCAAGTAGCTTATCTTGCATAGGCTAGAGAGATGGTAGTGCATGCTGAATTAAATGCAAAAGGTAGTCATTATCTACCAGATTGAATGCAAGAAATTGAAAGAAAGGCTAAGTATTGCATGCAAAAGGTAGGACATAGCATAAAAAAATTCCTCAGCATGCAAAAGGAAGCGACAATGAATCGAGGATCTTTCTGGAGAATTTTCACAAAACCCATACTCAAGCAACGAGCCAACAACATTCGAAGGACCACAACCATTCTCACTGCAAGTATCTCTAGCCCCATCTCCTATAGTTCCGCAAACCATGGTTGACCTTGTTGTGTCGACAACACCTCTTATTTCATGTGCCAACCAATGTATTTTAGCCTCTGCTTCAATGATAGTGGAGGGATTTACGCAGTTTTCCCATGTAGCCCCTTTTTCCCTTACTCCCCCACAGAACCTCACACCATTCACGTTGGACCATTCCACATCCCAAAGCATCATGCACTTTGCCCCTACTACCTTTATGGATACATCCCTTGCCACAACAATATTGGAGCTGACCCACTCTTCCCAATAGATGGAGACCTTCACGACTCGACTTCTTTCGAGTCCTCGTGGTCCACAGCTCGGTTACTGGAGTATCCCACCTCTCTCGCCCAAGATAGTCAAAATTCTAAAGAAGAAGTCACCCAAGACTGGGGTTCTTTCATTCCCTTTCTCCCTTCCTCCCGGTGCACCTTTCTTAGGTAGAATCATCAGATCGCTCACAGAATTCCTATCAGAAGGCGATAAAACTAAACAAGCATGGTCGATCAGAACCCAAAAGAGAATAGCTAAGGATACTAAGAGACCAACAAATCCAAAGATACATACTATTTTCCATGAGGCTCAGCAATCGCTGAACTTTGCGACTATGTTCCCAAGTTTCAGCAAACCGCAAGGAGAGATGCAGCCGGTTGATTATAACATGTACGTTGTGGGACTCAATGTAAGAATCACCTAGCGGGGGGACAAGGTGGAACTTGTGGAGGAAAAAAAATGGGTAGTGACCACCAACTTTCTTTAGACCGGTCGCCAGCTCAAGGAAAAGGAAGAAGAACTAAAAGTCCTTAGGGATAGAGTCGATGTCTTGCTTTCCAAGGAAAAAGCAATGGAGGCTGATTTTAAGCGCCTAATCCAGTAGAGGGAGACAAAAGAAGAAAATCTATGAGAAGAACTAACTAAGCTTCGGTCACTTGACCCTTATCTGGTCACAGAGTTGCAAGAAATGAACCAGGAATTATAGGACCAATTGGCAAAATTAGGGCTGAACATACAACAAAAAGATGAAGAACTTTTCCATTTTGAGCTATAGATGCAACAAAGGGATAGAAACTTCAAGAGGAACCATGTTGAATTAGAGAATTAAATTGTGGAGCTTAATTCTATAGTAGAGAAACAAAAAACTAACAAAGAGCGAACTGAGACTAGCTAGCTCATAGAGTCACAAATCCTACAGGGGAAACTCACCACAACCAACAAAAAGGTTATGGAGCTCGTACAAGATATAGAGAAGAGGAATGTGGAAATTTCCTTATTGAAGGACTCAGCCTTACCCTCGGCCGATCAGAAAAATCTTCTTCAGATAGCCCAACAGTTGCATATTTCATATTGGGAAAGACTGAATGCCTTCTGCCTAACTCTTCAACCGACACTCTAAATTATGGCGGAAGCAACAAATCTAGGTAGGTGAGTTCGTGAGGAAATCATACAATTTCCTCAGTCCATCAAGCAAAAGGTTCAAGAGGCTGAGATACTATTAAAAAACTTATATCAGGTCTCAGATGAAGTATTGGAAAATGTAGGGATTGAGGACTGAAGGGCCTCTGCTAAAACAACCAACAGGGTCATCCAATTCCAGACAATTATTATTCATGCCAATGAATGTGTCGCCAAGTTAGAGAAAACCATGAATGGCATGCGAGCTAGGTTCTTCCACTTAGCTCAGATGGGCCCACCTTCTTTGTTACTTGAGGATGATTTAGTGGCCACACTGGAGCATATTGCAGAAAGGATCGAGGAAAATAAATGGTATGTGTCTGTTTTTAGGATTTCGGTCAACCCCTTGCTATAAAGGATTTTGAGAACATCACTCAGTCGATCGTACATCTTCATTTTCAATTTGAGTCATGGGTCGATATATTGTTGGCACTACCTTACAAAGAAGTGATTGAGCTACATTAAGAGTAGGTTACTATGGATGACTTATCCCCTCCATCTGAAGATGAGTGGATGCCCCTTCACGCTACCCTCTCTAAGCTCTAACTGCGTTGTTTGATGAATACAGTCTTTGGTCTATAGGCCAATTTTTTTTGAGTTCCTCATTCTGCAAGTGAAACGCCCCTGATAAGTCACCAGAAGCTGTGAATGCATGATTCCCAAGCTCCGTTGGGGTGAGCTTATTTTTTCCTAAGTATCGACCGCACCTCAATGAAGAAATAAGCATATCGGGCTCCTTTTGTGCAAAGGATTTTGTAAATATTTCCACATGTCAGCCGAGCGCTTCTCGCAAGGTTTCCTTTGGTCGCTTTTACAAAATCTTGCCGAAGCTTCCACATGTCAGCTATTTGCAATCTTTTGCACCTCTTTGCATTGCTCCTCTTTCAGGCCCCACAATCATGCCACGTAGCATCAATGCACACATATATTTGTTGTCGATCCCACCATTGACATGGTATGATAAATACCTCCACGTGTCTTCACAACACAGGATCTTTATCACTCAAGGGAAGGATAGAACGTCGGGCCCAGACCACTTGTCGTGTGATCTTCTAAGGACTTCATCATAGTAGAGAGCTAGGCATGCATCAACCTTTCACCACCTGCCATGTTTTGTAATTTCTGCCATGAATCAATTGCACATGTCAAGTGCTCTAGTCTATTGGGACCACTACCATCATTCATAGGGGATGCATCCGACCCTTAGAATGTCTTCACTCATGGCCCAAATCTTTTCGGTTGTAATGACCAAGGGAAAATCATTTCTAATGTATAATTTCTCATAATCAAAGCATTTTTCTATTACTTGCTCGAAAAGCTAGGTTTTCATTATAAATACTGCTTCTTCTTTCAAAGCAAGGAGTGCGAATTTTTGTTCATAGTTCGATTTTTAGTTCAGATTTGGGCAGAGGAATTAATAGAAGTACTAGGCCTTTAATTACTTTAGTAGATTATTTTAAAGAACTGATAGACTGTGTCATTGTTCGACCTTTCTGTTTTCTACATACATCACTCTTTTGACACCAATCAACTCCTTCGGTATTAATGACAACATATGCTCAACAATCTATGTCAACACTGGTGTGATACTATAATTTTGATCTCTACCACTTAGAATCATACTTGGATTCAATCTCTTACTTATATGTTTAATTATGTTCTCCTGTAGGCTATCTATTTCTTGAGTCACTCCACCATGCTAATGAAATGAATCTAGACTTTTGATTTATATAAGTAATTTTATCAAAGTGGGACAATCAAGGAATGAAAATCAGAATCTCAATGTTAATAATGATATTATGATTTATTTTACAATTCAAAACCTCATTTTATCATTCGTAGGTATTAGAAAGAATTCCATTATTGACACCAACAAATATGTATTTTCTATCGATAAACATGGCCTCAAATGATCAAATTTGTACAACTATAACTTATAAATGATTCCATTTAACCCCTTTCTTTATGAGAATTCATGGAAAGTATAATCCATTATTCAATTTAAATAAAATAACTCTTATATGAACAATCATGCATCATTTTAAATCATGAAAGATGAGATAATAAATAATATTGATATTATTGTAAAATCACAAAAATACCATTCTCCCCCCTCCTCTCTCCTTTGGCCACAATTTAAACTTCTTGCGCACATGGTGGATTCCTCCCTGGGGATAACCCACGGTGCCCCTATATACCCTCTTGACCCGAGCCTCACCTTGTCACATGCAAAATCATGTCCCTTGGGGGCCACTCCTGGTGGGTCAACGCCTTTGTTTTCGGGTCTTTCAGAGTCACCTATAATTTTGGTCTTATCTGGTGAGAATGTGGCAGTGGTGGAGATTCTTCCAAAAATCTTGCGGTGGAAGGATGTGCTGACCAATGGAAAATAGAGTTCATCCTCTGTTCCTCCTCTTATTGAGGAAATCATAGCTTCTGAGCTGGGATTTTCGTTTCTTGACTTTGTTAGTGATAGGATTCTCTCCTCGATGGAGAACGTGGTTGTGGGTTGGTTTCTGTCCTTCTCTCCAACTATGGATATGGTTCGAAAGTGGGTTACTGCTAAATGGCTCCTCAAAGGTAGTGTGAAGATCTGCACTATGGTGGGTGGTCTCTTTCTATTCAAGTTTACAATGCCAGATGACTTGGTGATGGTCCTCTCTTTTGGGGCCTAGGTGTATGGGAAACATAGCTTTGCATTATGTCTTTGTAAGTCGGGTTTTGACCTTGATGTGGATCTAAACAAATAGGCTCTGACCTGGGTTTGTCAGCTCAAGTTACCTTTAGAATATTGGGATGAAGCCATTTTCAAGAGCATTGGGGACTCTATGGTTTAGTTTATCACCTCAGATTCCATCACCAAATTGAAGTCCAGGTTAGTCTTTGTTGCCTTTTGCGTAAATATCTGTGTGAACAAGACTCTTCCTAACTCGATGAAGTTGTGTTGTAAGTTTGACAATTGGGTTCTAAGGATAACTTTAAGAAACCCCCCCTCGATAAATGTGTAAATTCTTGGTGAATCTTTCCTTTTATTTGAAAAAAAAAAAAAATTTCCTAGCGAATCTTGTGCACAGTATTAAAAAAATTCTAAAATCTTGGTGAATCTTAATGAATAATTGGTAAAAATAATAATCAAAGTGGCGAATCCTAGTGAGTAATCACTAAAAAGATTAATTACAATGGAAAATATCTCCTTTAAAAATTTGCATAGTTGGTTGATGCAATTGCCCCATATATTATTTTGTTTTTTTAAATATTGAAGTAGGGGCCTAGGGGCAGTAGCCACCTACAGGGTCAAGGGGACAGAGCCCCCTTGCTGGATCTGGGGACAACATAAATTCACTATTGAAAATGCATTGGAGGACACACAGATGAAGTGTTTTTAAAAATTATCACTTGAAAAGTAAGACTAAATGAAACTTGAAAATTTTACCATCGATTAGCTTTTAAATCAGATGGCTACAAGTCCATTCTATGAGTGAATATCGGTGTGAGTGAACATCATCAGTGGGACACTTAGGGATGTCCCACCGAATACAACGATGATGAAAGATGTCATGAACTATTGGCAATAATGAACAATGGAGATCAAACAAAGCTTTGAATGGATGTCTTTCCGAGAGCTGGGCACAAATATCGTAGATTCCCTTCATGACTCTTTGGAATTACACAAGTGGTGTACCTGTGCCTTCATGGACCCCAGGTGGAGTATGGAAGCCTTATCGACGTGAGTGAACATCATCACTGGGACACTTAGGGTTGTCTCGCGGATACAACAATGATGAAATATGTCATGAACTATTGGTAATAGTGAATGGTGGAGATCAAACAAAGCTTTGATCAAACATCTTTCTAGGAGCTTGGCATGAATATGGTAGATTCCCTTCTTGATTCTCCAGAATTACACAATATTACTGGAAAATATAATTAATATTTTTAATTACTATATAAACTATTGGCGAATCAGTGCCAATGATGCATCATTTACATGGCGAATAATATTGGCATGTCAACTACTCTGCTCTGTTGAGACCACTACTATCATTCACATGGGATGCATCCGACGCTTGGATGTTTTTGTTCATGGTAGGGAGTGGGAATTTTAGTTCAGAGTTTGATTTTTCATTTAGAGGTGGGCAGAGGAAATAATAGAAGAACTGGGCCTTTAATTTCTTTAGTAGATTATTGTAAGGAACTCACAGACTGTGCCATTTTTCGACCTTTCTATCTTCTTTGATATTTGATAAGTTTTACTATACCATTATTGTACTAGATGTTTCATTCCCAAAATTATATTAATTAATACAAGTTGGTTGGTTTAGATCATGTCTTAGACTCTTCTTTCTAGTAAAATGTATGAGGTTATTTTATGTCATATAATGAATTACTTAGGCTTCTATTTTTATTCTGCCATTCCAGAAAATAGTACACTACCCACGGGCCATTAAGTTGTATCCCTAAGATAGATTTACTATGCCACACATCTAAATCTTGGCATATCGCCTTAGTTAGATCCCTTTGTTTAAATATCAGCTTCCTTTTCCCATTTTCAAAACCCTAGCTATAGAAGAAGCTGACTTCTTTAAAATTTGAAGGTTACTTAGTTTGGCAGAATAGGCCCCCCCCTAAAACTGAGTTTACCACAAAGGGCTATTACCTTGCAATTTTTTTGCATCAATAGTTTTTTCTTCTTGGCATGCCTGGTGGGACCGCAAAACAATAACCAAATCAAAAGGGTGTGTAAATCATGAACCCGTCACTAGGTCATGAACTACAAAATAAACATGGCTTGTTAGTGTCGTTGTTGGTAACATCTCATATCCAAACTCACCCAGTAAAACCTTTAGGTTCTAGCCATAATGTTCATCGAAAACCAAAATTATGTAGCTTGGGATGCCAAAATTCCCCTTGTTTCCTCAGCAACTCTAGCCATATGGGCCCCCATCCAGTCTCTAATCTAAAAGCTATTCCAAATTTCACCGGAGATGGCTCACGAACACCATCCAAACATCTACAAGATGTTGCGGAAATGTGCCCGGTGCACAAAGTAACAAATTAGAGCGTAGGACTAAGATTTCTTGCAACTTCTTTCAGAGGGAGAGAGCTAGATTAGTATTGCACTTTGGCTACCAACACCATTGGTAATTGGGATCAGCTCAAAGACCCCTTTTTTGAGAGGTTCTCGAATGATGGAGATAAATCTTCATTATATCATCAGCTATCAACAATAAATCAAGCCCCATCTGAAGCCATGATAGATTTTAATGCCCGATTTCATACAACTTTGCAAAGGATCTAGAATGCCATCCGACCATCGACCGAACTAGTGTTCATGTTCTACTTAAAGTCCATTAACGTTGGCATTTCTATGATGATCCAGTTGCTTGGAAAAACCACATTACCAGATGCATACACCATAGCAGTGAAGGCAAAGAATAATTTGATTGATGCTAATAAGTTGCCACCTCATCCCCTCATGTCGATATTCCCCAAAGTATAAACTTCTAATTAGGAGATACCATCTACTAGCACAACCATGCCTTCATTACCATCTATGAACATATATCCAAGTAGACAAAAAAATGTTGCTTCTAAATCTGGCGCTTTGAAGGATGAGATGAGTGACATAAGGGAGATGGTATGGAACTTGAAAAATGAAGTAAGCACTATCAAACACAATTAGAAGACTCCTCATAGACCAACCTATTAGAGTAATCAGGGCAAAAAACCCTCCTACTAATAGAACCAATGTTAAGGGGCCGTGCGTACAAATCTGCCAACTCAGACAAATAACCAAATAGTACTAGTACCAACTCCGTTGGGAACTGCTCAGACAAGTACAAGTAGGGAGCTGACTGCGGTACATAACAATCTTGTTGAAGATTTCAATTCCTGGTGCTATCCTTGTGACGATGCTCATATGCCTCAAAATTTTCCATGTGGCAATTTACAATAGAAAATTTCCAAACAACACAGCCAAGGTGCAATGATGAGTTCAAGGGCTATACATATGCCTCTTCTAAAATGGAGGATGTGGTTCTCACCTCACATATGCAAGGAATACTGTTGGACCAAGAAGGTGACATAGCTCCTGACCATACCCTCCTCTCATGGATGGAAGGGGTCCAAGCGATGTTCACTTATGAAGCATCCACATCGGTGACCTCGAAAGTCTAGTCTGACTATAACACCCAGTCAAAGAGAAGATTCATAGGTGAGCTGATCACTCCACAACCTAGGAGTATTCTGAACCAACTCCCTGGCGCTTCTACATTTTCTCTAGAGCCTCAAGTATGAAAATAAATTTTTATCACCAAGGAAAAGGAACAAAATCCTCCAAATCCATCACCAATCAACGTGGTAGAATAATTGAAGAAATCTTCCACTAATGTGTCACTCTGGGATATCTTACCAATTCCTGAACAAAAGTCATTGCTATAGGAGGCCCTACTAAAGGATGCAATTGCACAACCAACGAAATAAGCTTTTGAAAGGACCATTGATGCATCACCTCGAGCCAAAGTTCTTACAAACACTGTAGGGGATGCTTTGATAAAGGGACAAGGGGAGAAGCCAAAACCTAAACCCTTCTTCCTAACTCTCATTATAGGGAAAAACCTGTTGCATAACTCCATGATGGACTCCGGTCCCAGTACCATGGTCATTCCCAAGAAGATAGATGAAGCCTTAGGACTTAGCTATAAGCCCCTAAAAAGAGGAGTTATGTAGCTGGATGGGAACAAGGTCGAAACAATTGGCCTCATTAACGACCTCCCCTTAACATTTTTTTTCTATCCTAGTACCACATTGTGGCAAGATACAGTGGTTGTTGACATTCCCCCCATGTTTAGCCTTTGTCTATCATGGGAGTTTATCACAAAGATAGTGGATACCTTCCTTTGGATTGGTCTCACCTATTTCTCAGAACTAAGCATGAACCCAAGATGAATATTGTATAAGAATCCCTGTATTCAGAGCATGTGGCCGATGAAGCCATGATCAACTACGAAGATACCCATACTCCTCCCACAATAGAAGAAACCAAAGCTTCTCAAATATCTTACACTACAGAAGAAGCCATCAGTAGCACGCTGCCTCAAGGAGAGAAGGTGACCGAATACAAAATTGGTTCCAAAGAAGTCTTTCTGAGTCACCATGTAGATACCAATAATTTTGACCATTATCATGCTACCGGTTTGGGAACCTACATCATCTACGAGGAAGATGAAGAGTTTTCAAACATAGCAAAGGACTCTGTAGCCAAGCAAAATTCAGAGTTATGGATGTTGCACTTTGATAGTGCAAGGTGCAAAGTGGGTGATGGTGCCGAGATATGCTTAACATCTCCAAACAACGAGAAAATTCTCAGATCCTTTCACTTTCAATTTTCCTTCTCAAACAATGAAATATGAGGGTCTTGTGCAAGAGCTAAGCCTTGCGGAGTGCATGTGTATCAGACAAATAAAGTTGTTTGAGGATTCTAAACTTATAATCAATCAAGTTATAAACCCTTCTATTGTGAAAAATGTGTGCATGCGATCTTATAGACATAGAGTATGGGACATCATTCATATCTTTGAAACTTTTAATATTCATGCTATTCCAAGGGAGCAACACTCAACTACCGATCGCATGGCAGTGGTAGGATCTCAATTTGATCCTTTTTCCAACTTGGTGAAGAATATACACTCAGCATGGGTAATCGTCTGACAATCCATTCCAGATAACAATCAGATCTGGAAAGTGTTTGAAAGTGATGAACACATTGCCTCATTCATTCAACAGTCAGGCATGTTTTCCGAGCAACTCCAACCAAGGATTGAAGAAGCATACAAAGGACAAATCATCCAACTAAGATCAAAAAAGCTTTTGAAAGTGCAGGTCACACTTGAAAATCTGTTCGATTGCGATGACGTGAGAAATGATAGGATAAAATTTGTGGCAAACCAGGTGGACTCTGCTGACCTTGAGGTCGAAGGCAGAAGGAAACTAAAAGTTGGAAAATAAGTCCCACAACATGACAAAGATAGGCTGATACACTTCTGTGAAGCATAGAAGGAGTCGTAGCCTTGTCTTATGATGACTGCAAAGGGTATGATCCCAACATCATCCAATATACCATAGAACTCATGAAAGGTGCTAAAATTATCCGACAAAAACAAAGGCTTGTCAATCCAAAGATTGAAGCCCTAATGGTGCAAGAGCTAGGGATGTTGATCTAGTCAGGTATTGTGTTTCCAATCAAACAGAGTACCTAGGTATCTAACCTTGTGCTAGTCCAAAAAAAGAATGGAGACATTCGTCTCTGTGTTGACTTTCATGACCTAAACATAACATCATTGAAAGATCATTATCTGTTGTCTTCCATGGAATCTATTCTATAGACCGTGGCAGGTTCACATTATTTTTCTCTACTAGATGGATTCTCGAGTTAAAATCCGGTCTATGTTAAAGAAGATCTATATAAAACCATGTTCACCACCAAATGGGGAACATTCACATATGCCAAAATTCCTTTCAGCCTATCAAATGTGGGATCTTCTTTCCAATGGGAAATGGATATTTCCATCATCGAACTAATCAATAAGATCTTCCTCATCTGGAGATGGTCTTCAAAAAATGCCAAGAGTTCTAGGTATCCCTGAAGCCCAAAAAGCATGTGTTCGACGTACCGCAAGGCAAGCTACTATGGCGTGTAGTGTCCAGAGATGAGATTGCTATTAATCTCAAAAGGGTAAAGGTGATCAGAGAGCTACCCCTTCCAACAAAAAAAGAGTTCAGTCCTTTCTAGGGAAGGTAAAATTTGTAAGAAAATTCATCTCCGATTTAACAGGAACAATCTGGCCAATCACCAAGGCCTACAAGGAATGTCAATTCTATGCAGAGAGGAGGAAGAAATCAGCTATGCCCCTCAATCTGATTGTATCAGATGAACCATTCCCATAATGGAGGCTAGAATTCATAGGATTGATCAATCCAACCTCTAGCATTGGCCATAATTGGATTCTCACAACTATAGACTAATTTTTAAGGTAGAGTGAAGCCACACCCCTAAAGAACGCAACAAAAACTAAAATTGTGGATTTTCTTGAGGGGCTGGTAACAAGATTTAGCCCCCCGAAGACCATCATCTCAGACAATGCCAAATAATTCCTAGGCTCTAAGATATGCCATTTTGCACTTACACATGGAATATTCCTAAAAAAATCATCAAACTACTACCCACAAGGGAACAAATTGGCTGAGTCAACTAATAAAAATTTAGTTTGACTCATTACAAAAATCAGGTCTGATCATGAGAAGGAGTGGCATAAACATATTTGAACAACATTATGGGCATACCACATCAATCCAAAGCAATCCCTGAAGACTTTGCTATATGAGATCTAGTGTACGGAAAAGAATCGTTGTTGCCTATCTCTATAGAGATACCTATGCTACAACTACTCAAGTCTCTAGAGATTGAAGAGAATGGAGCTATGGAAATTTGGTTGGCTAAATTACTAGAGGTGTAGGAAAAAAGGGATAAAGCCCTAATAGCCATGACTAATTGCGAACAAGTGGTTAAGAGATGGTTCAATAAGAGGGCTTCATGCCAAGAGCTAAAATGTAGAGACTTGGTACTAAAGTTCAATGAAAGAGCTGCAAAGCCTGGCCAACATTGAAAATTTGACAAGCTGTGGGAAGGCCCTTTCAAAATAATTCAATGCAAATAGAACAACGCATTCAAATTAGAAAACATGGAATAGGAGCCACAGAGAATTCAAGTCAAGGGAATTCATTTAAAATTGTTTAATTTGGCTACAATTTCTTCATGGAAGTGTAAATTTGTAAAAAGTGTAATTAGCTTTATTTTTGTGTTTTGTCGACTAGTTCTTTCTACACATTTTTCATAGTTACGGGAGGTAGGAAAATTCATGAGGTCCATCATAATAGAACAAAAAAAATTATGCTACTCAGGTTGCAAAAATTAAATTCAGATGCAAAGGATTTAGCCCATATGGCGAAAACATAAAAATAAAGACAAAGAGATTCAACATAAGCAAGTATATTCGTTATATACATACTGTGATAAAAATTTGTCAAAATGGATCTATAACCAAACACTCAAACGAGTAATCAGATACACGGATTCATTACATGCATATATGCGAGCCTTCTTTCAGGGGTATATACATAGGGAAAAAGCATGTCAAACATTATATCTCGAGATTATGGTTATTGTCTTCAACAACTAGAACATTGTCAGGAGCAGCGAGAAGATTATCAACAACAATAGGACTAGTGGCGGAAGCAACGTCAACACCCATAATGAGCGGTGGAGGAAATACAAGGTTCCTTAAACCAATGTACCAATCCACATCATAGAATAGCATGACATTGTAGCAATGCAACAAAAAATAGCATGCACGGGTTGCCTTATCATGATGCTCTGCAAGTGATTGAAGCTAAAAACCACTTAGGAATGGCACACATGGTACCACCACGTCTTCTTCAACATGATTTCTCAGGTCACTTGAAATGGGAACTCCTAGGCCATAAATCACATTGCTCACTACCTCACCAAGACCTCTAAGGTACCTTTTCAGAAAAATATGGAGCACCAAATGAAGAATCATAGCTTTTTGAGCCTGAGCATCGAGCAATGAAGCAAAAAAATGGGAGCTGATATCGATGTTTACCCGATATTTATCTTCATATTCAATACAGTCTATGCTCAGGACCCATTTGATGGCTATGATAGCTAGTGAATGTTTGTTCCTTGTCATACACCTACTTGGAATCTCCCCCAGAAAAGTTGTTGGAGCTTTGTTACACACTAGCCTAATTGGAGTATTCACTGTGTCAGCCTCCGCTCAAACCACCTAAGACTAGCGCTATGCAAAATCTAAACCTATCCAATCAACCAATGTTGCTTTTGCTAAGTCAATAAGTATGGTTCCACTACTCTATTAAAGCTTATTTATAGAAATATCCAAGGTATCCAACATACAAAGCATGATGGTAATTGAGTGCTTACTCGAAAAATCCCACAAAAGGGCCATCTTGATCTTCTAGCCCTGTTGCATCTATAGGTATGAATTGTTGCATGCAAATTTGAGGAGTGGTAATAAATTAACACAAATTGGTGGCAGTACCAGGTGACGACTCATACAGATATAGGCTAGGTCTCATGACACATGCATTTTTGAGGCTCCAAAGATGAACACATATCTTTTCAAAGTACTCATTGCAATTTCAGCTTGATCATGCTTTGAAAGATATTAATTGCTAAAGCAGACGAGGAGATGACAAGAATTACACTGGTGGCTCAATTTCCCATGAAAATCATTCCAAAAGGATGCTATTACCAATATAATTATGAATCCATGTCATTTAAAAAGAGGCAAGTAGCTTTTCTTGCATAGGCTAGAGAGCTAGAAACGCATGTCGAATTAAATGCAAAAGGAAGTCATTATCTACCAGATTGAATGTAAGAAATCGAAAGAAAGGCTAAGTATTGCATGCAAAAGGTAGGACATAGCATACAAAAATTACTCAGCACACAAAAGGAAGCGAGGAGAACCATGGAAACTTCAACAGAACAATTTGAAACTATAGTTGTTGATAAATCACCACCAGAGAAGCGACAACCAATTGAGCCACTTTCTGGAGAATGTTCACAAAACCCATACTCAAGCAAGGAGCCAACAACATTCAGAGGACTACAACCATTCACATTGCAAGTATCTCTGGTCCCATCTCCTATAGTTCCGCAAATCGTGGTTGACCTTGTTGTGTACACAATGCCTCTTATTTCATGTGCCAACCAATGTACTTATGCCTCTACTTCAATGATCATGGAGGGATTCGCATAGTTTGTCACCCAGGACTGGGGTTCTTTCATTCCCTTTCTCCCTTCCTCCTGGTGCAACTTTCGTAGGCACACTCATCAGATCGCTCATAGAATTCCTGGCGGAAGGTGATAAAACTAAAAAAGCATGATCGATCATAACCCAAAAGAGAATAACTAAGGCTACTAAGAGACCAACAAATCCAAAGATACATACTATTTTCCATGAGGCTCATCAATCGCTGAACTTTGCGACTATGTTCCCGACTGTCATTAAACCACAAGGAGAGATGTAGTCAAATGATTATAACATGTAAAATGTGGGACTCGACCTAAGCATCACCTAACCAGGGGACAAGGTGGAACTCATGGAGTAAACACAATGGGTAGTGACCACCAACTTTCTTTAGACCAGTCGCCAGCTCAAGAAAAAGGAAGAAGAACTAAAAAACTTGATGGATAGAGTCGATATGTTGCTTTCCAAGGAAAAAGCTATGGAGACTGATTTTAAGCGCCTATCCTAGTAGAGGGAGACAAAAGAAGAAAAGCTCTCAGAATAACTGGCTAAGCTTCAGTCACTTGACCCTTATCTGGTCACTGAGTTGCAACAAATGAACTAGGAATATTAGTACCAATTGGCGAAATTAGGGCTAAACATACAACAAAAATATGAAGAATTTTTCCATTTTGAGCTACAGATGCAACAAAGGGGTGCAAATTTCCAGAGGCACTATGCTCAATTAGAGAATGAAATTGTGGAGCTTTAGTCTATAGTAGAGAAACAAGAAACTAACAAAGAGTGACCTGAGACTAGCTAGCTCACAGAGTCATAAATCCTATAGGGGAAACTCACCACAACCAACGAAATGGTTATGGAGCTTGCACAAGATATAGAGAAGAGGAATGCAAAAATTTCCTTATTGAAGGACTCAACCTTACCCTTGACTGATATGAAAAATCTTCTTTAGATAGCCCAACAGTTGCATATTTCATATTGGGAAAGAGTGATGGCCTTTTGCCTAACTCTTCAACCGAGAGTCCGATTTATGGCGGAGGCAATAGATCTAGGTAGGAGAGTTCATGAGGAAATCATACAATTTCCTTAGTCCATCAAGCAAAAGGTTCCAAAGGCCGAGATATTATTAAAAAATTTATATCAGTTCTCAGATGAAGTATTGGAAAATGTAGGGATTGAGAACTAAAGGGCCTCTGCTAAAACAACCAATAGGGTCATCCAATGCCACACAATTATTATTCATGCCAACGAATGTGTCACCAAGTTAGAGCAAACCATGAATGACATGCAAGCTAGGTTCTTCCACTTAGCTCACATGGGCCTACCTTCTCTATTCCTTGAGGATGATTTAGTGGCTAGAGTGGAGCATATTGCAGAAAGGATTGAGGAAAAGAAACGGTATGTGTTTTCTTTTTCAGGATTTTGGTCAACCCCTTGCTGTAGAGGATTTTGAGAACATCACTTAGCCAATCGCACATCTTCTTTTTCAATTTCAGTCATGGGTCGATATATTGTTGGTGCTACCTTACAAAGAAGTGATTGAGCTACATTAAGTGCAAGTTACTATGCATGACTTATCCCCTCCATCTGAAAATGAGTGGATGCCCCTTCACATTGCCCTCTCTAAGCTCTGACCATGTTGTTCGAAGAATAAAGTCTCTTGTCTACAAGCCAATTTTTTTTGGGTTCCTTGTTCTGCAAGCGAAACACCCCTGATAAGTTCCCAGAAGCAGTGAACGCATAATTCCCAAGCTCCCTTAGGGTGAGTTTATTTTTTCCTAAGTATCGACCACACCTCAATGAATAAATAAGCATATCGGGCTCCTTTTGCGCAAAGGATTTTGCAAATATTGCCACGTGTCAGCCGAGGGCTCCTTGCAAGGTTTCCTTTGGTCGCTTTTCAAAAATCTTGCGATAAGCTTCCATGTGTCATCTATTTGCAATATTTTGTGCCTCTTTGCATTGCTCCTCTTTCGGGCCCCACACACACGTACATGATGTAGCATCATTGCATACATATATTTGTGGTGGACCCGACCATCAACATGGTATGCAAAATACCTTGACGTGTCTTCACAACGTAGGATCTTTATCACTCAAGGGAAGGATAGAATGTCGCGCACAAACCACTTGCAGTGCAATCTTCTAAGGACTTCATCATAGTAGAGAGCCAAGAATGCAACAACCTTTCACCAGCTACCATGTTTTGTAAGTGCCGCCATGAATCAATTGCACATGTCAAGTGCTCTGGTCTATTGGGACCAATACCATCATTCACAGGGGATGCATCCGACCCTTCGATATCTTCGTTCATGACCCAAATCTTTTCGGTTGTAATGACCAAGGAAAAATCATTGCTAATGTATAATTTCTCATAATCAAATAATTTTTCTATTACTTGCTCGACAAGCTAGGTTTTCATTATAAATACTGCTTCTTCTTTCAAAGCAGGGAGTGTGAATTTTAGTTCATAGTTCGATTTTTAGTTCAGAGTTGGGCAGAGAAATTAATAGAAGAACTAGGCCTTTAATTACTTTAGTAGATTATCGTAAAGAACTGACATAATGTACCATTGTTCGAGCTTTCCATTTTCTTTGATTTTTGATTAGTTTTACTGTGCCATTATTGTACTAGATGTTTCATTCCCAGACTTCTATAAATTAATACAAGTTTACTGGTTTAGATCATCTCTTGGACTCTTGTTTCTAGTAAAATGTATGAAGTTATTTTATGTCATTTAAAGAATCACCCAGTCTTCTATTTTTATTCTGCCATTTTGGAACACATTAGACTACCCACGGGCCCTTAAGTCATATCCCCAAGATAGATTTACCATTGCACACATCTAAATCTCGACGTATCGCCTTAGTTAGATCTCTTTGTTTAAATATCGACTTCCTTTTCCCATTTTCAAAACCTCAACTATAGAAGAAGCCAACTTCTTTAAAATTTGAAGGTTACTCAATTTGGCGCAATAGGTCGCCCCCTAAAAACAAGTTTGCCACAAAGGGTTGTTACGTTGCCAAATTTTGGCATCAACACATACAAAAAAATTTATGTTGTATATGGTGAGCGTCACTCCTTTAAATTTTTTTTTTAAAAAAAAGGCTAGTTTTTGAAGGAGATGGAAAAAGAAGTGCATTCTGATTCCAAAAAAAATGATTTTTTTTTTGGATTCTCTCAACTATAGACTAATTTACAAGGTGGACTAAAGCCACACCCCTAAAGAATGCAACAAAAACAAAAATGGTGGATTTTCTCGAGGGGTTGGTAACAAGATTTAGCCTGTCGAAGACCGTCATCTCAAACAATGCCAAAGAATTCCTAGGATCTAAGTTATGCAATTTCGCACTTACACATGGAATATTCCTGAAAACATCATCAAACTACTACCCATAGGGGAATGACCTGGCCAAGTCAACTAATAAAAAAATTGTTTGACTCATTAAAAAAATCGAGTCCGATCATGAGAAGGATTGACATAAACATCTCTAAAAAACGTTATGGGCGGACCACATAACTCCCAAGCAATCCCTGAAGACTTCATTATATGAGATGGTGTATAGAAAAGAAGCGCTGCTACCTATCTATATAAAGATATCTATGCTACAACTAGTCAAGTCTCTAGAGATTGTAGAGAATGGAGCTATGGAGGTTTGGTTGGCCGAATTACTAGAGATGTAGGAAAAAGGTAGAAAGCCCTAAAAGCCATGACTAATCACCAGCGGGTGGTTAAGAGATGGTTTAACAAGAGGGCTTCAAACCAAGAGCTAAAATGCAGAGACTTGGTACTAAATTTCAATGAAAGAGCTGCAAATCTTGGCCAACATGGAAAATTTGACAAGTTGTGGGAAGGCCCTTTCAAAATAATTCAATGCAAACAAAACAATGCATTCAAATTAGAAAACATGGAACAGGAGCCACTGGGAATTCCAGTCAATCAAGGGAATTCACTTAAAATTGTTTAATTTGGCTACAATTTCTTCATGGAAGTGTAATTAGTTTTCTTTTCATGTTTTGTCGACTGGTTCTTTCTACACATTTTTCATAGTTACGGGAGCCAGGAAATTTCCTGAGGTCCATCATAATAGAACATAAAAATTTATGCTACTTAGGTTGCAAAAATTAAATTCATATGTAAAGGATTTATTCCATATGGCGAAAACATAAAAATAAAGATAAAGAGCTTCAACAAAAGAAAGTATATTTGTTATATATATACTGTTATAAAACATTGTAAAAATGGCTCTACGACCAAACATTCAAATGCATGATCATATACATGGATTCATTACATACATATATGCGAGCCATCTTTCAAGCGTATATATACATCAGGAAAAATCATGTCAAACTTCATATCTCGGTATTGTGGGTATTGTCTTCATCAACTAGAACATTGTGAGGAGCAACAAGAAGATTATCAACAACAGCAAGAACCTATGGCGAAAGCAGCGTCAACACCCATAACAAGCAGTGGAGGAAATACAAGGTTCTTGAAACCAATGTACCAATCCACTTCATAGAATAGCATGACATTGTAGCAATGCAACACAAAATGGCATGCACGGGTGGCCTTATCATGATGCTCTGCAAGTGATTGAAGCTGAAAACCACTTAGGAACGGCACCCATGGTACCACCACGTCTTCTTCAACATGCTTTCTTAGGTCACTTGCAATGGGAAGTCCCAGGCCATACATCACATTCCTCACTACCTCACCGAGTCCTCCAAGGTACCTTTTCAGAAAAATATGAAGTGCCAAATGAAGAATCATAGCTTTTTGAGCCTAAGCGTCGAGCAATGAAGCAAAAAAACGGGATCTGATATCGGTGTTTACCTGATATTTACCTTCATATTCAATACAGTCTCTACCTAGGACCCAGTTGATGGCTATGATATCTAGCAAATGTTTGTTCCTTGTCATACACTTGCTCGAAATATCCCCTAGAAAAGTTGTTAGAGCTTTGTTACACACTAGCCTAATTGGAGTATTCATTGTGTCAACCTCTGCTCAAAGCACCTAAGACTAGTGCTATGCAAAATCTAAACCTATCCAATCACCCAATGTTGCTTTTGTTAAGTCACTAAGTATGGTTCCACTACTCTATTAAAGCTTATTTATAGAAATATCCAAGGTAGCCAACATACAAAGCATGATGGTAATTGAGTGCTTACTCGAAAATCCCACAAAAGTGCCAGCTCGATATTCCAGCCCAGTTGCATCCCTAGGTATGAATTGTTGCATGCAAACTTGAGGAGTGGTAATAAATTATCACAAATTGGTGGTAGTACTAGGTGATGGCTCATACAAACAGAGGCTAGGTGGCATGACACATGCATTTTTGAGGCTCCAAGGATGAACACATATCTTTTCAAGGTACTCATTGCAATTTCAGCTTGATCATGCTTTGAAAGATATTAATTGCTAAAGAAGACGAGGAGATGACAAACATTACATCAGTGGCTCAATTTCCCATGAAAATCACGTCGAAAGGATGCTATTAGCAATATAATTATGAATCCATGTATTTTCAAAAGAGGCAAGTAGCTTATCTCACATAGGCTAGAGAGCTAGCAGCGCATGCCGAATTAAATGCAAAAGACAATCGTTATCTACCAGATTGAATGCAAGAAATTGAAAGAAAGGCTAAGCATTGCATGCAAAAGGTAGGACATAGCATAAAAAAATTCCTCAACATGCAAAAGGAACCAAGGAGAACCATGGAAACTTCACCAAAACAATTTGAAACCACAATGGTTGATAACTCACCACCAGAGAAGCATCAACAAATCGAGGCAGTTTATGAAGAATGTTCACAAAACCCATACTCATGCGAGGAGCCAATAAAATTTCGAGGAACACAACCATTCACACTAGAATTATCTTTGGCCCCATCTCCTATAGTTTCGCAAACCGTGGTTGACCTTGTTGCATCCACAATGCCTCTTATTTCATGTGCCAACCAATGTATTTTATCCTTTGCTTCAATGATTGCAGAGGGATTCAAACAGTTTTCCCATGTAGCCCCTTTTGCCCTTACTCCTCCACGGAACCTCATAGCATTCACCTTGGCCCATTCCACATCCCAAATCATCACACATTCTACCCCTGCTACCTTTATGGATACATCCCTTGCCACAACAATATTGGAGCTGACCCATTATTCCCAACAGATGGAGACCTTCATAACTCTGCTTCTTTTGAGTCCTCCTAGTCCACAACTCGGTTACTAGAGTATCCCACCTTTCTCACCCTAGATGGTCAAAATTGCAAAGAAGAAGTCACTCGAGACTGAGGTTCTTTTATTCCCTTTCTCCCTTCCTCCCAGTGCACCTTTCGTAGGCTGACTCATCAGATCGCCCATAGAATTCTTGACATAAGGTGATAAAACTAAACAAGAATGAGTGATCAGAACCCAAAAGAGAAGAGGTAAGGATACTAATAGTCCAACAGATCCAAAGATACATACTATTTTCCATAAGGCTCAACAATTGCCGAACTTTGCGACTATGTTCCTGACTATCAGCAAACCGCAAGGAGAGATGCAACTAGATCATTATAACATGTACGCTGTGGGACTCGACTAAGCATCACCTAGCCAAGGGACATGGTGGAAATCATGGAGGAAACACAATGGGTGGTGACCACCAACTTTCTTAAGATCGGTCGCCAACTCAAGAAAAAGGAAGAAGAACTAAAAAACCTGAGGGATAGAGTTGATGTCTTGCTTTCCAAGGAAAAATCTATGGAGGCTGATTTTAAGTGCCTATCCTAGTAGAGGGAGACAAAGGAAGCAAAGCTCCATGAAGAATTGGCTAAGCTTCAGTCACTTGACCCTAATCTGGTTGTTGACTTGTAGCAAATGAACCAGGAATATTAGGACCAATTGGAAAAATTAGGGCTGAACATACAACATAAAGATGAAGAATTTTTCAATTTTGAGCTACAGATGTAACAAAGGGATGCAGATTTCTAGAGCCACCATGCTCAATTAGAGAATTAAATTGTGGAGCTTAAGTATATTGTAGAGAAACAAGCAACAAACAAAGAGTGAGTTGAGACTAGCTAGCTCATAGAGTCACAAATTCTACAGGGGAAACTCACCACAACCAACCAAAAGGTTATGGAGCTCGCACAAGATATAGAGCAGAGGAATGAGGAAATTTCCCTAATGAAGGACTTAGCCTTACCCTCAGCCAATCAGACAAATCTTCTTCAAATAGACCAAGTTATATCGGGTCTCAGATGAAGTCTTGGAAAATGTAGGGATTGAGGACCGAAGGGGCACTGCTAAAACAACCAACAAGGTCATCCAATGCCACACAATTATTCTTCATGCCAGTGAATTTGTTTCTAGGTTAGAGCAAACCATGAATGGCATGCGAGCCAGGTTCTCGCACTTAGCTCAGATGGGCCTACCTTTTGTGTTCCTTGAGGATGATTCAGTGGCCACATTGGAGCATATTGTAGAAAGGATTGAGGAAAAGCAACGGGATGTGTCTACTTTTTAGGATTTCGGTCAACCCCTTGCTGTAGAGATTTTGAGAACATCACTCAGTCGATCGCATGTCTTCTTTTTCAATTTGAGTCATGGGTCGATGTATTGTCGGTGCTACCTTACAAAGAAGTGATCGAGCTGCATGGACCAGAGGTTACTATGCATGACTTATCGCCTCCATCTGAGGATGAGTGGATGGCCCTTCACGTTGCCCTCTCTAAGCTCTTACAGTGTCGTTCGATGAATAATGTCTTTGGTCTACAGGCCATAAATTTTTGGGTTCATCGTTTTGTAAGAAAAATGCCCCTGATAAGTCACCAGAAGCTGTGAACGCATAATTCCCAAGATCCCTTTGGGTGAGTTTATTTTTTCCTAAGTATCAGCTACACCTCAATGAAGAAATAAGCATATCAGGATCCTTTTCCGCAAAGGATTTTGCAAATATTTCCATGTGTCAACCGAGCGCTCCTTGCGAGGTTTCCTTTGGTTTCTTTTCAAAAATCTTACGTCAGGATTCCATGTGTCACCCATTTGCAATCTTTTGTGCCTCTTTGCATTGCTCCCCTTTCGGGCCCCACATGCACTCCACTTAGCAACAGTGCATATATATATTTGTGGCGGACCCCACCATCGACATGGTATGCTAAAGACCTCCACGTGTCTTCACAACATAGGTTCTTTATCACTAAAGGGAAGGATAGAACGTTGGGCCCCCACTGTTTGTCGCGCGATCTTCTAAAGACTTCATTGCAGTAGAAAGCCAGGCAGGAAACAACCTTTCACTAGCTACCATGTTCTATAAGTGCCACGATGAATCAATTACATGTGTCAAGTGCTTTGGTCTATTGGGACCACTACCATAATTCACAGGGTATGCATCCAACCCTGGGATGTCCTCGTTCATGACCCGAATCTTTTCGGTTGTAGCGACAAAGGGAAAATCATTGCTAATGTATAATTTCTCATAATCAAACCATCTTTTCTATTACTTGCTCGACAAGCTGGGTTTTCATTATAAATACTGCTTCTTCTTTCAAATCAGGGAGTGGGAATTTTAGTTCATAGTTCAATTTTTAGTTCAAAGTTGGGCAGAGGAATTAACAGAAGAGCTAAGCCTTTATTTTCTTTAGTAGATTATTGTAAAGTGCTGACAGACTGTGCCATTGTTTGACCTTTCTATTTTCTTTGATATTTGATAAGTTTTACTATGCCATTATTGTACTGGATGTTTCATTCCCAAATTTCTATAAATTAATACAAATTTGCTTATTTAGATCTTGTCTTGGACTCTTCTTTCTAGTAAAATGTATGAATTTATTTTATGTCATATAATGAATCACCCAGTCTTCTATTTTTATTCTACCATTCTGGAACGCATTAGACTACCCACGGGACCTTAAGTTGTATCCTTGAGATAGATTTACCATGCCACACATCTAAATCTCAATGTATCACCTTAGTTAGATCCCTTTGTTTAAATATCGGCTTCCTTTTCCCATTTTCAAAACCCTATCTATAGAAGAAGCCAACTTCTTTAAAATTTGAAGGTTACTCAATTTGGCGAAATAGCTCGTCCCCTAAAACCAAGTCTCCCAAAGAGGGTTGTTACCTTGCCAATTTTTGGCATCAACACATACAAAAAAAGTTATGTTGTATAGGGTGATTGTCACTCCTTTACAATGTTTTGTTTTTAAAAAAAGCTAGTTTTCGAAGGAGATGGAAAAAGAAGTGCAATCTGATTCCATAAATTTTTATTTTTATTTATTTTTAAATCTATAGACAAACGTCACAAATTACTAGTTTGCATCATCTTCAAGTTTCTCACAGTTTAGCTACTATAGAAGCCCAAAAGTGAAGATTTAGTTTACAAAAATCAGTTGATTGTTCAGTTTGCCCAAAAATTGTAAACCAGTATTGTGGGATCACCCTTACATCATTTAAAAATTCAAAAGTGTTACATAATTTTTTTCTTAAATTACCCTCGCCATTAGATAGATTCTTTAAAAAATAAATTATATGATAAACTAATTTCCATTACTAATCTCAAGGAAGTTGTGCACACAATGGTAGATGACAAGGCCCATGGGTGTGATGGTTTCCATGTGAATTTTACAATACCCTCTAGGAATATGTGGGGGTGGACCATATAAATTATATTGAGAGGATTTTAATTCCGAATCCTTAGTGAAAGTCATTAAAAAAGGAAAGATCAAGTTCATACCTAAAGTTAGTTATTTTTAAGCCCTTTTTAATTGGAGGCCTATCACCCTACTTAATGTTTCCTATAATATAATTGCGAAAGGTCTTGATTTGAAGGTGCATCATCTTATTCTCTAAATTATTCATCTTCACTAAATGGGCTTTATCCTACACACACACACACATTCTAAACAATATTATTGCAATTTAGGAATGAATGGAATGAGCTTAATGCTCGCAATAAAAGGCCCTTTAAAAAAAAATGATTTTTCCAAAGATTATGATCATATTAAATGAAACTTTATTCTTTCCATGTTTCATTCTTTGGTATTTTGAACTCATTTTATTCATTCTATTAGCATGATTTTTTTTTATCAATATTCATGTTTGTATTACTATTAATGGTCATCAATCCAACACTTTCTATATCTTTTACTCCATTCTGCAAGGTTTCCCTCTATCTCGCTCACTCTATATGCTCGATGCTAGAGGGTTTGGATATATTTTATAAAATTCCATATCCCAAGGGGTTATTTGAATGCATTTCCTTTCATAATCCATCAAACCAACTTGTCAATGGTAATTTTTTTGATCCATTTCTCACTTGCATTGAAGAGGAGAAAAAAATGAAGAATTCTCTCTAGTGTTTGGAAATATTTGATCAGGCCTCTAGCTTGGCCATTCAATGGAACAATATGTAGTTTTACCATCAATCAATCCTTCTAATGCCTACCTAGCTTTAATAATTTTGTTGGAAGTGGATTAGGCATGGTGAAATATTTATATTTCTAGAATTCACATTTCTTTCGAAGCTTCTTAGGTAGTCTTATGGTGTGTGTTCCTTTCCAAAATTGAAAAGAAGCTTACTTACTAGATCATGAAGCCACTTTCCCTAGTAGGGAATTTTAATTCCACAAAAAATTACTTGTGGCCACTCATATTTATTATTCCTCATCTTGGGCCCCTTTGAAACACTCCTACATTAAATTGGAGATGCTTCTTCATGACTTTCTTTGGGATTATTTTGACAACCATAAGGGTTTTCATTGGGTTTCCTAGGATTATTTTATATGACTCACGAGTTTGGAGGATTGGGGGTTTTACCTAGCCAACTAAAAGGGTTGGCTCTTTATTTCAAAATGAATCATTCATTCCCTCACTTGAAATGAATCCTAGAAATTTCTTCTCCAAACTTGCATTTCCTTTGGTAATCCCGTTAATTGGCCTTCCTGGAAGGGGGTTTGTTTTCAGACCCTTCTCACCATGAATGATGAAGTTCAAATTTAGGAACCTTTTGTGGCTAAAATTTTATGGTAAGATTGGGGAGCCATTAAACCTTGGTTTCTCTAAAATGGCTTTAGATTATGGGATGGTATTTATCTTAACTAATATAACATTTGGTGGTACCCTCTTTGGAAGATTAGGGTCACCCCTTGGCTCACTTGCAATGGGTTAGGGCCATGTAGTTACACAAGAAATATATCCAATACTTGAAAGATTTATTAAAATTCTATGAGCCTGATGCCCTAGAAAGAGACTATGACTAAGTTTTTCTTGAATAATTAGGACCATGAGAATTTTTACACTACTATAAGGGCTATTCCAATTGATATGGTTCATAAATTTAAAATTCAATCTTCTAAACCTTGTTGAAAATATTAGAAATGGGGTCTAAATATTACCTTTCATAATTACAAACCATATTTTAAATATCACTAGATTTATTTGTATTTACCTATGGTTCCTAGTTTCAACTAGAGATGGAAGTGTTAGTCACCAATATCAATTTGGTCTCATAAATTTCTCACCATTTGGTTTACAATTATAGAGACTAAATTGGTTCACTTTGCATGGTGTATTATTTTCCAAGGTTTACTAGTGAGGAGGTGGTTACTTCATATGAGCATTTAAGACCCTCATTGTCCATTTTATGGGTAGTTGAAGTCTTTCAAGCATCTCTTCTAGTTTTTCACTTGAGCTAGAAGCTTTGAAATTGTATTCATGTTTTGTTTTTCATTTTTGTCCAGAGCCTTTTTCTTGTCATTTATTTCTTTTGAAAGGTTTTCGTCACATCCCCCATAAATTTAATCAAATATGGAATTGTTTTAGGGTGGAGATTATTTTTAGCAATTGGAAAGATAGAAATTCTACAATTTTCACTCATTTCTCTATTAACCAAAATATTGTTTTACTAAAGTAGTCATTTGTTCTAATAGGTTACTACAAATCTAATTGCAAGCCTGGAGGTGGCTCACCTTCAAGAATTTTTGAACCACTAGGGAAGCACCCCTTGCATCATTTCTGAATTTATTTTATCCCCTTCCTCCTCTAAGGACCACTCACCTCCTCATTGGTGTGAAAGAGGAAAAAGTCTCTCTAATTGTGGAAATCAAGTTTCTTGACCACATACTTTTCCCTCATTTGGTTGACGGGATCATGGCCTATTTGATGACGCTTGATTTCTCCAATCCCTTCAGGATGTTTCTCTTAGGTGGCCTTGTAGTTAAACCTCTAGATGGGTTGATTCCAACAAGTTTTTGTTAACATTGATTATTTATTTAGATCGTGACATGATAAAGATAAAGAAACATATGATGAGGGGTGAGCCCTCCTATGAAGACTTCAAACCTTGTTCATGTATGAGGTAAGATGGGTGACTAGGAAACTTTACCTCCCCCTTCAAATATTACTCTTTCATTTTAGTGATTTTTAATGTTATCATTTTTCATCTAGGCTACAACCCCATTTAGACTATTGGGGTATGATTTTATATTCACCCAAATATTATGAGTATGTATACTATTATCTCTTTGTAAATGATAATGTCGACACCTATTCATCAAAAAAATAAAATAACAAAAGTGAAAGTTGACCTACAAAAAAATATCTCCCTCTTTTCCATCAACATCATAAAGCAACCGATGTTTACAATATTTAGTTATCTATGTGTGTGATGTTTCTATCATGATATGTAAATATATTCAATACAAAATTAATTTTATAAGATCACATGTAATTATATGATAGAGTGATTACATAACACTTTTATTTCTATAAGATAACAAAGAATAAAATCTGTATCAATGTCATACATGTTAAAGACAAATTTTATTCATGAGAATTTTTGTACCTATCAAGTTGACAAAATGGTAAATGGTGTCTTAAGACACTATATTAATTTTTTTTAGCTAAATAAGAAATGAAGGTGAACATGTTTCCAAGTGCATATTTTTCAAGTTGATCAATTGCATTACAAATTAAATTGATGTGGTAGATGAAGTGTGCCACTAAAAAATGCACTACAAATTTTCCTCGAAACAAAAAAAACCTTGAAATAATAATCATACACCAAAAAATAATTATCTATAGTAATAAATTAATTCTTTACAATTTCAACAACATTTTTTTCTCAACATTTTAAAACTAAATATCCATATCTATTATACTTAAACTAAATTTTCTACCAAAATCTAATTATTTAGATGGAATTAATTCTTCTTGATTGCATATATTTATATAATGGGATTTTATTCCTTAACTCCCTTCCAATAGTAATAGATATTGAATGTAAACTATTTATGAAGTTTGAGATAAAGATGTTAAAAATTTGGCAATTTAAAGCTGATCATATATCTTATTTTATAAATTGATAAGTGAAACAAAAACAGTTTTATGACATCACATTTAAAAAGAACCCACACTTTATGTTTTGTTACTTATGAATACCATCTTACTTGTTAGTGTTGCAATAATTCAGTGGAGTTATTATAGTAATTTTGTAAATTTGATGTATATAGAATTAGAAAGCTTGATAAATTTATATAATAATAGTGTCTATAAATTCTCAAATAATGAAAAAATAAATAAAAAGTAAAAATAATATATAATTTTTTCATTTCTAAATATCTTTGTAGATAGTAACATTATTCTCTATTACATAAATTCAACCATTTTTTAATAAATAATTAATCTCTTATCTTCCTCTTAAATATATGCAGCTCTAAAAAATACATCAAAACTATTTTTACATATTATATAAAGCAGACTAAACATTAATATAAATAATTTAAAATATAAACAAATATAAAGCATATATGAGAAAAAAAAATAGAGAATTGCATCTTTAACTTTATAATAATATAGATAGCTGCTTATTCATCAAAATTAAAAAATAGCGAATTGATTGTTTGAACCAACAGATGAATGTCAGAATGAAATAGAAATATAAGTATAGCTATAAATATAAATATAAAATATTACACATAAATATCACTGGTCGATAACCTACATATTATGCCAGTTACATTGCTAATGAAATACACATAAAGGGACTATATAGATTGACACATCTACTATCTAAATAGGCGGTCTATGGGTTGACTTGTTGAGGATGTTCCACAACCTTAGCGTCTGGTCTTCCACCTTGCTTTCCAGCAGAATCAACTGTACTCCCGCCGCCCGAAGGAGAGACTGAGACACGAGGACCGGTGCGAACTCGGCCAATAATGTCAGGGATATTAATTAGGGCTCCCTCAACTTTCTCCAAGTCTGTAACAATGCAAATAAGCAGAAAAAGGCTAAGAAGCTGAAACACCCTCATCTTCATCGTTGGCAAAATCAACTCTAACTATATCTGTGATGAAATGAGAAGACGAGTGAGGCATTTTATAGGAAATGAATCGACACTCGGGAACATTCCTAATACTATAGGCGTAAGAGATATAGCTGGCATTATTTTGGAACTACTTGTAGTAGTTGAGGATAGCAGCTATGTTCACCACATATTTTCTATCACCTCTGTCCAGTTTTTGCAGCGCCTTCCAGAGAGTTTAGAAGAAAAATCAAATCTTTTGGCTTGTAATCTGAGTCGAGGTCTACCCCAGCTTGTCGTGTAGGAAACAGTTTATTCTGTCATTTACGAAAATATCCATGGTGACCAATGGCACTGTTTATGGCAGTGACAATTTGTACCCGTCGGTATCGATGTCCATCTTATGCTGGCGAGTGCTCGTGCAAATCTCCTCTGCAACGGTTTCGTCCTCTCCTGCAGCTGTCATATATGGAGTCGTCACATCACCTTCAGTCTCGAATCAGCGACATCCTGCATAGATGTAAATATTCGTAGACAGTTGCAATGCAATAATTTATTTTGACTTAACAAGTTTTTTTTTTTCTTTTAGTGTGTTATAAACAATTAAATAAGAATGAAATTTTATAATTAAACACAATTTAATTTAATTTAATTAGTGTATTTTAAACAATAACAGTCTTAGTAAATTATTTTGATTTAAGAATAATTGTGAAATGAAAAATATTAGTTTTATAATATAAAGGATAACTTAAAAATGACTAAAATAATTCTAAACATTTTTAATAATTTTATTTGATTTAAAGTAAAAAAATTACTGTGTTTTATATTATTTAGAAGTGATTTAAATTTATATTATTTGTGTACCTAATAAAACTTTATATTCTTATTTAAATAATTTTTATGTTCAACAATTTTTTTAATATTTTTAATTTAAATTATATTTAGTGTTTTCTTATAAATGATTTATATATTTACTAAAATATTTCATTCTTATATAATTGTTTTATGTTTAGTAATCTTTTAAAAAAAATTTAAACTTAATACTTATAATTCTTTTAATTTAAAATTTAGTGATTTTTATCTTAGTGATAGTAGATTTTTCTCTTGTTTAAGTCTCTATTGATTTCCTATGGGTGTATGGTTTTATTCTTGCTTATTAATTCAAAGAGTTGATGTAAATGCTTGAATGGAGCTATAGGATTATGTCAAATCATGTGCTAGGATGTTAGTAAGAAGTAATGTTTAAGATATAATATTGAAGTACTATAATGTAGTATCCTCAAGGCTTTAACTATTGTCATGTATGGAATTTTTATTGAATCATGTCAATGTTAAAATTGAATCCGTTCCAAGGATAAGGCACTAATCTAGGTGAGGTGATAATGTTGCATTTATGTAATAGATTAATTATTTATTAAAAAATGGTTAAAAAATGGTTGAATTTCAGTGACTCACCTCAATTTTTTACTAGAGTGATGCACCCTAATGTCGATTCATTATTGAGTGTAGCGACACACGTCACCAAATTGATGACAAACTCTTGAAATTGATATAGCGACACACTAAAAAATCAATGATGCTATTGATTTCAGCGATGTGTTTAATATTTTGGATGTAAAGTATCAAATTATTATCAATTTTTTTACTTTTTCGACAAATTGACATTGTGTACGTGATGCATGTAGGAGGATCCTCCCCCACTGATGTTGTGAGAGCACTATTCTGACATGTTTAAAGATGTGAGAGACTTTGATGACTTGAAGGTAGAGCGACTGAGTAGGCTGGGGTTATACTTTATTGCTTTCTTGCTTGAGGTATGGACTCACCTTGCTATGATGAGAACCCTAATTGAGAGGTGGCACAAAGAGACCTTATTTCACCTGCCCATCGGTGAGGCCACCGTTACATTGGATGATGTGTGGTGTATATTTCATTTGTTGATTTATGGAGAGCATGCCATATATGACACAAATGCTAGGAGAGATGCATGTCTCTCTCTCTTACATAAGTGAAATATTGTTTTGATTAACTCTTAGATTGATCTTGACTTATACCATGGGCTAGTGGATATCTTCAGATTATTCATTGAAACATTAATCTCTAGCCTAATTGCCCCAAATTGATGGGGCAAAGGTTTCAGTCTCAAATGGGGATTGACATGGTAGGGGATTATCAGGAGGGATGTTATGTATGGATGGGGTCCAATTCTCCTTGCTTCATTGTACCACGATATGCACAAGACCGTCTATCGTGAGTGATGGAGCATCGAAGCAAGTGTGACTTTTATTAATATATGGGCATACGAGAACATTACAGTGCTGAGGCCATTGGTGGTTTACTTAGACATTCAAGAGGATGAGCTCGTCGTGTTTAGGTATAGGGTGTTGATGAAAATTTAGCACATGGGCCCTACAGGTCTACACTATTGGTGTCGTGTCATCAATGGGATGACCATATTTAGATGGAGGCCATGGCTGCAACATCTGGCATGGTTTGATGATCAACAATAGCTAGAGTTTTCTTGTCAGACCCGATATATGTAGGGGAGAGAGAACACTATTATAGAGAGGTACCTCCCTAACCGCATTGTCAAATAGTTTAGAGAGATTCAGGATGTACCAACTGATGACTACACTATAGTGTTTGTGAGGTCACAGAGAGAGGTTTAGTGGGGATCTCAGATTGATGGTGGTGATCAATGATTTTAGAAAACTAGTCCCATAGTAGTGGGCATATGATCAGGGACTCCCAGATGCAAACATGACTCCAACATATAATGTATGTTTTATGCCACCTACTCACCTGAAAGATCTAGTAGGGATACCTCAGAGGTAGAGGGAGAGGCAGAGGCAGAGGCAAAGGCCAAGGTAGATGTCGAGATGGGGGAAAATATGGCGGCCAAGGTAGAGGCCAGTAGGATTAGGATCAAGACATGGTTTAGGTTCCAAGTGATGGGCACCGGTAGCAGTCAAATCAAGTATAGGTCCTAGGGCAGCAAGAAAAACATGATGGATAGGTCTTGAGGGCACCACCGCCTCCTCTACCTCCACAATAACTAGATGCAAAAGAACATACATAGATATACACCCTCATTGTTTAGAGATATTAGCTACATCAATAGTTCTAGGATATGACAACACAACAAGATCATGAAGTCTAGTTTAGGCAACAATTAGACTTACAACGAGCCCAAGAGATTGGACGGAGGCAGTGAGAAAACATTCATAGGGATGGACTGTATCAACTCAGTTATATCGAGAGGCAATGACAAAGGCATCCTAGTACCGTATGCACTACCATAGGGATGTTCCCTAGGCGATGAGACAACCAAATTTTTCACTGTGAAGCAGGGCACCATCTAGAGCTGAGGATCAACCATCAATAAGGGATGAGTTGAACAACCACCAGGGCTAGTGTACTTGTGTAGAAACCTTTTGATTTTTCATCTAATTTATTTATACAGATATACATTCATGGGATCCTTTTTGATAGCCTCATAGATGTATTTTTGATTGATATACAAACACTAAGTCAAATATTGTATAATGATAGTCACCATTTTTGATATATATATGAGATGATTCAAACTCAATATGTGATGCACTTTATTTCATCCTTTATGAATGTATGCATATGTGATGTGATACATGATGACGAATTTTTTATGACATGTGAAATTATGAGATGCAATGTTATGCAATGTAATGGATATGTTATCTTCTTTTTCAGTATCTGTTTATGACATGTTATGGGATGCATGCTATGATATGAGATGCTTATGCAAATGATATGGATGCATTTATTTTTGTCTACTTTTTTACGCAATTTATGATATTATGATGTATGCATATGGATGTATATAAGGATAATGTAGATGTTCATGATAATGCAACATATGCTTAAATAATATGTGATATGTATGCATGTTGATGATTTGTATATGCAGGATGGATGCATGATGATGTTTTTATTGACTGTCATGATACCAGGTTGGCGTGGAAAGAAGATAGAAGAATGAGAATGAATGATTTGACCATTGATTCAAAAATTCCAACAAGTCTCTAATCCACCAAGACTTTATTAGAAATGGTGATGAGAGATTATGATGATGATGTTTTCATATCTTGGGATTGGGATTTTCCGTCATTCCTTATTTTTCATATAATACATAGACACAATGCATCAAGGTATCAAAAACTAGGATGTTGTATCTAGTGTAATGGAATTTGACTATGCAAATAGATAGGATAGTTCTTGTTCACACCTTGACATACAGAAACCTCGTCGGAATGTAGGTTAGAAGTTTAGAACATATTATACCAAAGCATATGTAATAGTCAACAATCTACCCCAAACAAATTCCCTACACACAACTAAGCAAGTATGCACCAAGATTATTCTACAAGAATACTCATAAGCATAGTGAATGAAAGATAATGATCAATGCCCCATTCCTTTATCTCTAATTTTTTTTTATAGACATCATCGAGAGGTCCTTGGAATAGGTCAATAAAATAAATCAGACGAAAAGATCAAAGACAAACAATCAATGCTATCTATATCTCTTGCCAGTTTAAAATAGATAAGGAAATTTTTGATATTGATGTCCATCGTAGGAAGGATGCATCCTAGGACATGTTGATCGTGTGTCTTGATTGGGATGAGGTGTTTGGTAAGTCGTTGGTACAAAATTCACTGATGCATTTACCTATGATTTAGACTTTAGATTTTGACACTTAGGTTCTTACTTTGGGACTTGCTATACTTACTTTCTACTTGTTTTGCTAAAGGTTGAAGGTGATGGTTTATTTATTATGGATGGAGGTTTAGCATGGGTGAAAGAAGGATGAGATGGATGGTTTTGGATTTTTGGAATATTTCAATGTTTTTGGTGGTTTGAAAATGTTTTGAGGCCATTTTTGATCTTTTTGAAAGTTTATGTGAATGTTTTTGGTTTGCGGATTATTTGAGGTTGTTTAGGGTTTTCTCTAAGATATTTGATGTTTTTTTAGGTCTTTTGAATGTTTTCTAATGTTTTTCTTTTCTAAGTTTTTCGATGTTTATGGTTTTTTTGGATATTTGGATGTTTAATACTTTTCTGATATTTGAATGTATAGGTATTTTTCTAGTTTTTGACCAATAACCTAACCTAAAAGACTATCCTAATGGCTTTGGGGGCTGACCAAATATTATCCTTGCCTACGTTATACACATAAAGACCATGTAGTTCGATTGACTTGACTTATTGATGATGAGAAATAAATAGTTGATGGATTTCCAATTTATTATTGTGGACTTCTAAAGGACTTACCTAGGGTGTCTCAGGTGCACCTCAATGATGGAATTACCTAGCTTCAAGCTCAGAGACTCATAGTTCGACAAGGTTCTATTTTTGGATTTTTGATGTTTGACTTGTTTAGGGATTTTGATGTGTTTTGGATCTTTTGGATTTTGATGAGGTTTTATGAATGTTTTTGGGATTTTTCACATGATGTTGACGAGTGTATGGATATGGAAATTTCAATGATCTATTTTGGGATTTTTTTGAAAACCAAGCCAAGATTAATTGATTGGATTGATAGATTACTGATAGTAATAACATTATTGAGGATACACAACAATGCAAGGATAGTGTTGAACAACACAAAGATTGGGAAATGATATATCCTGAGATGATGATGGATTGATTGGATTTGATTGATCAATATTTTGAAGCTTGGTTTGGAACAAAATCTATTGGAATGATTTGATGTGACGATGAAGCACAAGGTAGATTCAATTGATATGGATTGTTTAGATTGATGTTCGATAAAATATAAATCTTGATTGTTTAGATTGATTTTTGTGAGACAAACTTAAGGTCAAACTCAGTCAACAACACAACCCATTTAGCTAGGTGTCTTGATTAATCAATTTTAGAAAAAAGATGTTTTAAAGGATCAAACTTTGTTATCACATGGATTTTAACATTCAGTAAGTAATGTCGCAACTTACTAGTAGCGAACAAAAGATCCAAACATTGTTTCTCTATTATTGTATATCATGTCTCATAATCAATTAGAGTTTAGGTAATGTAATAAATAGGATGCTCTTTACCATTTTTGTCTTGTGCCAACAATGCTGCAAGAGCATTGGATGATGCTGCTATATATAGAATGAATGGTTTATCTTCCACAACAGGTTGTAAAATACGTGGAGTATTAAGGTAATATTTCAAACTCTCAAAATCCTATTGACAATTCTGATTCCAATTAAACTAAACTTCTTTCTTAAGAAGATGTGTAAATGATAACATTCGATCCGCTAAGGATGCTACAGAATGTCGGATAGCCTGAATTCTTCCTTGTAAAGTGCTAATCGAGAAATATTTCTAGGAGGTGGAATGTTAACTATAGCATCAATTTTCTTCATGTCCACCTCAATGCCTCTACGAGATATGATTAAACCTAAAAGTTTTCCACTATATAAACCAAAGACACTTTTTTGGATTCAATATTATGTTGTATTTTTTCATCCGCTCAAAGATATTTTGAAGGATATTCACATTATCTTATCGAGTTAAGGATTTTTGTAAAATATCATCAACATAATCTTCTAAAGTCTTATTTATGTAACCGTGAAATATCAATGTCATAGTTTGTTGATCTGTTGCACCCACTTTCTTCAATCTAAAGTCAACAAAGCATGTCCTGTAGTAAATAAATATTTGATTATATCAAAAAAATCCATCCATGAATGAAATCAAAGCATGTCCTATAGTCGATTCTATTATTATGTCCAGATTAGGAAGGGGAAAGATAAATTTTAAAGACTCTTTATTTAAATATCGAATGTTTGTACACATCCTAATATGGTTGTCCGATTTTGCAACTTCAACAATTTTTGAGATCTAAGGAGAATAATCTATAGGGCATATTAAACCAACTTCGGGGAGCTTCTCAATCTCGGCCTTAACCAACAACGTTATCTTAGGGTTCCTATTTTGAATCCTTTTCCAAACAAGTTCAGTGTTTTTAGCGAGGACTATGTTGTGTGTTACAATCTTAGGGTTATCTTGGGGTTCATCTTTTGAATCTTTTGTCGGGAATTCAGGGTTGTATTCTTCGTTATTCCTGTCATTCTCATTACTTTCCTCTTCTCCATATTTTTTCTTGGTACTAATCATAGCACATGCAACAAGCTTATTTTTAGGAGTAAATAGTTTGTCATAAACTCATAGCATTTTTTTCAAGGCTTCATAATATTTGAAAAATTGTAATGATGCTTCAAAATTTGTATCAATCAATTCTAGATGATTCAGGGTGAGTTTTTTTAGGATTACAAATGATAGTGTTGATGTTTAGCAAGGGTTTTTTCATTGCTTGCGTTATATTAGTAGGGAAATATGCCAAACCATTTTTTGTTTCTTGTGTATTAGGTTCTAGAGGAGGACGAACTCCTCGTTCTTTCTTTCCACATCATTTTTCACTATAGCCAAGTTGTTTCACGAAATCATAGCCTTTTCCATAAATTCTTTCCATTTATTTCGGGTTTTGTGGTTGTTGATAATCTCTCATAAAAAAAATTCATATAGGTAGTGTCTTCTTCTAGAGTAGATGAGGTAGATGCTTGTGAGTTTTCTTTTGAATTCTATGTTGAGATTACCATTGGTTATTTTTGTTTTTTATCTTCTTTACTTGTGATTATGTATTCTGACATAAATGAGGGTGTGAATGCTTAGGAACCCCAATCATCATCCAATAATTTTGAAACTGTTTCCATCTCTTGTTTATCTTCTTCCATAGGTTCTATGTTCAATGTTGGAATTAATGTGTTAACATCACTTGTACATTTTTTAGCTTGTAAGCATCGTTTAGGCTCAGGATCTATTTCAACTTGGTATGCCTTATTGGTATAGACATATTTCATGATACGATGAAGATTCGAAGGTATCACATGCATCTCATGAATCAAAATTCTTCGTAAAAGAAGGTTCTATGAAAGATCATGTGGCATAACATGCATATGAGTTTGTAAGGTAGCCTTTCCAATTGTAATAGGTAAAGTAATCACACCAAGCGGTTGCTTTCCTACATTTTCAAATCGTCGAATTGATAAGGAATCAGGTTAAATTTTTTATTTATCCACGCCATGCCTATCTAGAAGATTCACATTGCACACATTAAGGGTGAAGCCATTATAAACAAGGGTTTTTCTTTTCCCATTCTATGGAATTTGACTATTATCATGAAGAAATCATGTTTCTTTCTCATCTCCAAGGGAGGTAGCTCATATTGGTGAAAATTAATGTCTACGTTAACCATATTCATCTCTTGAATTATAGCTGCTACATCACTTGCATTTTTATTAGAGAGGATCACAACTTCTTGTAAGGCTGTTTGAAGCATAGTGTGATAATTAGGTGAGTTTTTAATCAATTCCCATAGGGATATTTTTGTGGGAGTATTCTAAAGTTGTTCAAAAAGATCATACTCCTTTCCACCATTCGAAGGTAAATGAGGGGCACTAGGCAAGATAGAGTTAGGAAAAGGTAAGGATGTTTAGTTTGTTTGTCTTGGTTGTGGATTATTTTTACTGTTATATGTATGAATAATGTTATTATAATTTGATTGCTGTGAAACATTGTTCTAATGTGGTTCAAGTGTGAAAACAGGTTTGTTTTGAGTTTGAGATTTGTGTGAAGGCGGTTAAAGAACAAGTTTAGGTTGAATCACGTTAATGTCTCTTGGTTTCAGTTTTTCATAACAAGCCTTAGTAGATGAACTTTGTGAGATGAAATTCTCAAGGGCTTCATCTAACATGTCAAATTCATCACTACCAAAGGGCTTGAGGTTTAGGTTAACTTGGAAAAAGAGATTTGACATATTGAAAATGACTATGCTTTCTACAAGTGGTTCATTGGTTTATAGGTGCTTTTGGTTTTGTTTTCTAACAATTTCCAAATGTAATCTAATGTAATTGCACTATGAACTAACGTTGGAAACAATAGTCTAATTCTATCCATAATTGCAATGAATCAAAACTATTCTAAATTTACTCAAATGAATGTAACATAAACTCTGTAAGCTAAAACATAAAGTTATCAAAAGGCAATAGAAGCACAAAAATAGAGTTTTAAATTCTGGAAAATGCAGTTTAAAATATACACTGGGACTAAATCGCCCAGAAGGACGTATGAGTCCTAGTGAGGATTTTTTTCACAAATTTTACAAAATTTTAAGTGTTTTTTATAATTTTTGATTTGGATGATCTATACAATAAATGAAAATGCATATTTTAGATGATATTCAATGATGCAAGATGAAAAAATGCAACCTATATGCACTTTCGCTAATGAAAGATTTAGAAACCCTAGATTCAAATTAACTAGTGCAATCTCTAATACAAAGTTAATGCAAGCAATATTGATATAGGACTATGATGCACTCTAAATCAGAAATGATGTGTTCTAAATGTAGGTTCACCAAAACAAAATGAAGTTAAATGGTTGCTTTATGGTTTAGGATATAGAACAATGCTTTTCTCCCACTATCATTTAATGAAAACCCTAGAGATCTCAATCTAAGATATGCAAAGGAGAAATAGATCTTGAAATAGGGTTGTCCTAGGGTTTGATTAGAAACTAAAGAGGGGTTCAACACCAAGATAGGGCTTGCAAAGATTAATTAAATGTAAGATCGAATAATTAAACCTAATGTAATGCAAGACTCCACTAGATGACCTAGAAAAGCATGTAAATTAGAACAAAAGAGTGAGAAATCAGAAGTGTGCACATGGAAACCTAAATATGCCTAGAATGAGCTATGAAACACTAAAAATATTGGATTTAGTGCACATTAGGACTCATACACCACTCTGGGCGTATCAGTCTTAGACTAGGGTTTCTATTTTGGAATAGGTTTCTAACATTGTAGATTCAAGATATACAAAAAATTTAAAATATGCCCGTAGTGGGACTCATATGCCACTTTTGGCGTATTAGTCCCATTCTTGTTTTTCAAGAATTCAAAGTTCAAATCTATGCTCTAATCTCTACTCTTCCTTCCCAAACTGATTTCTAGATTTGAACTTGTAAAAAGACTTTGAGAGATCCCTACTCACCCAAATGAGTCATAATAATATATGTACCTTCCTTAGGTTGAATCTAGAGTGATAATGGAGGATGGAATCACTTAGGAAGAAAGTAATTAGGCTTGTATTGATGGCTAGTTACATCTCCCCAACCTAGAATCCATCATGATTCGCCATAGGCAACCATAATGAAACCTTGACAATGCTAGATCTTGAATGAAAGTGAGCTCGAAGACCTACAAAAACACAATAATGCTGCTCCAAGACTTCAACTTTTTTGATTACTTGCTCTTGAATGATATTGTGAAGAATGCTTGAATTCTTGGATCTTGAAATTGCTCTCTTAGAATTATTTATTAGATGAAAAATCAGTTTAGAAGCTTGTTTACATAGATAATACACCTAATTTACTATTACTTAGATCTGAAAATCTAACATCAACCAAAAATTTGAATTAAAAACTTGAATTTCTTGCTCAAACCCTAAAAAGGGCCCAAATGGGACTCATATGCCACTCCTGACATATGGGTCCCACCTATGGGGACTCGTACGTTAGAAGTGGTGTATGAGTCACACCCTAGTTTTCGAGGTGGTTTGTTAGAAATTTTGATGCTTTTGTGGATTTTTTTAGGATTTTGGTTGGAATAAGCCTTGAGATCAAAAATAAAGGGTCTTAGGAACCTATTAATGATTAATTAAAGGGTATTTAATACAAAGTTATAAAAATAGGCCAAGATTAAATGATAAATTACACTATCTCTAGGAAGGGAGTACAATTTTTTTCATTACACCACAACACAATATTAGGTTGATTACCATGCGAAGGAAAAATACTAAAACTTATTATTATTTTTGAATAAACTATGATGCACTAAATAAAAGAATCTGTATCAAGATGGTATAAGTTTTTTTCTATTTTAGATAAATATTTAATATGAAATTTGACGTCAAATGGAAACATCTATTTTTTAATAAACACACATTTTAATATTTATTTAAAAATATATTTTTATCAAAATTTGAAAAAAAAAATCCATGCACTAAAGTTTCAAGTCATAGATAGATACAAAAAAATTGAATGAGAAAAAAATATAATTTACTATAAAAAGTTTTTCATCTCATGTAATGTCATTTTTTCATCAATTTATCAACAACTAAATTCTAGTGTTAATTTATTAAAAACTAATTTAAATTAATTTTTATTTTTATTTTTATTTTTAAATACAAACATAAAATATACTAAAAATACACATTTTACTAGTTTATGGGTGAACCCATGAAAGTGGTTTAAAATTCGAGTGAGGATTGAAAACTTCCAAAAAATGACCCCATTAAAAAAAATAAAAATTTGGGGGGTTCAAACGAACTCTAAGTCCGAGTCAACCCAAAAGGTGTTTGCTCGAACCAGGGTTTGAGTGAAGCCATTAAATGTGGAAGTTGCATTTTACCATTGTGGAAAGGGGGTTTGTTCGAACCCTTGGGGGTTCACTCAAACCCCTTAGGTTTGCTCAAACCCCCATTTTCCCGCCTTCCCACCCTTGGACACAAAAAAACTACATATTTTTTCCCTTCAAAGCTCGGGTTGAGGATGAAAATGGAGGAGATTTCAATGACCCAATTGGAAGATGGTAGTCCTTGGAATGAGCTATCCAATGAATATAATTTTAATATGGTTTGGTTTTATTATGTACTTTTTTTTTTAGTTTTATTAAACATAGTTTTTTCACCGAAAATCAAGCTCTTTGTTCTGCACAAAAAAATAGCAGTTTATAAAAATAAAATTTTGAAAAATATGCTCAGGCTAGGTATTGATGTCCTTGGTACATTAATTTTTTTTTTAATTTCGATACATACAAAAAAAATTATGTTGTATCCAATCCGCCAATGTTTGAATTGTAATTGGTTTAAATTTGAAACTTGATTAAGGAAAAAATATTTAATAAAACACTATGAAATCAAATGAACTAGCTAGATATCATAGTTACAAAACTAAATTCAAAAAAATTAGAATATTATCTATCATATTGAAAATGCATAATTCCCAAGCTCCCTTCAAGTGAGTTTATTGTTGCCTAAGTATCAACCACGCCTTGATGAAGAAATAAGCATACCGGGCTCCTTTTGGGCAAAGGATTTTGAAAATATCGTGTCGTGTCAACCGACCACTCCTCGCAAGGTTTCCTTCGGTCGCTTTTCAAAAATATTGGGCCAAGATTCCATGTGTTAGCTATTCACAATCTTTTGTGCCTCTTTGCGTCACTCCCCTTTTGGGGCTTGATCGCATGCCATGTACCATGAGTGTGTGCATATATTTGTGGTGGACCCCACTATCGACATGGTATGCTAAAGACCTCCACGTGTCTTCATAGCGCATGTTCTTTATCACTCAAGGGAAGGATAGAACATCGGGCCTCGACTGCTTGCCATGTGATATTCTAAGGAATTTGTCCTAGGAGAAAACCAGGTAGACAACAACATTTCACCAGTTCTCATGTTCTATAACTGCCCCCATGAATCGATTGCTCATGTCAATTGCTCTGGTCTATTGGGACCACTACCATCATTCACAGGGGATGCATTCGACCCTTGGATGTCTTTGTTCATGGCCTGAATCTTTTCGGTTATAATGGCCAAGGGAAAATAATTGCTACTGGATCATTTCTCATAATCAAAACATCTTTTTTGTTACTTGTTCAACAAGTTGGGTTTTTATTATAAATACTGCTTCTACTTTCGAAGCAGGGAGTGGGAATTTTAGTTCAGAGTTGGGTAGAGGAATTAATAGAACAACCAAGCCTTTAATTGCTTTATTAGATTGTTGTAAGGAACTCACAGACTGTGCCATTGTTCATGCTTTCTATTTTATTTGATATTTGATAAGTTTTACTATACCATTATTGTACTAGATGTTTCATTCCTAGACTTCTATAAATTAATATAAGTTTGTTGGTTTAGATCATGTTTTCGACTATTCTTTCTAGTAAAATGTATGAGGTTATTTTATGTCGTATAATGAATCACTCAATTTTCTATTTTTATTCTGCCATTCTGGAACGCAGTAGACTGACCACGGGCACTTAAGTCGTATCCCCAAGATATATTTACTATGCCACACATCTAAATCTCGACGTATCACCTTAGTTAGATCCCTTTTTTTAAATATCGACTTATTTTTCCCATTTTCAAAACCCCAGTTATAGAAGAAGCCAACTTCTTGAAAATCTAGAGGTTACTTAGTTTGGTTCAATAGGTCCTCCCCTAAAACCGAGTTTCCCACAGAGGACTGTTACCTTGCACACTTTTTGCATCAACATTTTTTTCTTCTTGGCACACCTGGTGGGACCGCAAAACAATAACCAAATCAAAAGGGTGTGTAAATCACCGATTCATCACTAGGTCGCGAACCGATAAATAAACCTAGCTTGTTAGTGTCATCATTGGTAATAATTCATATCCAAACTCACCCAGTAAAACCTTTAGGTTCTATCCATAATGTTAATCACAAACCAAAATTATGTGGCTTGGGATGTTGGAAGTCCCCTTTTTGCCTCAGCGGAGCTAGCCGTATGGGCCCCCATCCCAGTTTCTGATCTAAAAGGTATTCCAAAGTTCACTAGAGATGGCTCACGAACAGCATTTGAACATCAACAAGATGTTGTGGACATGTGCCTAGTGCACAGAGTAATAGATCAGAGTGTAGCATTAAAATTTCTTGCAACTTATTTTAGAGGGAGAGTGCTAGATTGGTATCAGACTTTTCCTACCATCACCATCGGTACTTGGGATCAGCTCAAAGACCCATTTTTTGAGAGGTTCTCAAATGACAGAGACAGATCTTCATTATATCACTAGCTATCAATAATTAATCGATCCCCATCTAAAGCCATGACAAATTTGAATGCCTGATTTCATACAACTTGGAAAGGGATCGAAAATGCCATCCGACCATCGGCCGAACTAGCATTCATGTTCTACTTAAATTCCATCAACGTTGGCATTTATATAATGACCTAGTTGCTTGGTAGAACCACATTACCAGATGCAAACACCATAGCAGTGAAGGTGAAGAAAAATTTGATTGATGCCGAGAAGTTGCCACCTCACCCTTTCATGCCGATATTGTCCAAAGTATCAACTTCTAATTAGGAGATGCCATCTACTAGCACAACCATGCCTTTGCCGCCATCTATGTACGCATATCAAAGTACTTAACAAAATTTTGCTTCTACATCTGGCGCTTTGAAGGATGAGATGAGATACATAAGGGAGATGTTATGAAACTTGACAAATGAAGTAATGGCTGTCAAACATAATCAGACTACTCCTTAGAGACCAACCTATCAAAGTTATCAAGGCAACAAACCCTCCTACCAATAGAACCAATGTCAAGGGGGCATGCGCACAACTCTGCGGACTCAAACAAATAACCAAATAGTACTTGTACCAACTTCATTGGGAACTGCTCAGACAAGTACAAGCAAGGAGTTGACTATGAGACAAAACAATCTTGCCAAAGATTTCAATTCCTGGTGCTATCCTTTCGAAGATGCTCATATGCCTCAAAATTTTTCATTTGGAAATTTACAATAGAAAATTGCTGAACAATGCAACCAAGGTGCAATGACGAGTTTAGGGGGTATACACATGCCTCTTCCCAAATGGAGGATGCGGTTCTCACCTCACATATGCAAGGAATACCATTGGAGCAAGAAGGTGATATAGCTCCTGACTATGCCCTCCTCTCATGGATGGAATGGGATGAAGCGATGTTCACTTATGAAGCATCTACATTGGTGACCTCGAAAGTGCAGTCTGACTATAACACCCAGTCAAAGAGAAGATTCATAGGTTAGTTGATCACTCCGTAGCCTAGGAGTATTCTAAACCAACTCCCTGATGCTTCTACATTTTCTCTAGAGCCTCAAGTATGAAAAAAAGTTGTTATCACCAAGGCAAAGGAACAAAAGCCTCCAAATCCATCACCAATCAACATGGTAGAGAAATTGAAGAAATCTTTTGCTAATGTGTCCCTATGGGATATGTTAGCCATTCCTGAACTAAGTTCATTGCTACAGAAGGCCCTACTGAAGGATGCAGTTGCACAACCAAGAAAACAATATTTTTAATGGACCATTGACGCATCACCTCTAGCAAAAGTTCTTGCAAACACTGTAGGGAAGGCTTCGATAGAGGGACAAGGGTAGAAGCCAAAACCTAAACCCTTCTTCCTAACTCTCATTATAGGGAAAAATGTGTTACACAACTCCATGATTGACTCTTGTCCCAATACCATGGTCATTCCCAACCAGATAGATGAAGCCTTAAGAATTGGCTATGAGCCCCTAAAAAGAGGAGCTATGTAGATCGATGGGAACAAGGATGAAACAGTTGGCCTCATTAAATAACTCCCATTATCATTGTTTTCCTATCCTAGTATCACATTGTCCCAAGATACTGTGGTCATTGATGCTCCCCCCATGTTTGGCCTTTGTTTATCACGAAATTTTATGACGAAGATAGGTGGATACCTTTATTTGGATTGGTCTCACCTAATTCTCGGCATTGTGGGTATTGTCTTCATTCACTAGAACATTGTCAGGAGTAGTGGGAAGATTATCAACAATAGCAGGACCTGTGGTGGAAGCAATGTCAACACCCATAACAAGCGGTGGAGGAAATACAAGGTTCTTGAAACCAATGTACCAATCCATTTCATAGAATAGCATGACATTTTAGCAATGCAACAAAAAATGGCATGTACAGGTGGCCTTATCTTGATGCTCTGCAAGTGATTGAAGTTATAAACCACTTAAGAATGGCACCCATGGTACCACCATGTATTCTTCAACATGCATTCTCAGGTAACTTGCAACAGGAAGTCCCAGGCCATACATCACGTTGCTCACTGCATCACCAAGTCCTCCAACGTACCTTTTTGGAAAAATCTGAAGTGCCAAACGAAGAATCATAAATTTTTGAGCCTGAGCGTTGAGCAATGAAGCAACAAAATGGGAGCTGATATCGGTGTTTACTTGATATTTACCTTCATATTCAATACAGTCTCTGCCCAGGACCCAGTTGATGGCTATGATAGCTAGTGAATGTTCGTTCCTTGTCATACACCTGCTCATTATATCACCTGTAGAATTCTTGTCAGAAGGAGATAAAAATAAACAAGCACGAGTGATTAGAACCCAAAAGAGAAAATTTAATGATACTAAGAGACCAATAGAGCCAAAGATACATACTATTTTCCATGAGGCTCAACAATCACTGAACTTTGTGACTATGTTCCCGAATGTCAACAAACCACAAGGAGAGATGTAACCGGATGATTATAACATGTACGCTATGTGACTCAACTAAGCATCACCTAGCCGAGGGATAAGGTGGAACTCATGGAGGAAACACAATGGGTAGTGACCACCAACTTTCTTAAGACCGGTCGCCAGCTCAAGAAAAAGGAAGAAGAACTAAAAAACCTGAGGGATAGAGTCGATGTCTTTCTTTCCAAGGAAAAAGCTATGGAGGTTGATTTTAAGTGCCTATCTCAATAGAGGGAGACAAAAGAAGCAAAAATATGAGAAGAACTAGTTAAGCTTCAGTCACTTGACCCTAATCTGGTCACTGAGTTGTAGCAAATGAACTAGGAATATTATGACCAATTGGCGAAATTAGGGATGAACATACAACAGAAAGATGAAGAATTTTTCCATTGTGAGCTATAGATGCAACATAGGGATGCATATTTCTAGAGCCACCGTGCTCAATTAGAGAATGAAACTGTGGAGCTTAAGTCTATAGTAGAGAAACAAGCAACAAACAAAGAGCCAGCTACGAATAGCTAGCTTGTCAAGTCACAAATCCTATAGGGGAAACTCACCACAACCAACCAAAAGGTTATGGAGCTCGCACAAGATATAGAGCAGAGGAATGAGGAAATTTCCCTAATGAAGGACTTAGCCTTACCCTCAGCCAATCAAACAAATCTTCTTCAAATAGACCAACAGTTGCATATTTCATATTGGGAAAGAGTGAAGGCCTTTTTCCTAACTCGTCAGCGGAAAATTCAATTTATGGCGGAGGCAATCGATCTAGGTAGGATATTTTGCAAGGTGGTCATAAAATTTCCTTAGTCCATCGAGAAAAAGGTTCCAAAGGACAAGAGTTTATTTAACAAGTTATATCAGGTCTCAAATGGAGTCTTGGAAAATGTGGGGATTGAGGACCGAAGGGGCACTGCTAAAACAACCAACAGGGTCATCCAATGCCACACGATTATTCTTCATGTCAGTGAATTTTTTTCTAGGTTAGAGCAAACCATGAATAACATGCGATCCAAGTTCGTCCACTTAGCTCAGATGGGCCTACCTTTTGTGTTCCTTGAGGATGATTCAGTGGCCATAGTGGAGCATATTGCAGAAAGGATCGAGGAAAAACAACGAGATGTGTCTGCTTTTCAGAATTTCGGTCAACCCCTTGCTATAGAGGATTTTGAGAACATCACTCAGTTGATCGCACGTCTTCTTTTTTAATTTGATTCATGGGTCGATATATTGTCGGTGCTACCTTACAAAGAAGTGATCGAGTTGCATGGAGTGCAAGTTACTATGCATGACTTATTGCCTCCATAAGAAGATGAGTGGATTCCCCTTCATGCTACCGTCTCTAAGCTTTAACCATGAAATTTGATGAATAAAGTCTCTGTTCTATAGGCTAATTTTTTTTTTGTTCCTCGTTCTACAAGCGAAATGCCCTAGATAAATCGCCAAAAGTTGTGAATGCATAATTCCCAAGCTCCCTTGGGGTGAGTTTATTTTTGCCTAAGTATTGACCACACCTCAATGAATAAATAAGAAGATCAGGATCCTTTTGTGCAAAGGATTTTCCAAATATTTCCATGTGTCAGTCGAGTGCTCCTTGCAAGGTTTCCTTCGGTCACTTTTCAAATATCTTGCGTCAAGTTTCCACGTGTCAGCTATTTGCAATATTTTGTGCCTCTTTGCATTGCTCCCCTTTCGGGCCCCACACACACACCACGTAGCATCAGTGTGTGCATATATTTATGGTGGACCCCACCATCAACATGGTATGCTAAAGACGTCCATGTGTCTTCACAACATAGGTTCTTTATCACTCAAGGGAAGGATAGAATGTCGGGCCCCGCCCGCTTGTTGTGCGATCTTCTAAGGACTTTATCGCAGTAGAAAGCCAGGTAGGCAACAACCTTTCACCAGTTGCCATGTTCTATAAGTGCCGCCATGAATCAATTGCACGTGTCAAGTGCTCTGGTCTATTGGGACCACTACTATAATTCACAGGGGATACATTCGACCCTTGGATGTCTTCGTTCATGACCCGAATCTTTTCGGTTGTAACGACCAAGGGAAAATCATTGCTAATGTATAATTTCTCATAATCAAACCATATTTTCTATTACTTGCTCGACAAGCTAGGTTTTCATTATAAATACTGCTTCTTCTTTCATAGTAGGGAGTGGCAATTTTAGTTCATAGTTCGATTTTTATTTCAGAGTTGGGCAGAGGAATTAAAAGAGGAACTAGGCATTCAATTGCTTTTGTAGATTATTGTAAAGAACTGATAGACTGTGCAATTTTTTAACCTTTCTTTTTTCTTTGATATTTGATAAGTTTTACTATGCCATTATTGTAATGGATGTTTCATTTCCAGACTTCTATAAATTAATACAAGTTTCCTGGTTTAGATCATGTCTTGGACTCTTGTTTCTAGTAAAATGTATGAAGCTATTTTATGTCATTTAATGAATCACCCAGTCTTCTATTTTTATTCTGCCATTTTGGAACACATTAGACTAACCACGGGCCCTTAAGTCCTATACAAAAGATAGATTTACCATGCCACACATCTAAATCTCGACGTATCGTGTTAGTTAGATCTCTTTGTTTAAATATCGACTTTCTTTTCCTATTTTCAAAACCTCAACTATAGAAGAAGCCAACTTCTTTAAAATTTGAAGGTTACTCAATTTGGCGCAATAGGTCATCCCCTAAAACCAAGTTTCCCACAAAAGGTTGTTACGTTGCCAAATTTTGGCATTAACACATACAAAAAAAGTTATGTTGTATACGGTGAGCGTCACTCCTTTAAAATGATTTTTTTTTTAAAGCTAGTTTTCAAAGGACATGGAAAAAGAAGTGGAATCTGATAAAAAAAAAATTTGAATTTTTTTTTTTTTAGAATCTACAGAGAAATGTCACAAATCACTATTTTGCATCATCTTCAAATTTCTCATAGTTTAGCCGAGTTAGGAGCCCGAAAGTGAAGATTTAGTTTTAAAAAATCAGTTTAGTGTCCAATTTGCCAAAAACTTGTAAACCAAATATTGTGGGATCACCCTTACATCATTTAAAAATTCAAAAGTGTGACACAAATTTTTGCTTAAATTACCCTCCCCAGTAGATAGATTCTTTAAAAATATATATATATGATAAACTACTTTCCATTACTAATCTCAAGGAAGTTGTGCACATAATGCTAGATGACAAGGCCCATGGGTGTGATGGTTTCCTTGTGAATTTTACACTGCCCTCTAGGAATATGTGGGGGTGGACTATATAAATTATATTGAGAGGATTTTAATTCCAAATCCTTAATGAAATTCATGAAAAAATGAAAGATCAAGTTCATACCTAAAGTTAGTTATTTTTAAGCCCTTTGTAATTGGAGGCCTATCACCCTACTCAATGTGTCCTATAATATCATTGCCAAAGCTCTTGATTTGAAGGTGCATCATCTTATTCCCTAAATTATTCATCTTCAATAAATGGGCTTTATCCTATACATGAACACACACATTCTAAACAATATTATTGAAATTTATGAATGAATGGAATGAGCTTAATGCTCCCAATAAAAGGCCCTTTAAAAAAATGATTTTTCCAAAGATTATGATCATATTAAATGAAACTTTATTCTTTCCATGTTTCATTCTTTGGTATTTTGAACTCATTTTATTCATTCTATTAGCATGTTTTTTTATCAATGTTCATGTTTGTATTACTATTAATGGTCATCAATCCAACACTTCCTATATATTTTACTCCATTCTACAAGGTTCCCCTCTATCTCCTTCACTCTATATGTTCGATGCTAGAGGGTTTGGATATATTTTATAAAATTCCATATCCCAAGGGGTTATTTCAATGCATTTCCTTCCATAATCCATCAAACCAACTTGTCAATGGTCATTTTTTTGATCCATTTCTCACTTGCATTGAAGAGGAGAAAAAAATGAAGAATTCTCTCTAGTGTTTGGAAATATTTTGTCATGCCTCTAGCTTGGCCATTCAATGGAACAATATGTAGTTTTACCATCAATAAATCCTTCTAATGCCTACCTAGCTTTAATAATTTTGTTGGAAGTGGATTAGACATGGTGAAATATTTATATTTCTAGAATTCACATTTCTTTCGAAGCTTCTTAGGTAGTCTTATGGTGTGTGTTCCTTTCCAAAATTGAAAAGAAGCTTACTTACTAGATCATGAAGCCTATTTCCCTAGTAGGGAAATTTTAATTCCACTAAAAAATAATTGCGGCCACTCATGTTTATTATTCCTCATCTTGGGCCCCTTTGAAACACTCCTACATTAAATTGGAGATGCATATTCATGACTTTCTTTGGGATTATGTTGACAACCATAAGGGTTTTCATTGGGTTTCCTAGGATTATTTAATATCCTCATGAGTTTGGAGGATTGGGGCTTTTACCTAGCCAACTAAAAGGGTTGGCTCTTTATGTCAAAATGAATCATTCATTCGCTCACTAGAAATGAATCCTATAAATTTTTTCTTCAAACTCGCATTTTCTTTTGTAATCACGTTAATTGGCCTTCCTAGAAGGGTTTTTTTTTTCAAACCCTTCTCACCATGAATGATGCTGTTCAAATTTAGGAACCTTCTGTGGATAAAATTTTAAGGTAAGATTGGGAAGCCATTAAACTTTGGCTTCTTTAAAATGGCTTTAGATTATGGGATGGTATTTATCTTAACTCATATAACATTTGGTGGTACCCTCTTTGGAAGATTAGGGTCACCCCTTGGCTCACTTGCAATGGGTTAGGGCTGTGTAGTTACACAAGAAATATATCCAATGCTTGAAAGATTTATTCTCTAAGAATTCTATGAGCCTCATGCCCTAGAAGGAGACTATGGCTAAGTTTTTCTTTAATAATTAGGACGATGAGAATTTTTACACTACTATAAGGGCTATTCCAATTGATATGGTTCATAAATTTAAAATTCAATCTTCTAAACCTTGTTGAAAATTTTAGAAATGGGGTCTAATTTTTACCTTTCATAATTACAAACCATATTTTACATATCATTAAATTTATTTGTATTTACCTATGGTTCCTAGTTTAAACTAGAGATGGAAGTTTTAGTCACCAATATCAATTTGGTATCATAAATTTTTCACCATTTGGTTTACAATTACAGAGACTAAATTTGTTCACTTTGCGTGGTGTATTATTTTCCAAGGTTTACTAGTGAGGTCGTGGTTACTTCATATGAGCATTCAAGACCCTCATTGTCTATTTTATGGGTAGTTGAAGTCTTTCAAGCATCTCTTCTAGTTTTTCGCTTGATCTAGAAGCTTTGAAATTGGATTCATGTTTTGTTTTACATTTTTGTCTAGAGCATTTTTCTTGTCATTAATTTCTTTTGAAAGGTTTTCGTCACACCCACCATAAATTTAATGAAATATGGAATTATTTTAGGGTGGAGATTTTTTTAGCAATTGGAAAGATCGAAATTCTACAATTTTCACTCATTTATCTATTAACCAAAATATTCTTTTACTAAAGTAGTCATTTGTTCTAATGTGTTACTACAAATCTAAGTGCAAGCCAACAAGGTTTCCTTGGAGGTGGCTCACCTTCAAGAAGTTTTGAACCACTAGGGAAGCACCCCTTTCATCATTTCCGAATTTATTTTGTCCCCTTCCTCCTCTAAGGACCACTCACCTCCTTGTGGGTGTGAAAGAGGAAAAAGTCTCTCTAATTGTGGAAATCAAGTTTCTTGGCTACATACTTTTCCCTCATTTGGTTGACGGGATCATGGTTACAAGAGTGCATCATGGCCTATTTGACGGCGCTTGATTTCTCCAATCCCTTGAGGATGTTTCTCTTAGGTGGTCTTCTAGTTAAACCTCTAGATGGGTTGATTCCAACAAGTTTTGGTTAGAATTGGCTATTTATTTAGCTCGTGACATGATAAAGATAAAGAAAAATATGATGAAGGGTGAGCCCTCCTATGAAGACTTCAGACCTTGTTCATGTATGGGGTAAGATGGGTGACTAGGACACTTCACCTTCCCCTTCAAATATTACTCTTTCATTTTAGTGATTTTTAATATTATCTTTTTTTTATCTAGGCTATAACGCCATTTGGACTATTGGGGTATGATTTTATATTCACCCAAATTTTATGAGTATGTATACTATTATTTATTTTTAAATGACAATGTTGACACCTATTCATCAAAAAAATAAAATAACAAAAGTGAAAGTTGACCTACAAAAAAATATCTCCCTCTTTTCCATCAACATCATAAAGCAACCCATGTTTACAATATTTAGTTATCTATGTGTGTGATGTGTCTATCATGATATGGAAATTTATTCTATACAAAATTAATTTTATAAGATCACATGTAATTATATGATAGAGTGATTACATAAAACTTTTATTTCTATAAGATAACAAAGAATAAAATCTATATCAATGTCATGCATGTTAAAGGTTTACACATGTTTTCATTAATATCATTCATCATCATTAATCTAACTTACCAAAGACAAATTTTATTCATGAGAATTTTTTTACCTATCAAGTTAACAAAATTGTAAATGGTGTCTTAAGACACTATATTAATATTTTTTAGCTAAATAAAATATGAAGGTGAACACGTTTCCAAGTGCATATTTTTCAAGTTGATCAATTGCATTACAAATTAAATTGATGTGGTAGATGAAGTGTGCCACTAAAAAATGAACTACAAATTTTCTTGGAAATAAAAGAAACTTCAAATAATAATCATACACCAAAAAATAATTATCTATAGTAATAAATTAATTCTTTACAATTTCAACAACATTTTTTTATCAACATTTTAAAACTAAATATCCATATCTATTATACTTAAAATAAATTTTCTACCAAAATCTAATTATTTAAATGGAATTAATTCTTCTTGATTGCATATATTTATATAATGGAATTTTATCCCTTAATTCCCTTCGAATAGTAATAGATATTGAATGTAAAATATTTATGAAGTTTGAGATAAAGATGTTTAAAATTTGGCAATTTAAAGCTGATCATATATCTTATTTTTTAAATTGATAAGTGAAACAAAAATACCTTTTTGACATCACATTTAAAAAGAACCCACACTTTAAGTTTTGTTACTTATGAATACCATCTTACTTATTAGTGTTTAATTAATTGAGTGGAGTTATTATACTAATTTTGTAAATTTGATGTATATAGAATTAGAAAGCTTGATAAATTTATATAATAATAGTGTCTATAAATTCTCAAATAATGGAAAAATAATTAAAAAGTAAAAATAATATATAATATTTTCATTTGTAAATATCTTTGTAGATAGTAACATTATTCTCTATTACATAAATTCAACCATTTTTTAATAAATAATTAATCTCTTATCTTCCTCTTAAATATATACAGCTCTAAAAAATAAATCAAAACTATTTTTACATATTATATAAAGCATACTAAACATTAATATAAATAATTTAAAACATAAACAAATATAAAGCATACATGGGAAAAAAATAGAGAATTGCCTCTTTAACTTTATTATAATATAAATACCTACTTATTCATCAAAATTAAAAAATAGCAAATTGATTGTTTGAACCGACAGGTGAATGTGAGAATGAAATAGAATATAAATATTAAATATTAAATATTAAATATTACACATAAATATCATTGGTCGATAACCTACACATTATGTCAGTTACATTGCTAATGAAATACACATAAAGGGACTATATAGATTGACACATCTACTATATAAATAGGAAATGAATCGACACTTGGGAATATTCCTGATACTATAGGCATAAGAGATATAGTTGGCATCATTTTGGAACTATGTGTAGTAGTTGAGGATAGCAGCTATGTTCACCACATATTTTGTCACCTCTATCTAGTTTTTGCAGCACCTTCTAGAGAGTTTGGAAGAAAAATCATATCTTTTGGCATGTAATCTAAGTCGAGGTCTACCCTAGCTTGTCGTGTAGGAAATAGTTTGTTGTCATTTACACCCTAGAAAATATCTATGGTGACCAATGGCATTGTCTATGGCGGTGACAATTTTCACCCTAGAAAATATCTATGGTGATCAATGGTATCGATGCCTATTCCATGTTGGGCAGTGCCTGTGCAAACCTCCAATCCAATGGTTTCGTCCTCTCTTGCAACTGTCATATATGGAGCCATCACATCACCTTCAGTCTCCAAGGCTTTAACTATTGTCATGTATGGAATATTTATTGAATCATGTCAATGTTAAAATTGACTCCATTCCAAGGATGAGGCACTAATCTAGGTGAGGTGATAATGTTGCATTTATGTAACAGATTAATTATTTATTAAAAAATGGTTGAATTTATGTAATAGAGAATAATGTTACTATCTACAAAGATATTTAGAAATGAAAATATTATATATTATTTTTAGTTTCTATTTATTTTTTTATTATTTGAGAATTTATAGACACTATTATTATATAAATCTATCAATCTTTCTAATTCTACATACATCAAATTTACAAAATTACTATAATAACTCCACTCAATTAATGCAACACTAACAAGTAAGATGGTATTCATAAGTAACAAAACTTAAAGTGTGGGTTCTTTTTAAATGCGAATTCGTAAAAGTATTTTTGTTTCACTTATCAATTTAAAAAATAAGATATATGATCAACTTTAAATTGCCAAATTTTTAACATCTTTATCTCAAACTTCATAAATATTTTACACTCAATATCTATTACTATTCGAAGGGAATTAAGGGATAAAATTCTTGGATTGAATATGCACCTTACAGATGTAAATTTATATATGTAAATTTTTACATTGAAGTTGACATAATTTTCATTACAACTTCCTACAAAGTGACTACACGCTATCACCTCATAAGGTTTGTCTTGGTTCTATCAAAATAGGCAATAATAATTTAATTTAAAAAATCCATATTTAAAAAAGATAAACTGCCTCTAATCCCTTTTTTTATTGATAGTGATTTGAGTTTTGTTCTATGTTTATGTGGGGAACATCTGAAACTTTGACTTACTGATCTAAACAACATTCCTTTTACCATGATATGGATATGTGTTGTAAATGTATAATGGTAGTATTTGATTTGGCATATTTAACATAACTCCTAAGTCAACATCTATAAGGGAGAGGGTGAGTAGACATGGAGGGTTTAATTGTTGTTATAGAACTTGTGTTTATATACTTTAATCTTGCTTCATATTTATAGTATATATTATAAAAAATTAGTTTACAAGTAAATCCAAAAATAATCAAATGTTGATCAAGATAAAATCATACTTAAACACATGGGAACCTAGGAATACTATATAAAAAAGTATAAATACATTCATTAACAAGTGAAATAAATATTTGTTTGTTTCAAATAAAATATCATAACTATCAATTATAAGTATGTCACTATAAAATAATATGCTCATTTAAACAAGTATTCTTGCAAAAGTTAAAAAATATTATTCTTATGTGTACAACTATTACGATAGCAATGTATATGCATTGTAGTATTTCATATTAATAGTTTTTTCTCTCACAAATATAAAAATGTGAGCACAATAAATGCCCTATATTTTCTCATGAAATGTGAAGGATTGTCAAAATATTCTAGTGTTATTGGTCCATTTATGTTCAATATAAGTTGTATCTTAAATAATATTATCTTGTTTTTATAATAGCAATTAGTTTTTCTGTGTTCAACTACTGGTCAATTTGTGTTGGATTTATAAGTTAGAGATAACAAAGATGTATGGTTACCAATAGACATTTGGTAAATTTAGGTTGCATATAAGTTAGATTTAAAATTTAAATATGATATTCTAGTAACACATGATAATTTTTTGTTCAAGTAGTAGGGATACCAAGATTAAGTTCGATTGAACCTTTAAAAAATTATTTTTTGGACACTTCTCACTAGATGTGATGATGCAAAAAATTGCTTGATGAGTCACACCTCTAAACCTTCCTCCAAACCTTAGTTGTAGATAGGTAAGAGGACAATCTATATTTAAAAAAAAATAGAGGTCCAATGATACTCCATGCATCAATTTTAACCACACTACCCTTCATCATTATGCGTTTAAAATATTTTATCACATTGGATAGACCACATTGCATGGTCTATTCTTCCAAAAAATATCTTATTTTAACATGAAAAATGACATTTTCTCAAATTTGTTATCCTCATGCACCATATAATTCAAATCAATGGAAATGGTTAGGTATTTACATACCTTTGGTGGGTGATTTGAATTTATTGATAAAGAGATTAAGTCACTCAAAATAAAAAATCAACTCAAGGGAATTTAAAGCTAGATTTCTATTTATAGGAATTGTGCTAGTCTACCAAACACATTATATTATATGCATGTTGTACTTATCATGTATGTGAAGTTTCTTATTTTATGGTGTATTCATGATAGTTTAATAAAAAATATCTAAGCATGGAATACTAGCACATAAAATTAATGACATAATAGAAAAATCTAAATACACAACATAATGAATAGATAAATAATGTCTTTATTTCATTCACAATAATTACACTACATTACTAGACATTAAAATAAATCCTTCAAACATACAATAATAAAAAATGCGTATGTTGCATATTCCAACATAATAGACTTCACTAAGAACTCATTCATAGTTTATAAATGATTTATTGATCTGTAATCTACAATTTAAGAATTATTTCCAATCTCTACTTCTTTTCCTGAAACAAAAGTCGAAGGGAACACAATATACTAAGAGGGGGGTGAACTAGTATATTCTAAAACTCTTTAATTCAATATAAATTACCATTAGTAATTTTTCCAAACATAAACCACAAAAAATGAAAGAAACAAGTATTGATTTCACTAATAGTTAAGCAACACAAATACACACAATCACACATAGAACACTAGATTTATGTAGAAACCCAAAATGAGAAAAAAATATGGTGAGAAGAGCATATTAGAGCTACTATCCAAATCCAACCTAACAAGTAAATGAATCACTTACAATCATGATGTGGGCACCAACCTACTAGAGACACCAGTCCCCAATTGTATTTGTAGGAAACAACCAACTCGAGACACCAATCCCCAACACAAAGATCTGAGCACCAATTCAATAGGTAAGACACCGGTCCTATAAGATTACAAAGGTATGATTTGTGGACCTTCAAGACTAATAAAACAAATTGCACTTGATTTGATCAACCTTTTGACACTCTCCCACACAACATATGATCTTCTATTAATGACACACAAATATTGGAAATAAATGCACATTACTTCACATTGATATTCTAATTGAAGCCTTAATTACATAGAATTCCTATACACTACACCTTAGAATGAATCGTAGACATAAAAATATACATTCCAAAAATATATCATGTCAGCCAAGAACCTCTTAACAACATCAATAATTAACCATGTTAGCCAAGGATAATCCTAACATCAAAATGATATGAAACATTTTTCCGGCTTAGTCCGAAATCAATTGTGTTACCACCAGTATTAGATGATGTTATGTGCTTCCTTTAGTGATCTTAAACTAGTCCTATTTTATCTTCACACAAGCCATATTAATCAATTGATGTAGAATGTGAAGTAAATCAATACGACAGTAGAATATAGTACATGAGTAGAAAAAAAGAAACTACCACAAAAAGTTTCAAACTACTTTCAACAAATGTAATATTTACAATATGATATTACAAACATACTACAAATAGCCTTATTCTTAATAATGATAACATTATAATTCTACAATTGATCACATCATTTGTCATAGTAATTCTTGATTTAAAACACATGATATGGCATAAGTTATTACATTTAATTCTCACTGATCTACATACATCACTCTTTTGACACCAATAAACTCCTTTGACATTAATGACAACATATGTTCAACAATCTATGTCAACACTAGTGTGATCCTATAATTTTGGTCTCTACCACTTAGAATCATACTTGGATTCAATCTCTTACTTATATGTTTAATTATGTTCCCCTATAGGCTATCTATTTCTTGAGTCACTCCACCATGCTAATCAAATGAATCTAGACTATTGATTTATATAAGTAATTTTATCAAAGTGGGAAAATCAAGGAATGAAAATCATAATCTCAATGTTAATAATGATATTGTGATTTCTTTTACAATTCACAACCTCATTTTATCATTCCTAGGTATTAGAAAGAATTCCATTATTGACACCAACAAATATTTATTTGCTATGGATAAACATGGCCTCAAATGATCAAATTTGTATAACTATACCTTATAAATGATTCCATTTAATCCCTTTCTTTATGAGAATTCATGGAAAGTATAATTCATTATTCAATTTAAATAAAATAACTCTTATATGAACAATATTGCATCATTTTAAATCATGAGAGATGAGATAGTAAATAGCATTGATATTATTCTAAAATCACAAAAATACCATTCTGCCCCCTCCTCTCTCCTTTGGCCACGATGTAAACTTCCTACACCCATGGTGGATTCCTCCTTGGGGATAACCCACAATCCCCCTTTGTACCCTCCTTAGGGATGCCCCGCCGATACAACGATGATGCCATATGTCATGAACTATTGGTAATAGTGAATGGTGGAGATCAAAGAAATATTTGATCAAACATCTTTCTGGGAGCTTGGCATGAATATAGTAGATTCCCTTCTTGATTCTCCAGAATTACACAATATTATTGTAAAATATTAATAATATTTTTAATTATTGTATAAAACTCTGGCGAATCACAACCAATGATGCATCATTTACATGACGAATAATATTGGCATGTCAACTACTCTGCTTTGTTGGGACCACTACCATCATTCATAGGGGATGCATTCGACCCTTGGATGTCTTCGTTCATGGCTTGAATATTTTTTGGGTGTAACAGCCAGGGGAAAATAATTGCTAATGCATCATTTCTCATAATAAAAGCATCTTTTCTGTTACTTGCTCAACAAGATGGGTTTTCATTATAAATATTGCTTCTTCTTTCGAAGCAGGGAGTAGGAATTTTAGTTCAGAGTTTGATTTATAGTTTAGAGTTGGGTAGAGGAAATAATAGAAGAACCAGACCTTTAATTTCTTTAGTAGATTATTGTAAGGAAGTTACAGACTGTGCCATTGTTTGACCTTTCTATTTTCTTTTATATTTGATAAGTTTTACTATACCATTATTGTACTAGATGTTTCATTCCTAGACTTCTATAAATTAATACAAGTTGGTTGATTTAGATCATGTCTTAGACTCTTCTTTCTAATAAAATGTATGAGGATATTTTATGTCATATAATGAATCACTTAGGCTTCTATTTTTATTCTGCCATTCTGGAACATAGTACAATACCCACGGGCCCTTAAGTCGTATCCCTAAGATAGATTTACTATGCCACACATCTAAATCTTGGCGTATCGCCTTTAGATCCCTTTGTTTAAATATCGGCTTCTTTTTCACATTTTTAAAACCCCAGCTATAGAAGAAGTCGACTTCTTTAAAATCTGAAGGTTACTTAGTTTGGCACAATAGGTCCCCCCCTTAAAATTGAGTTTCCCAGAAAGGGCTATTACCTTGCAAAATTTTTGCATCAACAGTTTTTTCTTCTTGGCACATCCGGTGGGACCGCAAAACAATTACCAAATCAAAAGGGTGTGTAAATCACCGACCCGTCACTAGGTCATGAACCATAAAATAAACCTAGCTTATTAGTGTCGTTGTTGGTAACATCTCATATCCAGACTCATGCAGTAAAACCTTCAGGTTCTAGCCATAATGTTAACCACAAACCAAAATTATGTGGCTTGGGATGCCGAAATTCCCCTTGTTGCACTAGCCATATGGGCCCCCATCCCAGTCTCTACTCTAAAAGCTATTCCAAAGTTCACCAGAGATGGCTCACGAACACCATCCGAACATCTACAAGATGTTGCGAAAATGTGCCTAGTGCACAAAGTAACAAATCAGAGCGTAGGAGTAAGATTTCTTGCAACTTCTTTCAAAGGGAGAGTGCTAGATTGGTATTGCACTTTGCCTTCCAACACCATCGGTACTTTGGATCTGCTTAGAGACCCCTTTTTTGAGAGGTTCTCGAATGATGGAAACAAATCTTTGTTATATCACTAGCTATCAACGCTAAATCGAGCCCCATCTAAAGCCATGATAAATTTTAATTCCCAATTTCATACAACTTGGCAAATGATCCAGAATGCCATCCGACCACCGACTGAACTAGCGATCATGTTCTACTTAAAGTCCATCAACGCTGGCATTTCTATGATGATCCACTTGCTTGGAAAAATGACATTACCAAATGCATACACCATAGTAGTGAAGGCGAAGAATAATTTGATTGATGCCAATAAGTTACCAGCTCGCCCCCTCATGTCGATATTCCCCAAAGTATCAAATTCTAATCAGGACATACAATCTACTAGCACAACCACACCTTCGTTGCCATCTATGTACATATATCCAAGTACGCAACAAAATGTTACTTCTAAATTTGGTGCTTTGAAGGATGAGATGAGCGACATAAGGGAGATGTTATGGAACTTGAAAAATGAAGTAACCACTATCAAACACAATCAAACTACTCCTCAGAGACCAACCTATTAGAGTAATCAGGGCAAATGTCAAAGGGGTGCGCGCACAACTCTGCCGACTCAGACAAATAACCAAATAGTACTAGTACCAACTCCATTAGGAACTACTCAGACAAGTACAAATAGGGAGCTAACTGCGAGACATAAAAATCTTCTCGAAGATTTCAATTCTTGGTGCTATCCTTGTGACAATGTTCATATTCCTCAAAATTTTCCATGTGGCAATTTACAACAGAAAATTGCCGAACAATGCAACCAAGGTGCAACGACGTGTTCAGGGGCTATACATATGCCTCTTCCCAAATGGAGGATGTGGTTCTCAACTCACAGATGCAAGGAATACCCCTGGAGCAAGAAGGTGACATAGCTCCTTATCATACCCTCCTCTCATGGATGGAAGGGGTCGAAGTGATGTTCACTTATGAAGCATCCACATCAGTGACCTTGAAAGTGCAGTCTGACTATAACACCCAGTCGAAGAGAAGATTCATAGGTGAGTCGATCACTCCACAACCTAGGAGTATTCTGAACCAACTCCCTAAAAATAAATTGTTATCACTAGGGAAAAGGAACAAAAGCCTCCAAATCCATCACCAATCAATGTGGTAGAGCAATTGAAGAAATCTTCCACTAATGTGTCCCTATGGGATATCTTAGCCATTCCTGAACAAAATTCATTGCTATAGGAGGCCCTAATGATGGATGCAGTTGCACAACCAACATAAAAAGCTTTTGAAATGACCATTGACACATCACCTCGAGCCAAATTTATTAAAAACACTATAAGGGAGGCTCCGATAGAGGGACAAGGGGAGAAGCTGAAACCTAAACCATTCTTCCTAACTCTCATTATGGGGAAAACCCTATTGCACAACTCCATGATTGACTTCAGTCCCACTACCATGGTCATTCCCAAGAAGATAGATGAAACCTTAGGACTTAGCTATGAGCCCATAAAAAGAGGAGTTATGCAGCTGGATGGGAACAAGGTCAAAACAATTGGCCTCATTAAAGACCTCCCTTTAACATTGCTTTCCTGTCCTAGTATCATGCTGCCGCAAGATATAGTGGTCATTGACATTCCCCCCATGTTTAGCCTTTGTCTATCATGAGAGTTTATGACAAAGATAGGTGGATACCTTTCTTTGGATTGGTCTCACCTAGTTCTCAGAACTAAGCATGAAGATAAGATGAATATTGTATCAGAATCCCTATATTCAAAGCATGTGTCTGATGAATCCATTATCAAATATGAAGATACCCATACTCCTCCCACAATAGAAGAAACCAAAGCTACTCAAATATCTTACACTAAAGAAGAAGTCATCGGTAGCAAGCTGGATGGAGGAGAGAAGGTGACCAAAGAAAAAGTTGGTTCCGAAGAAGTCTTTCTGAGTGACCATGCAGATACCAATACTTTTGACCATTATCATGCTACCGGTTTGGGAACCTACATCATCTATGAGGAAGATCAAGAGTTTTTGAAGATAGCAAAGGACTCTATAGCCGAGCAAAATTAAGAGTTATGGATGTTGCACTTTGATAGTGGAAGGTGCAAAGTAGGTGTTGGTGTCGTGATATGCTTAACATCTCCAAACAATGAGAAAATTCTGAGATCCTTTCACTTTTAGTTTGCCTTCTCAAACAATGAGGCTGAATATGAGGGTCTCTTGGAAGGGCTAAGCCTTGCGGAATAAGAAAAATAAAGGTGTTTGAGGATTTTGAACTTATAATCAATCAAGTTAGAAACCCTTCTACTTCGAAAAATGTGTGCATGCAATCTTATAGACATAGAGTATGGGACCTCATTCAAAGATTCAAAGCTTTTAATATTAATGTGGTACCAAGGGAGGAAAATTCAGCTACCGATTGCATGGCAGCAGTAGGATCTCAATTCGATCCTTTTTCTGACTTGGTGAAGAATATAAACTCAGTACGGGTAATCCTCTGACCATCCATTCTAGATAATGATCAGAGATGGAAAGTGTTCGAAAGTGACAAACACATTTCCTTGTTCATTCAACAGTCAAGTGTGTTTTCCGATCAACTCCAACCAAGGATTGAAGAATCACACGAAGGACAAATCATCCAACCAAGATCAAAAATTATTTTTAAAGGGCAGGTTAAACTTGAAAATATTTTCGACTACGATGACATGAGAAATGAGAGGAGAATTTTTTTGACAAACCAGGTGGACTATGTTTACCTTGAGGTCGAAGGTGGAAGGAAACTAAAAGTTGGAAAGGAAGTCCCACAACACGACAAAGATAGGCCGCTACACTTTTGTGGAGCATAGAAGGAGTCGTAGCCTTGTCTTATGATGACCGCAAAGAGTATGATCCCAATATCATCCAATATACCATAAAACTCATGGTAGGTGCTAAAATTATCCAACAAAAACAAAGGCCTGTCAATCCAAACTTTCGTGACCTGAACATAGCATCATTGAAAGGTCATTATCTGTTGTCTTCCATGGAATCTATTCTACAGACCGTGGTAGGTTCAATTTTTTTTTCTCTACTAGATGGCTTCTCAGGTTACAATCAGGTCTAGGCTAAAGAATATCTATATAAAACCATGTTCACCACCAAATGTTGAACATTCACATATGCAAAAATGCCTTTCAGCCTATCAAATGTGGGATCTTCTTTCTAGCGGGCAATGGATATTTCCTTCATTGAACCAATCAATAAGATCTTCCTCATCTATTTAGATGACCTGACCATGTTTTCCAAATCAAAATATGACCATTTCAATCATCTAGAGATGGTCTTCAAAAAATGCCAAGAGTTCGAGGTATCCTTGAAGCCCAAAAAGTGTGTGTTCGATGTACTGCAAGGCAAGCTACTAGGGCACGTAGTGTCCATAGATGAGATTCCTATTGATCCCAAAAGGGTAAAGGTGATTAGAGAGCTACCCATTCAAGTCAACAAAAAAATAGTTCAGTCCTTTCTAGGGAAGGTAAACTTTGTAAGAAAATTCATCTTCGATTTAGTAGGATCAATCTGGCCAATCACCCTAATGTTAAAAAAGGACCAATTATTCAAATGGATGAAGGAAGTGAAAGAAGCCTTTGAATAGGTAAAGGGCGCTATTTACTTGGCTCTGGTGCTAGTAAATCCAGACTTGTCCAAAGAATTCATGATGTATGTTTTTTGTAGTGAGCCAAGCATCGCCACTATTCTGATGCAGAAGGACAATGAAGGAAAAAGAGAACATTTGATAGCCTTTCACTCCCAAACCTTGAAGGAATATGAGGCAAACTACAACTTCATTAAAAGAAAAGGGTTCACAATTGTAAAGGGACTCAAAAATTTCCATCATCTGATAAGTTGCAACAAGGTGATCGTTTATGTTGCACACTCCAGTGTGCATGAATATATTATGGAAGGTGAAATCACCAAAAAGAGGGCCAACTGGATAACTAAGATCTTGGAATACGACATCGAGGTCAAGCCTACGAATATTGTCAAAGGAAGAGGGCTTTGTGAATATCTGGCACACAATGAAGAGATTGAAATAGAGGCAAAGCAAGCAAAGCAAGCGGAACTGATCTTGATGAAGGAATCTGAACCCGAAGAATGTTGGCTAACGGATAGGACCAGATTTATGCACACTGGAAAATATTCGTTAAGCCTTCCTTCTCAGAAAAGAAGGTTCTACCACTTTCAAAACAACATATATGAACTCATCGAAGGTGATCTCTTGTGGAGAAATTTCAACGGGGTCTTATTACGATGCGTCGCTATAGAGAAAGCAAGGAAAATTCTTCACACGTTCCACAGCAGCCCCGAAGGCGGACATTTCTCTGCAAAAACTACCACCATAAAAATCTTGTGTGGTTGGTACTTCTGGCCCATGATATTCAATTATTCCTATAACATGATAAAGGCCTACAAGGAATGTCAATTCTATGCATGGAGGAGGAAGAAATCCGCTATGCTCCTCAATTTGATCGTATCAGATGAACCATTCCCGTAATGGGGGCTAGAATTTATAGGATTGATCAATCCAACCTCCAACGTTGGCCATAATTGGATTCTCACAACTATAGAGTAATTTAAAAGGTGGACTGGAGCCACAACCTTGAAGAACGCAATGAAAACAAAAATTGTGGATTTTCTCGAGGGGCTGGTAAGAAGATTTAGCCTACCGAAGACCATCGTCTCAGACAATGCCAAAGAATTCCTAGGCTCTAAGGTATGCCATTTTGCACTTACACATGGAATATTCCTAAAAAAATCATCAAACTACTACCCACAAGGGAACGACCTGGCTGAGTTAACTAAGAAAAATTTAGTTTAAATTATTACAAAAATATGGCTCGATCATGAGAAGGAGTGGCATAAACATATTTGAACAACATTATGGGCAGACAACATAACTCCCAAGCAAGCCCTAAAGACTTTTCCATATGAGATGGTGTACAGAAAAGAAGCATTGTTGCCTGTCTCTATAAAGATACCTATGCTACAAATACTCAAGTCTCTAGAGATTGAAGAGAATGGAGCTATGGAAGTTTGGTTGGCTGAATTACTAAAGGTGTGGGAAAAAAAGGAGAAATCCCTAATAGGTATGACTAATCGCCAGTAGGTGGTTAAGAGATGGTTCGACAAGAGGGCTTCAAACCAAGAGCTAAAATGTAGAGACTTGGTACTAAGGTTCAATGAAAGAGCTGCAAAGCCTAGCCAACATGGAAAATTTGACAAGCTGTGGGAAGGCCCTTTCAAAATAATTCAATGCAAACAAAATAATGCATTCAAATTAGAAAACATGGAACAAGAGCCACTGAGAATTCTGGTCAAGGGAAGTCACTTAAAATTGTTTAATTTGGCTATAATTTCTTCATGGAAGTGTAAATTTGTAAAATGTGTAATTAGTTATCTTCTTGTGTTTTGTCGACTAGTTCTTTCTACACATTTTTCATAGTTATGGGAGGGAGGAAAATTCATGAGGTCCATCATAACAGAACAGAAAAATTTATGCTACTTACGTTGCAAAAATTAAATTCATATGCAAAGGATTTAGCCCATATGGCAAAAACATAAAAATAAAGACAAAGAGCTTCAACATAAGCAAGTATATCCGTTATATATATACTGTGATAAAAAATTGTCAAAATGGCTCTACGACCAAAATTTCAAAAGAATGATCAGATACACAGATTCATTACATACATATATACAACCCTTCTTTTAGGTGTATATATACATAGGGAAAAAGCATTTCAAACTTCATATCTCGCCATTATGGGTATTGTCTTCATCAACTAGAACATTGTCAAGAGCAGCGAGAAAATTATCAACAACAATAGGACTCGTGGCGAAAGCAACGTCAAAACCCAAAATGAGCGGTGGAGGAAATACATGGTTCCTGAAACCAATGTACCAATCCACATCATAGAATAGCATCACATTGTAGCAATGTAAAAGAAAATGGCATGGACAGGTGGCCTTATCATGATGCTCTGCAAGTGCTTGAATCTGAAAACCACTTAGGAATGGCACCCATGGTACCACCACATCTTCTTGAACATGCTTTCTCAAGTTACTCACAATGGGAACTTCTAGGCCATACATCACATTGCTCACTACCTCATTGATTCCTTTGAGGTACGTTTTCAAAAAAATCTAGAGCACCAAATGAAGAATGATAGCTTTCTGAGCCTAAGCGTCGAGCAATGAAGCAACAAAATGGGATCTGATATCGGTGTTTACCCAATATTTATCTTCATATTCAATACAGTCTCTGCTCAGAACCCATTTGATGGCTATGATAGCTAGCGAATGTTTGTTCCTTTTCATACACCTACTCGAAATCTCCCCTAGAAAAGTTGTTGGAGCTTTGTTACACACTAGCCTAATTGGAGTATTCATTGTGTCAGCCTCTGCTCAAAGCACCTAAGACTAGTGCTATGCAAAATCTCAACCTATCCAATCACCCAATGTTTCTTTTGCTAAGTCAATAAGTATGGTTCCACTACTCTATTAGAGATTATTTATAGAAATATTTGAGGTATCCAACATACAAAGCATGATGGTAATTGAGTGCTTACTCGAAAATCCCACAAAAGGGCCATCTCGATCTTCCAGCCCTATTGCATCCGTAGGTATGAATTGTTGCATGCAAAATTGAGGAGTGGTAATAAATTAACACAAATTATTGGCAGTACTAGGTGAGGGCTCATACGGACAAAGGCTACGTGGCACAACACATATCTTTTCAAAGTACTCATTGGAAGTTCGACTTGATCATGCTTTGAAAGATATTAATTGCTAAAGCAGATGAGGAGATGAAAAGAATTACACCGGTGGCTCAATTTCCCATGAAAATCATGCTAAAAGGATGCTATTACCAATATAATTATGAATCCATGTCTTTTCAAAAGAGGCAAGTAGCTTATCTTGCATAGCCTAGAGAGCTGGCAACGCATGCCGAATTAAATGCAAAAGGCAGACATTATCTACCAGATTGAATGCAAGAAATTGAAAGAAAGCCTAAGTATTGCATGCAAAATATAGGACATAGCATAAAAAAATTCTTCAGCATGCAAAACGAAGTGAGGAGAACCATGGAAACTTCACAAAAACAATTTGAAACCACACCGGTTGATAACTCACCACCAGCGAAGCGACAATGAATCGAGGATCTTTCTGGAGAATTTTCACAAAACCCATACTCAAGCAATGAGCCAACAACATTCAAAGGAACGCAACCATTCTCACTACAAGTATCTCTTGCCCCATCTCCTATAGTTCTGCAAACTGTGGTTGACCTTGTTGTGTCCACAATGCCTCTTATTTCATGTGCCGACCAATGTATTACAGCCTCTGCTTCAATGATAGTGGAGGGATTCACATAGTTTTCCCATGTAGCCCCTTTTTCCTTTACTCCCCCATGGAACCTCACACCATTCACCTTGGCCCATTCCACATCCCAAAGCATCACGCACTCTGTCCCTGCTACCTTTATGGATACATCCCTTGCCACAACAATATTGTAGCTGACCCACTCTTCCCAATAGATGGAGACCTTCACGACTCTACTTCTTTCAAGTCCTCCTGGTCCACAACTCAGTTACTAGAGTATCCCACCTTTCTTGCCCCAAATAGTCAAAATTCCAAAGAAGAAATCACCCGGGATTGAGGTTCTTTCATTCCCTTTCTCCCTTCCTCCTGGTGAACCTTTCATAGGTAGACTCATCAGATCGCCCCTAGAATTCCTATTGGAAGGCGATAAAACTAAACAAGCATGATCGATCAGAACCAAAAAGAGAATATCTAAGGATACTAATAGACTAGCCAATCAAAAGATACATACTATTTTCTATGAGGCTCAACAATTGCTAAACTTTGCGACTATGTTCCCGCGTTTCAATAAACCGCAAGGAGAGATGTAGCTGGATGATTATAACATGTACACTGTGGGACTCGACCTAAGCATCACCTAGCTGGGGGACAAGGTGAAAATCATGGAGGAAACACAATGGGTAGTGGCCACCAACTTTCTTTAGATTGGTCACCAACTCAAGAAAAAGGAAGAAGAACTAAAAAACCTAAGGGATAGAGTCGATGTCTTGCTTTCCAAGGAAAAAGCTATGAGGTTGATTTTAAGCGCCTATCCTAGTCGAGGGAGACAAAAGAAGAAAAGCTATGAGAAGAACTGGCTAAGCTTTGGTCACTTGACCCTTATCTGGTCACTAAGTTGCAACAAATGAACCAAGATTTATAGGACCAATTGGAAAAATTAGGGGTGAACATACAACAAAAAGATGAAGAATTTTTCCATTTTGAGCTACAGATGCAACAAAGCGATGCAAAATTCAAGAGGCACTGTGTTCAATTAGAGAATTAAATTGTGGAGCTTAATTCTATTTTAGAGAAACAAGCAACTAAAAAAGAGCGACCTGAGACTAGCTAGCTCATAGAGTCACAAATCCTACAGGGGAAACTCACCACAACCAACCAAAATTTTATGGAGCTCGCACAAGATATAGAGAAGAGGAATGCGAAAATTTCCTTTTTGAAGGACTCGGCCTTACCCTCGGCTGATTAGACAAATCTTCTTCACATAGCCTAATCGTTGCATATTTCATATTGGGAAAGAGTGAAGGCCTTCTGGCTAACTCTTCAACTGACACTCCAATTTATGGCGGAGGCAACAGATCTAGGTAGGAGAGTTCATGAGGCAATCATACAATTTATGGCGGAGGCAACAGATCTAGGTAGGAGAGTTAATCAGGTCTCAGATGAAGTATTGGAAAATGTAGGGATTGAGGACTGAAGGGCCTCTGCTAAAACAACCAACAGGGTCATCTAATGCCACACAATTATTATTCATGCCAATGAATGTGGTACCAAGTTAGAGAAAACCATGAATGGCATGTGAGCCAGGTTCTTCCACTTAGCTTAGATGGGCCCACCTTCTCTATTCCTTGAGGATGATTTAGTGGCCACAGTTGAGCATATTGCGGAAAGGATCGAGGAAAAGAAATGGTATGTGTCTATTTTTAGGATTTCGATCAACCCCTTGCTACAGAGGATTTTTACAACATCACTCAGTCGGTTGCAATTCTTCATTTTCAATATGAGTCATGGGTCGATATATTGTTGGCGCTACCTTACAAAGAAGTGATTGAGCTGCATTAAGAGTAGGTTACTATGCATGACTTATCCCCTCCATCTGAAGATGAGTGGATGCCCCTTCACACTACCCTCTCTAAGCTCCGACTACATTGTTTGATGAATAAAGTCTCTGGTCTACAGGCCAATTTTTTTTGGGTTCCTCATTCTGCAAGCGAAAAACCCCTGATAAGTCACCAAAAGCTGTGAACACTTAATTCCCAAGCTCCCTTGGGGTGAGTTTATTTTTTCCTAAGTATCGACCACACCTCAATGAAGAAATAAGCATATCAGCCTCCTTTTGTGCAAAGGATTTTGCAAATATTGCCACACATCAGCCGAGTGCTCCTCGCAAGGTTTCCTTTGGTCACTTTTCCAAAATCTTGCGCAAAGCTTCCACATGTCAGCTATTTGCAATATTCTATGCCTCTTTGCATTGCTCCTCTTTCGAGCCCCACACACACGCCACATAGCATCAATGCACACATATATTTGTGGTGGATCCCACCATCAACATGGTATGCTAAATACCTCCATGTTTCTTCACAACATAGGATCTTTATCGCTCATGGGAAGGATAGAACGTCGGGCCTTGATCGCTTGCTGTGCAATCTTCTAAGGACTTCATCGTAGTAGAGAGCCAAGCATGCAACAACCTTTCACCAACTTCCATGTTCTATAAGTGCCACCATGAATCAATTGCACGTGTCAAGTGCTCTAGTCTATTGGAACCACTACCATCATTCACAAGGGATGCATCCGACCCTTTGATGTCTTCATTCATGACCCAAATCTTTTCGGTTGTAATGACCAAGGGAAAATCATTGCAAATGTATAATTTCTCATAATCAAAGCATTTTTCTATTACTTGCTTGACAAGCTGGGTTTTCATTATAAATACTGCTTCTTCTTTCAAAGTAGGGAGTGCGAATTTTAGTTCATATTTTGATTTTTAGTTCAGAGTTGTGCAGAGGAATTAATAGAAGAAGTAGGCCTTTAATTACTTTAGTAGATTATTGTAAATAACTGGCAGATTGTGCCATTGTTCGACCTTTCTGTTTTCTACATACATCACTCTTTTGACACCAATAAACTCCTTCAGCATTAATGACAACATATGTTCAACAATCTATGTCAACACTAGTGTGATACTATAATTTTGATCTCTACCACTTAGAATCATACTTGGATTCAATCTCTTATATGTTTAATTATTTTCTCCTATAGGCTATCTATTTCTTGAGTCACTCCACCATGCTAATGAAATGAATCTAGACTATTGATTTATATAAGTAATTTTATCAAAGTGGGACAATGAAAGAATGAAAATCATAATCTCAATGTTAATAATTATATTGTGATTTCTTTTACAATTCACAACCTCATTTTATCATTCCTAGGTATTAGAAAGATTTCCATTATTGACACCAACAAATATGTATTTTCTATGGATAAACATGGCCTCAAATGATCAAATTTGTACAACTATACCTTATAAATGATTCCATTTAACCCCTTTATTTATGAGAATTCATGGAAAGTATAATCCATTATTCAATTTAAATAAAATAACTCTTATATGAACAATCTTGCATCATTTTAAATCATGAAATATGAGATAATAAATAACATTGATATTATTGTAAAATCACAAAAATACCATTCTCCCCCCTCCTCTCTCCTTTGGTCATGATTTAAACTTCCTATGCACATGGTGGATTCCTCCCTTGGGATAACCCACGGTGCCCCTCAATACTCTCCTGACTCGAGCCTCACCTTGTCACATGCAGACTCGTATCCCTCGGGGGCCACTCCTGGTGGGTCAACGCCTTTGTTTTCGAGTCCTTCAGAGTCACCTATGATTTTGGTCTTATCTGGTGAGAATGTGGCGGTGGTGGAGATTCTTCCAAAAATCTTGGGGTGGAAGGATGTGCTAACCAATGGAAAATAGAGCTCATCCTCTATTCCTCCTCTTATTGAGGAAATCATAGCTTCTGAGATGGATTTTTCTTTTCCTGACTTTGTCAGTGATAGGATTCTCTCTTCCATGGAGAACGTGGTTGTGAGTCAGTTCTTGTCCTTCTCTCCAATTGTTGATATGGTTTGAAAGTTGGTTGCTTCTAAATGGTGCCTCAAAGGTAATGTGGAGATCTGCACTATGGTGGGTGGTCTCTTTCTATTCAAGTTTATGATGTCAGATGACTTGGTGATGGTCCTCTCTTTTGGGGCTTAGGTGTATGGGAAACATAGCTTTGCATTATGTCTCTGTAATTCGGGTTTTGACCTTGATGTGGATATAAAAAAATAGGCTCTGACCTGGGTTTGTCTGCTCGGGTTACCTTTAGAATATTGGGATGAAGCCATTTTCAAGAGCATTGGGGACTCTATGGGGTAGTTTATCACCTCAGATTCCATCACCAAATTGAAGTTCAGGTTAGTCTTTGCTGCCTTTTGTGTAAATATCTGTGTGAACAAGACTCTTCCTAACTCGATGAATTTGTGTTCTAAGTTTGACAATTGGGTTCCAGGGATAACTTTAAGAAACCCCCCCTCGACAAAGGTGTAAAATCTTGGCGAATATTTCCTTTTATTTGAAAAAAATATTAATTTTCCTAGTGAATCTTATGCATAGTATTAAATTTTTTTTAAAATCCTGGTGAATCTTAATGAATAATTGGTAAAAATAATAATCAAAGTGGTGAATCCTAGTGAATAATCACTAAAAAGATTAATTACAATCACAAATCTCTCCTTGAAAAATTTGCATAGTTGGTTGATGCAGTTGCCCCATATATTATTTTGGTTTTTTTTCTATAGAAGTAGGGGCCTAGGGGCAACAACCACTGATGGGGTCAAGGGGACAGAGCCCCCTTGTGGGGGTTGAGGGGAAACACCCCCTCGCTACATCCGGGGACAACATAAATTCACTATTGAAAATGCATTGGAGCACACACAGATGAAGTGTTTTTAAAAATTCTCAATTGAAAAGTAAGACTAAATGAAACTTGAAAATTTTACCATCGATTAGCTTTTAAATCAAACGGCTGCAAGTTCATTCTATGAGTGAATATCAGCGTGAGTGAACATCATCAGTGGGACACTTAGGGATGTCCTGTCGATACAACGATGATGATGGATTTCATGAACTATTGGCAATAATGAACAATGGAGATCAAACAAAGCTTTGAATGGATGTCTTTCCGGGAGCTTGGCACAATTATTGTAGATTCCCTTCATGATTCTCTGGAATTACACAAGTGGTGTACTTATGCCTTGGTGGACCCCAGGTGGAGTATGGAAGCCTTATCGATGTGAGTGAACATCATCACTAGGAATCTTAGGGATGTCATGCCGATACAATGATGATGACATATGTCATGAACTATTGGTAATAGTGAACAGTGGAGATCAAACAAAGCTTTGATCAAACGTCTTTCCGGGAGCTTGGCATGAATATAGTAGATTCCCTTCTTGATTCTCTAGAATTACACAATATTGCTAGCAAATATTATTAATATTTTCAATTACTGTATAAATTACTGGTGAATCAGTGCCAATGATGCATCATTTACATGGTGAATAATATTGGTGTGTCAGCTGCTCTGATCTGTTGGGACCACTACCATCATTCACAAGGGATGCATACAACCCTTGGATGTCTTCGTTCATGGCCTGAATCTTTTCTGGTGTAACGGCCAAGGGAAAATAATTGCTAATGCATCATTTCTCATAATAAACACATCTTTTCTGTTACTTGCTCGACAAGATGGGTTTTCATTATAAATACTTCTTCTTTCAAAGCGGGGAGTGGGAATTTTAGTTTAGAGTTTGATTTTTAGTTTAGAGGTGGGTAGAGGAAATAATAGAAGAACCAGGCCTTTAAGTTCTTTAGTAGATTAATTTAAGGAACTCACAGCCTATGCCATATTTTGACCTTTCTATTTTCTTTGATATTTGATAAGTTTTACTATACCATTATTGTACTAGATGTTTCATTCCCATAATTCTATAAATTAATACAAGTTGGTTGGTTTAGATCATGTCTTAGACTCTTCTTTCTAGTAAAATGTATGAGGTTATTTTATGTCATATAATGAATCACTTAGGCTTCTATTTTTATTCTACCATTCTAGAACACAATACACTACCCACGGGCCCTTAAGTCATATCCCTAAGATAGATTTACTATGCCACACATCTAAATCTTGGCGTATCACCTTAGTTAGATCCCTTTGTTTAAATATCGGCTTCCTTTTCCCATTTTCAAAACCCCAGCTATAGATGAAGCCGACTTCTTTAAAATCTGAAGGTTACTTAGTTTTGTGCAATAGCCCCCTAAAATTGAGTTTCCCACAAAGGTCTATTACCTTGCAAATTTTTTGCAATAGTTTTTTCTTCTTGGCATGCCTGGTGGGACTGCAAAAAAATAACCAAATCAAAAGGGTGTGTAAATCATTGACCCGTCACTAGGTTGCAAACCACAAAATAAACATGGTTTGTTAGTGTCGTCATTGGTAACATCTCATATCCAAACTCACCCAGTAAAACCTTCAGGTTCTAGCCATAATGTTCATCGCAAACCAAAATTATGTGGCTTGGGATGCTAAAAGTCCCCTTGTTTTCTTAGTGACACTAGTTGTTGTAACATAGTAAAATATCAATGGTTAGCAATGATCAAATGCATAAATAATAAAACCTAAGTAAACAAGAAAGAACAAAGGAGAAAACAACAATACAAAAGGAGAGATCTCACCAAATGTATTCAAACTCCATGAATCACCTTCCTTGCACCTTCTAGCTTGCTGCAATATGTGTTGTGCCCTCAGATTTCTTTGTGAGAAACTATGATTATGACAAGACCTAGCAAGTGTTGAAGGATTTGATCTAAAATGCAAGTAAGAAATTAATCTCTACATGCAATGTAAAATCTGTAAAAGACAATGTTAGATGAAAAAGAAAGAAGAGAAGAAGAAGGAGACTCAATAGATATTAAGAGATATCAAGAGATATTAAGAGATCCCAAAATGAAGACAAAATTGATATTTTATAGGAAATGCAATTTTGGATGGACGAATGAGATGAGAGATTGATAACTACCCTAGAATCAATGGTTAAGATTCAAAATGACAACTCTCAATTAGGGTTGGGGAAAAAATCCCCAAATGTGTGGACAAGATTTAATTTAAGAAATTAAATCAATGGTGGAGAATAAACATGACATTGAGATGAAATTAGTAAAAATTAAAAGATAAAGATTGAACAAGAAGATATTTAGAAAATCAAGTTATTTTAGAAATAACCTACTTTGTGGAGAGAAATGCTATTTTGAAATTAATATTTTAAATTAATTCCAAAATGATAAATTCATGTGACAATAAATAATAATAATTTAAAATTATTTACTTGGAAAGAGGGAAGTTGCCAATTTAAATAAAATGCTTTTATTTGAATTTAAAAAGAAAATCAGTAAGGCAATTTAATAATTAAAATTATTTAATTGTGGAGGAAAATTAGAAAGTGGGTAATTTTAAATAAATGATTTTATTTAAAATTATAGAGAAAGTTGGAGAGGATAATAATTAAATAAATAATAAGAATTTATTTAATTATGAGAAGACATAAATAATTAATGACGTATTAAATAAATAAATAAGATCTATTTATTTAATAATCATGAGAAAGTAATAATTAAATAAATTTTGGAATTTACTTAATTATAGAGTGACATAAGCAATTAGCGATGTATTTAAATAATAAATGTAATTTATCTATTTAAATAGTCGGAGGAATAAAAGATGTGAATAAATTAAATAATTAAGAATTATTTAATTAATAGTTGACATTGGACTATAGGACATAGTTAAATATTTTAATTATGTTGAGATGAAGCATGATATAGAAGAATGTGGTTTGCGGGTCTAGGCCATTTTTATATGTCTACATTTGCCCCTCTTTGTCATAATGCAGCTTGTCGCATTATGGCAAAGAAAACAAGTCAAGAATATGCTCTAGTGCAGAATAGTATGAGGAAGAATGACGAGGAGGTAGCGGTATGCCCCGTCGAGAGGAAAATTGGGTTCCAAGAACACAGGTGTGCTCTCAAAATTGATGAGAAGACTAGAATATGACGAGACAAAGAAATGGTAGAGAGAAAAAGATTAATGTTCGGATAGAAGGAAATGCAAGTTAGTGTGGAAAATGAAATGTATGTTAAAATCCTTCAATATTTGCCAAGGTACTAATATGTGTTGCTTGAATCATCATTGGGCAGTAAAAATGACACAAATGGACAACAAACACCTGGGTATGACATAGAAAAAGGTGTGCAAGGTCATCCACTTGCAAGACAAACAATCGTAGAAAAGGAATGTCCTAACTCGTACTAGAGGCCCATTTGGCCCAGTCTTTTTGTCAAGACAATCCACAGACAGTAGTCAAAGAAAACAAAATAGGTCATGAGATGTCATCGCACCTCTAAATCCTCCATGGGACATCCTTGAAGTAGCTAGTAACATGACCAAAAGACAAGTCAATAAAAATATAAGACAAAATAGCCAAAAAATAACAATCATTTAATTGTATTACCAATGTTTGTTTGTCGAATATTAATTGTTTGAAAGCTTGATAGTTTTGATGCTTCTGACGGTGCCTAAAGTCGGGAAGGACACATCCTGAAAAGGCAAATGATATTTTGACGAGGTCGAAATCCAAGAAGGACACATCTTGAATGGGACCAAAAAGTGATGAGATTGACATTTTGACTAATGCTTTGGCAAAGGTGATTGATTTTGACTGTATGATTGATTGGACTATGTTGTCTGATTTTGATTGAATTTGACGTTTTGAAATGACTATTTGGTGTCAATTGTGACTATGTTTGCTCTATTTTACCGACGCGACCATGTTTGACTTGTGATTTTATTGCGACAAACCTAGAAAGACTGACCTAATGTCTCGGGGATTCATAGATGAATCTTGCCTACGTAGCAAATGCACAGAGACAACATAGTTCAGACAAATGACAAAGATTGACTGACAAGACTGACTGGATTGACAAGATAGATATTGACTCTGATTTTGGTAATTTTGACACTTTTTGAATGTTTTTGTATTTTCTCAGGATGTTTTCAAATTTTTAGGATTTTTCTAGGACTTTTTCTGATTTTTATGACTTTTTCAGGACTTTTTGTAATTTTTAGGATTTTATGATGCTTTACAAAAATTGCGACAAATGCATGTGAATGATGCTAACGCACATGAATCCAAGAACAACCATGATTTTTATGCTAGTTAATCTGAATACCAACAGACAAGTGACGATGATGATGACAATGTTGTTTGACGTGGGAAGGACACATCCCGAAACAACGTGAAGATGACAATGACATGACAAGAGGATAAACATTTGCAGCTCGGCCAGGGACAAAGCCAAGGAATGTTTTGGATAATGTGCTAGGGTTCCATATTGTTGCATTTGAAATGACTTGGTGAGGACCAAAATGGGATGACGGAGGAATGTAGGACCATTGACAAAGGAAACCAAGATGGGTAATAGGTATTAAAAGGACCATGGATGGTTTTGGTAAAAGATAGGAGACATGGATGCCTTGGACTAGGAGAATTCTCATATGGTCTCCAAGGACAATGTTGCATAGTGAAATGGAGGCTTTGAAGGTACTGATATGATACTTTGTGACTAGTGTATGAGAAAAGGATGGACATGTCAAAAGTTTTCCAAAGCCTGATTTGTGTTTGTGCCTTAGTCTTTGTCAAGATCAAAATAAGTGGGAAAATGGACAGAAAATGATAGGGTGTAGATGGATAAATGAAAATGTCATGTGAATGGAATGGGAGATGAGAAAACTTGCCCCCAAGTGCAATGGTCCACATAGATGATTTATTCTACACATGATGCCTGTTTGCCAGGTTTTCATCATGGTACTTATCCAAAGCGCCTGTTTTCCAGGTTTTCACTATTGGACGAAAATTTTCTCTTTACTATTTTTTATTTTGATTTTTATTTTGGTGTCACGAAGACGCTTGTTTGCCAGGTTTTCATCAGGGGATGATTTTTTTTTTTTTTGATTTTTTTTTGTTTTTGTATTTTTGTCGAATAGCCTTGATGCTTTATATGACCACTGACTATGCTGAAGCCTTTGATGATGTTGATGTAGAGACTGGTGCCATGACATGCCAATAGTGACCTTTCTGAAGTAGTTACCTTGTCAGGATGATAGCGCTTGTATACACCTGATTGATGTCATTGTGATCTTTGTTGATACTAGAGTTGGCTTTATCAGAATACGCACATCATGATAGAGTGCCATGAGAGTCCTTATGATAGAGAGTTTTTTCCAAGATGCGACGGATTTTTGACATGGGATGTTTGGACTTTAAGGATGATGTAGGATTATGGTGGATGATGGTGGATGTGGACGGGTTGGTTGGATGTTTGGATGTAGCTATTTTTAGTCTCCAAACTTTGGGTGTTGGGTTAGGATGTTGTTTGGAACCAACATTTTCATATGTCTTTCTTGATGGCCATTTTGACGGAGGTGGACATGTATTGTATGTGGGAATCCTCTTGTGTTGTGGCTCCACATTTTGATTGAATTTTGAATTTGGCATATTTTCTTTGCCTGATTCTTGACTTGATCCATTTTGTTTTGGGATCCATTTTAGCTTCAATTGTCCACTTGACTTTTTGTCTAATTTGATGGATTTTGACATTTGATTTTGTATTTTGTAAAACTATTGTTGGTTCCAAATGGAAGGTTGATTCATGATGGAATGATGTTTTAGGGTGTGGAGGGAAGGGGTATTGGCAACAATCTTATGACAAGGACTACTCATGATACCCATTTTGACATTTGTATTAGATAAAGTTGCCCCCAACATTGAGGAGGGACCATTAATATCATTTGATTTTTTGACTAATGGATAGCCAAGACCTTGATGTCAGTAACGTACTTGAACTTGTACAGGTTCCAGAATTCCTTGTTCGTGTAGGCCTAATCCTTTTCCTTGATAATGCATGTTCTAACAAATTTTGTTGGCGATGGGATACTTGTTACTTTGGAAGCAAGATGATAACCCATCATTATTGGGGAGATTAATGCTTGCAATCTTCTCCTCTGTAAGAAAGCCTGCTCTGAAAAACGTAGATGATCCTAATTGATAGGATGTTGTAGCTTTACTGACATGTTGGATAGGTTTTTGATTAATATCTTCAGTCTGATTAGGTGACCTGTCGGATTCCGATGATTCTCTTGGTGCTTCCAAGTCTATGTCAAAACCGTCTTCATGGTCATTGTCATAGAGCCCACTAAATTTAGCTATAGCTTGATCATTTGCAAATATGTCCATGTTAGAATATTCTTGTTCTAGTGGTAGATCATCTATGTGTCCCATGGAGGCAAGTGTCTCACTTTTGGGAGTGTCATTACTTGAAGTTTGAATGGAATCGTTTTCAAGTGTTTCATTGTGAATGGCATAGAGGTCAAAGAGTGGATCATTATGGACTTCTTGATCAAAGATAGTGTCTTGATCAAAGATGGGTGTATTTTGAATGTCATGATTGGAAATAGTGTCTTGACCGAGGATAGGTTCCTCTTGAATGACATGGTTTTGGATGGACTCTTGATCAAAGATAGGTGTATTTGGTATGCCATTATTGTCTAGGAGGACTTCTTGAATGGACGTAAAGATGGAGTCATGGAATGGACTACTTTGATCTTGAGATGACAGTGATGTTATAATGTTGTGCTTTGGACTTGCCTCCTGGCATGTATCCTCAAGTGTATGCAAGGAGATGGGATTTTGGAGACTATGACTAGATATGTTTTCATGACAAGATGGATTGGCTTAGAATGGATTGGTGTATGATGGATTAGGATAGGACATGGAGTTTTGGACTTGGTTGAGGAATGATGGGCTAGAGTAGGACATGACCGCCTGACAAGGATATGATGTGGGTGGAGGACTAGTATATGATGAAGGACTAGGATATGACATAAATGGAAGACTAGGATATGACGTGGATGGAGGATTAGGATATGACGTGGGTGGTGGACTAGGATATGAAATGAATGGAAGACTCTGATATGATGTGGATGGAGAACTAGAATATGACGTGAAGGCTTGGACTGGTTTGATGGATGGACGATTTCCCTTGTCAAAGTTAGGGTGGGTATGACTATTGGAAGTTTGTTGTGACTCAGTGCCATGGATGGTCTTATGGGACCCTTGATAGTAAATGGATAAAGGACTAGGACTTGTGAATTGTTGGTAAGAGGGATAGATGGATGGAGGAATAGAGGTTGAGGTGTATGGAGGACTAGAGGTTGAGGTGTATTTGGACTTGCATTGTAGGTATAGCATTTTGAAGTCCCTAGCAAGTTGTGCTTGGCCCTTACTATTGAATTGGCATTCGATTTGACTAGCAAGCATGTCATCGTGACTTGAAGACATGATGGTGGATGAAATGAGACTAAGACTATGCAAAGGGACAATGCAAAGTGATAAAAGGGGATTCCTTATGTCGAATGATTTTTAGGAAAGGTTTTCTAACTGCTCAAAGTCTGGCCAATGTCTCTGATTGGATTGTCAAAGGACTGATTTGTAGGACAAGATGATAAAATGACAAGGTGAGACTTCCACACTAGACTTATGAGTTGGAAGTAGCTCACCAAAGGATGATGACTTAGGATTAATTTGTTTTGACTTTGTCCAATGACAATGTATTTTTAAGACAAAATTTTTGACCATGGAAGGAAAGTTTGCATATCCCAACAGTGTAAATTTGAGGATTTAAGGCTTTTCCTATGAAGATGAGGATGACGGATTGCAAGCTAGATGAAGGCTAAAATGCAAAGATAGATGACTTGGACAAGTGCCTTGCTGGTTTTAGACAAAAACTTCTGGGAAAAGATGCCAGTGAAAAAAATGTTTGAAAAAAAAATTGGCCTCTAGTTTTTGATAGAATTAATGTTTTCACAATTGACAGGCAAATGCATTGTTTAGGGTCTCATATGCGATGTAATGTCAAATACATTGTTCCCAAAAGCCAATGCATTGCAATATAGCAGATGTGGTGCAAAATTTCAAATGTGGCATTAGGGATTGCAAATGTGGTTTGATAGGCCTGTTGCGGTTTTGCGAGAGCAAATGCGGGTCAGTATATGCAAGTGCAGTGCAATATAATGAATGCGGCATTTTGAGTAGGAAAATGCATTGAATGATAGTCGAATGCAATTCTAGGACTGGCAAATGCGACTCATTAAGAAAATGCAGTTTGATACTGGCAAATGCGGCTTAGTTTGTTTCAGTTGTAGCTCTACAGAGCGAATGCGTCAGTGGACTAGGCAAATGTGTCAAGTGACAGCTAATTGCGGCATTGCCGAGGTGATTGAAATTTGATAGTGCGAATGCGACTCAGGATGTAGCAAATGCAACTCAGTAGAGCGATTACGGCTCAAAGATAGCGATTGCGGTTTTAATAGAGCACTTGCATCGCATGAATTAAATTTTGGAAATCAGAAAATAGTTTGACCGATTTGACAAGTGTTTGATCCAGATGTGTTGATGTTTTGTTGTTAAGGTTTGTTTGAAAATAGATGACAAACACATAGAAACTAAACTACTTGAAACAGACTCACGCTTAATAGTCAAAAAGGTCATCATCGCAATCATAGCCCACATCTTAAAATCACGTCGAATCACATAGCCATGATAGCCCCTAGAGGGCACCCGTGTTTTTGTCTTTTCTAGGTGTGTACTCAAGGTGACGAAAGTGGATACCGAATCCCTTGAGCAAACAGTCTGTGGTGATTATATGGTGAGTTTCTTGGGGGGAGATTCTTCCCTCCCCTTGCACTGTGATTGAAACAATGTCTGGATACTGACATGACTAGCCTCTACACTATAGTTTTTAGTCAAGGTTTCCGTTTGGCGTGGAAAATAGATAAAATCCCTCAGGAGACCTCCCAATCTTTAGAACAAAGATTTTGGGGATGGTTATCTTGCCTACTTCTGTTGAATATGGGTTTTCCCAAAATTCAATTTTGATTATAGTGGGTTGGAAAACCTAGCTTTGGTTGTTCCCACTTAGGTCGTTCCCATAGGGTGAGTACTTTTTCCCACTACGGCAGGCCTTATAAAGGTTTTAATAAAAGAAGTAAAATGCATAAAGAAAATGGGTAAGTATGGTTTTTTGATCACCGAGTAAAGGGGAGAGCATATACCTATTACCCAAGCAAGCACAGTAGACAAATGTTTTTGGTTTTAAACCCAAATGATTTTTTTTTTTACTCTAAGTGAAGACATTGCTTCACAACAGGGTGATCCCACAAAGCTGGTTTACAATTTTTGAGAGGAACTGATTTTTGCTGAAATCACATATTTTTAGAAAATATAATGATTTAAGCCTTTAAAATTTCTATTTTAAAGATTCTAATTGAAGAAGGTTTGATCAAACCACCATAGATCAAACCCCCTTGGATAGAACTTCGCTATTTTTAAACCATACCTATAAATGAGTCTCCTTTACACCTATGAAAATGCCGATAAAAAATCACTTTTGATTTACCTTTTGGGGGATCAAATGAATTCATTTAAAATTTATTTGAAATGATTATGGTAGTCCTCGAAATGAGCTATCCCATGAATATAATTTTAATATGTTTTGGATTTATTATGTATTTATTTTTTTAGTTTTATTAAACATAGGTTTTTCACTGAAAATCAAGCTCTCTATTTTGCAAATGTGGAAAAATAGAAAATTATCAAAATATATTTTAATTTTTTTTTTTTGCTGGGTATTGATGTCCTTGATCCATTAAAAAATAAATAAATAAATTTTGATACATACAGAAAAAGTTATGTTGTATATAGTCTACCTATGTCTAAATTGAAATTGGTTTTGTTGATGTTAGTACAGCGTCGGTCTTCACTTCCAAAAAGACATATATTAAATGAATATCATGGGCCGACCCTATTTTGAGTTATATCTTTTAGTTGTTGACTGGCCAACCTAAATAGCATTTATCATTATTTGTATTAAGGCCGACTTAAATGAAGGGGCGCCAAGAAGATATAAATACAAGGTAACTTTTGGTTATCGATCCAATTCGCATCACACAAGGAAAGTTCACCATTATATTCAAGAGCAAAAATTCACATGAAGAGGAAGAACAGAAATCAAGATTCGCATTCCTAGAAGAAGTTCATACTTGAACAGCAGATCATCATTAATATAGCAGCAGACAGAGTTCAAGGAAGAGCAGTTTTACTTGTATCTAAACATTAAGGAAAAGTGCAAATTTCTCAGCCATTGTTGGGCTGTGTTGTAAGTAGAATTCTGTCACCTATTATCATATATATAAGGGAATCATTTGCTGGGTTTTTTTTCTCCCTCAAGAGGAGGGTTTTCCCAGGGTATCTTGCTGTGTTCATTGTCTTATGTGTTACATTTCTATTGAATAATTTTGTTATCTAATATGATCTAAGAAACACTAACATGGTATCAGAGCGGGTGTGAAAAGATCGTGATCAGATTCAGATCTGCTATTTGCAATCTTCATTATCTCTTCTTTTCAGTCTATCTTCTAAATTTCTCAAGATGGTGAATGGTCTAAAAATAAAGGATAGACTCGAAGGGATCTCTAACTACACATCATGGAGGTTCAGGTTCATGCTGACCTTGGAAGAAAATGATTTGGCTGAGTTTGTGAAAACAAAAGTTCCCAAACCTGAAGGGGAAGAAGAGAAGCTGCAATGGAGGAAGAAAGACACTAGGGCAAAGAAAGCATTGGTTGATTCCATCAAGGATCACATTGTACCAATTATCTTCAAGTTGGATACAGCAAGAGAGATGTTTACAACCTTGGAAGAAATGTACGAAATCAACAACACCAGTCGAGCCCTTGCTCTGAAGCAACAACTTCATCATGTGAAAATGGCAAAAGGAGAATCTGTTATTACTCTTCATGAGGATTTCAGAGATAAAAGATCAGCTCTCCACTATTGGTCACATGATTGATGATAAAGACCTGACTATGCTTGCTCTCAATGGTCTTCCGCTTTCATGGGAGGCATTCATCCAAGGAATCAGTGCAAGATCCGAACTTCCCAAGTTTGATCGATTGAGGATTGATTGCATTCAGGAAGAGTCAAGACTAACAGCAAGGGGGATTGGTCAAAGCTTAAAGAATGAAGAATTACAAGTTCTTACCTCTCATTCATCAAACAAAGGAAAAGGCTTCAAGGTTTCTTCAAAAGGAATCGAGAAGATGGAAATGATGATGCTCCTACCTTCAAAAGTAAACAAGACATGTCCAAGATTAAATGTTTTCGTTGTGATAAGTATGGTCACTTTGCGAGGGTTTTCCCTCAACGACCTAAGCTTCAAGTTGCCACTGCAGATGTTGAAGAAGTTGCTCCACAAAAGGACTCCAGTGATTATCTATTTTATTCAGCCTTGTCTAGCAACGTTTCTACTGACTCTAACACTTGGTTGATTAATAGTGGTGCTTCTAGGAAAATCACCAGATTCAGGAGTCACCTCTCAGACTTAATGGAAAGCAACTCCAGTGATCAAGTTGTTATTGGAGATGATGCTAGATATTCTGTAAAAGGGATTGGAAACTCCACTCTTCACTTGGATTCTGGAATCTCTTTGGAGCTGAATGATGTACTGTTCATACCAGGGATAAAGAGGAACCTTGTTTCAATTTCAGCTTTAGAAGACAAGGGTTATCAAGTTGCCTTCTCTAAAGGAAAAGTTCTTATATGGGAAAAGAACTCCAGCTTCAAAACTGCTCAAATAATTGGAGTTAGACATGAATGTCTCTACAAGCTATGCACTCATCCTCTTCAAGCACTTGTGCATAACAGTACCAACATGTGTGATCTTTGGCATTGAAGATTCGCTCACATTCACTTTCGTGATCTACCTATCATGGAGAAGATGGTCACCAGTCTTCCAAAATTCGATCAAGAACATGAAGGTACATGCAAGGGATGTGCCCTAGGCAAGAACACAAAAGGTACGTTTCATTCCAGTGAAAGTAGATCTAAATATATTCTTGATCTCATTCATTCTAATTTGTGTGGTCCAATGTCTAGTGCATCATCTAGTGGTTTCTTGTGTTATATTATTTTCATTGATGATTACTCTAGAAAGACTTGGATTTATTTCTTGAGATCTAAAGAATCAGAAGAAGTATTAGAAAGATTTAGAGAACTCAAAGCACAAATTGAAAATCTATCTGGGAAGAAGATCAAGGTATTGAGATCTGATAATGGTGGAGAATACACTTCTAGGTCATTTCGAGATTTTTGTATTGAAGCAGGGATTAAGAGGGAGTTCAGTGTTCCCTATAATCCTCAACAAAATGGTATTGCTGAAAGGAAGAATAGGTCTATCGTGGAAGCAGTGAAAGCCATGATTCATGATCAAGACTTGCAAATCTCTCTTTGGGCTGAAGCATCAAGAACAATTGTCTATGTTCAAAACAGGAGTCCCCACAGGATCTTAGAGAATAAAACTCCTAAAGAAGCATTCTCAGGCATAAAGCCTGGAGTTAGTCATTTGAGGATCTTTGGCTGTCCAGTCTATGTTCATATTCCAAAGGAAAAGAGAACAAAGCTAGAACCTTCTGGGAAGAAAGGAATTCTTGTAGGCTACAGTGAGACATCAAAAGCTTACAGGATTTATATTCCAAGATAGAAGTCTATTGAGATTAGTAGAGATGTCACATTTGAGGAAGATGTTGCTTACAGAAGGTCCAAAGGCACTCCTATGGAGATTGATGAAGAAGAACCTCCTCAAGATATGAAAGTTGACCATATTCCAGAGGAGAATACAGAACCTACAGAAGATATTGATCCAGCTGAGCCTTTGGATCCTACTGATGGGCCTCTAGACATGGTGATTGGAAAGAAAAGACCTCTTTGGGCTCGCAAGACAATGCAGGAAGCAAAGAGGTTTCCAGCTCCAAGAGGAGCTTTCAGAGAAAGCAAGAGACCTCACAATTTCTCTAGTTATGCTGCCTTGATGAGTCAGATTATTGAGTCAGAGCCTTCAAATGTTGAAGAAGCTTCTAGTCAACAAGTATGGAAGGATGCCATGATTGAGGAGTATCAGTCTATACTCAAGAACGATGTTTGGGATATAACTCCTAGACCCAAAGACAAATTTTTAGTATCTTCTAAGTGGCTCTTTAAGATCAAGCATGCAGCTGATGGGAGCATTGAGAAACACAAGGCTAGATTTGTGGCTAGAGGGTTCTCACAAAAAGAGGGAGTTGACTATGAAGAAACTTTTGCTCCTGTGGCTCGTTACACGTCTGTTAGAACCACCATTGCTATTGCTGCATCTAGAGGATGGAAGATTCACCAAATGGATGTAAAGACAGCTTTTATGAATGGCATAATAGAAGAAGAGGTTAAAATTGAGCAACCAGAAGGATTTGAGGTGCATGGGAAAGAGTCTCATGTCTGCAAGCTGAAGAAGGCCTTGTATGGTCTTAAACAAGCTCCTCGTGCATGGTATGAAAGAATTGATCAGTATCTTTCAATACTGGGTTTCTCCAAGAATGATGCAGATTCCAACCTCTACTTCGAGGTAGTAAATGGTGAAGCATTGATTTTGGTTTTATATGTTGATGACTTGATCATTACTGGTGAAGAACATCTAATACTAAAATGCAAGAACGAATTAGCTTCAGAGTTTGAGATGAAGAATCTAGGTCTTATGCATTACTTTCTTGGCTTAGAAATTTGGCAAAAGCCAGATGAGATGATTCTAAGTCAAGGCAAGTATACTGTTGACATTCTCAAAAGGTTTGGTATGATTGACTGCAAACCTATTTCTACACCCATGGAGACTAATTTAGATAAGTTGAAAGAAGCTGCAGCTAGTTCAGAACCAGTGGATTCTACGATGTATAGACAGTTGATTGGTTCATTGATGTATCTAGTTAACACTAGACCTTATATCTGATATGCAGTGAGTGCACTTAGCCAGTTTATGTGTGAACCAAAGCAAATACATCTTGTAGCAGCTAAACATATCCTGAGATACTTATGTGGCATAATTGGATATGGGTTGAGATATTCTTCAAATGTGGATTTGGAGCTGCAAGGTTTTACTGATTCTGATTGGGCAGGATGTGTCTCAGATCAGAAGAGTACTACTGGTTGTTGCTTCAGTTTGGGGATTGCTATGATCTCCTGGTGTAGTAGGAAACAGTCTTCAGTGGCCTTGAGTACAACTGAAGTAGAGTATATTGCAGCTTGTGTGGCAGCTTGTGAGGCAGTGTGGCTTCGTAAGCTCCTTGCAGGATTGTTTGGACAATCAATGGAGCCTACTATTATACACTATGATAATCAAAGCTGTGTAAAGCTTTCTTTCAATCGTATGTTTCATGAGAGAATAAAACATGTTGAGATCAAGTACTACTATATTAGAGATATGGTACAAAGGAAAGCAATACAGTTGAGGTATATCAGCACTGAAGAGCAAATGGCAGACATTCTCACCAGGCCTCTCGCTAGGATTAAGTTTGTATACTTTCGAGAGAAACTTGGTATGGTGGAGAATGTAGCCGTGACTGAGAAAGAGTCTCAATAATCATTGATCCTTGTTGAGAATGCAACTCTCTGCTGAGAGAGAGTTGAGGTGCAAGCCCTTGTTAACACAATTCTCTACTGAGAGAGAGTTGAGGTGTAAGTCCTTGATAATGCAATTCTTTGATGAGAGAGAGTTGAGGTGTAAGCCCTTGATAATGCAATTCTCTGATGAGAGAGAGTTGAGGTGAAAGCCCTTGTTTCCACCCTCTCGGAGAAGCTATGGTGGATGTCATGTGTGTGACTCCATGACAACATCACATGAGAGAATCCGTGATGAGTTTATACCATCTATGGGAGTAGCCATAATGGTTAATATCACGTTGAGGTGATATTCTATTTTTCATTCTAACATAATGTGTCTTGTGCACATGGAAGTTCATCCCTAGCTAAGAGGGAGTGTTGATGTTAGTACAACGTCGGTCTTCACTTCCCAAAAGACATATATTAAATGAATATCATGGGCTGACCCTATTTTGAGTTATATCTTTTAGTTGTTGACTGGCCGACCTAAATAGCATTTATCATTATTTGTATTAAGGCCGACTTAAATGAAGGGGCGCCAAGAAGATATAAATACAAGGTAACTTTTGGTTATTGATCCAATTCGCATCACACAAGGAATGTTCGCCATTATATTCAAGAGCAGAAATTCGCATGAAGAGGAAGAACAGAAATCAAGATTCGCATTCCTAGAAGTTCATACTTGAACAGCAGATCATCATTAATATAGCAGCAGACAAAGTTCAAGGAAGAGCAGATTTACTTGTATCTAAACATTAAGGAAAAGTGTGAATTCCTCAGCCATTGTTGGGCTGTGTTGTAAGCAGAATTCTGTCACTTATTATCATATATATAAGGGAATCATTTGCTAGGTTTTTTTCTCCCTCAAGAGGAGGGTTTTCCTAGGGTATCTTGCTATGTTCATTGTCTTATGTGTTACATTTCTATTGAATAATTTTGTTATCTAATCTGATCTAAGAAACACTAACAGGTTTGACTTCAAAACTCTATTAAGGAAAAAATATTCAATAAAAAACTATGAGACCAAATGAAAGTGCTAGATATCATAGTTGAAAATCTAAATTCGAAAAAATTGTAATTTTATCTTTCATACAAAAAATGTTATGTTGTATACGGTGAGTGTCCTTTTTTAAAAATGTTATTTTCTAAAAAAAACTAGTTTTTGTGAGAGATGGAAAAAGAAAAGAAATATTATTCCAAAAATTTTGAAAAAAATATTTTTAGAATCTATAGACAAAATGTGATGAGACTCTAGTTTTCATCATCTTCAAATTCCTCATGGTTTAGCCACTATAGGTGCCCGAATGTGAAGATTTAGTCAAAAATAATAATTTCAGTGTCTAGTTTGGCCAAAAATTGTAAACCACTATTGTGGGGTCACCCAACAATCATGGGGTTCATTTTAACCAAACAAAATAGAAGATGTGGTGACTATCCTAGGATCGATAAATTTCCAATTAAATTGCATATCCTAGGATTGATAAATTTTAAATGAAATGTCTACCCTAGGGTTGGTTCATTTTAATCCGTTCACAAAGAAAGACTGGCCGTGGTCACATCGGATCCAGATTACAATTCAAAAAAAAAAGAAATTTACTAGGCAAATGTGGCTCAGCGGATGCATCTCAGGATGTCATTTGTGGTTTAGGTGCTAGCAAATGCGTTGCATGGTTGCGAATGCATCTTTTACAAGCGCAAATGTGGGTCGATAGAGCAGTTGTGTCGCGTGAGCCTACGGTTGCGGCATTCCATGCACCTGTACCTGCAAAATAAATAAATGAATGCGAAGCCATACAAAAACATACAAGATGTGTGTTAGGATGTCGGGTTCACCAATGTAACATAGTAAAATATCAATGGTTAGCAATGATCAAATGCATAAATAATAAAACCTAAGTAAACAAGAAAGAACAAAGGAGAAAACAACAATACAAAAGGAGAGATCTCACCAAATGTATTCAAACTCCATGAAACACCTTCCTTGCACCTTCTAGCTTGCTGCAATATGTGTTGTGCCCTCAGATTTCTTTGTGAGAAACTATGATTATGACAAGAGCTAGCAAGTTTTGAAGGATTTGATCTAAAATGCAAGTAAGAAATTAATCTCTACATGCAATGTAGAATCTACAAAAGACAATGTTAGATGAAAAAGAAAGAAGAGAAGAAGAAGAAGACTCAATAGATATTAAGAGATATTAAGAGATCCCAAAATGAAGACAAAATTGACATTTTATAGGAAATGCAATTTTGGATGGACGGATGAGATGAGAGATTGATAAATGCCCTATAATCAATGGTTAAGATTCAAAATGACAACTCTCAATTAGGGTTGGGGAAAAAATCCCCAAATGTGTGGACAAGATTTAATTTAAGAAATTAAATCAATGGTGGAGAATAAACAGGACATTGAGATGAAATTGGTAAAAATTAAAAGATAAAGATTGAACAAGAAGAAGATATTTAGAAATAACCTACTTTGTGGAGAGAAATGCTATTTTGAAATTAATATTTTAAATTAATTCCAAAATGATAAATTCATGTGACAATAAATAATAATAATTTAAAATTATTTACTTGGAAAGAGGGAAGTTGCCAATTTAAATAAAATGCTTTTATTTAAATTTAAAAAGAAAATCAATAAGGCAATTTAATAATTAAAATTATTTAATTGTGGAAGAAAATTAGAAAGTGGGTAATTTTAAATAAATGATTTTATTTAGAATTATAAAGAAAGTTGGAGAGGATAATAATTAAATAAATAATAAGAATTTATTTAATTATGAGAAGACATAAATAATTAATGACGTATTAAATAAATAAATAAGATCTATTTATTTAATAATCATGAGGAAGTAATAATTAAATAAATTTTGGAATTTACTTAATTATAGAGTGACATAAGCAATTAGCGACGTATTTAAATAATAAATGTAATTTATTTATTTAAATAGTCAGGAGGAATAAAAGATGTGAATTAATTAAATAATTAAGAATTATTTAATTAATAGTTGACATTGGACTATAGGACATAATTAAATATTTTAATTATGTTGAGATGAAGCATGATATAGAAGAATGTAGTTTACGGGTCTAGGCCATTTTTATTTGTCTTCAGCTGTATGGGCCCCCATCCCAATCTCTTCTCTAAAATATATTCCTAATTTCACCGTAGATGGATCATGAACACCATCCAAACATCTGCAAGATGTTGCATAAATGTGCCTAGTGCACGAAGTAACAAATCAGAGCGTAGGACTAAGATTTATTGCAACTTTTTTCAGAGGGAGAGCACTAGACTGGTATTGCATTTTGCCTGACAACACCATCGGTACTTGGGATCAAGGGGGCGTGCCCATAACTCTGCCGACTCAGACAAATAACTAGATAGTACTAGTACCAACTCCGTTGGGAACTGCTCAGACAAGTACAAGCAGGGAGCTGACTGCAGTACATAACAATCTTGCCGAAGATTTCAATTCCTGGTGCTATCCTTATGACAATGCTCATATGCCTCAAAATTTTCCATGTGGCAATGTAAAAAAATAAATTGCTGAACAAAGTAGCCAAGGTGCAACGACGAGTTCAAGGGCTATACATACGCCTCTTTCGAAATGGAGGATGCATTTCTCACCTCATAGATGCAAGGAATACCCTTGGAGCAAGAAGGTGACATAAATTTTGACCATACCCTCCTCTCATGGATGGAAGGGGTCGAAGTGATGATCACTTATGAAGCATCCACATCGGTGACGGCGAAAGTGTAGTCTGACTATAACACCCAGTCGAAGAGAAGATTCATAGGTGAGTCGATCACTCAACAACCTAGGAGTATTCTGAACCAACTCCCTGGCACTTCTACATTTTCTCTAGAGCCTCAAGTACGAAAATAAATTGTTATCACCAAGGAAAAGGAACAAAAGCCTCCAAATCCACCACAATTCAACGTGGTAGAACAATTGAAGAAATATTCCACTAATGTGTCCCTCTGGGATATCTTAGCAATTCCTAAACAAAATTCATTGCTATAGGAGGCCCTACTGAAGGATGCAGTTGCACAACCAACAAAACAAGCTTTTGAAAGGACCATTGACACATCACCTCAAGCCAAAGTTCTTATAAACACTATAGGGGAGAAGCCAAAACCTAAACCCTTCTTCCTAACTCTCATTATAGGGAAAAACCTGTTGCACAACTCCATGATTGACTCTGGTCCCAGTACCATGGTCATTACCAAGAAGATAGATGAAGCCTTAGGACTTAGCTATGAGCCCCTAAAAAGAGGAGTTATGCAGCTAGATGGGAACAAGGTCGAAACAATTGGCCTCATTGAAGACTTCCCTTTAACATTGTTTTCCTATCCTAGTATCACATTGCAGCAAGATACACTGGTCATTGAAATTCCCCCCATGTTTAGCCTTTGTCTATCATGGGAGTTTATGACAAAGATAGGTGGATACCTTTCTTTGGATTAGTCTCACCTAATTCTCAGAACTAAGCATGAAGCCAAGATGAATATTGTATCATAATCCCTGTATTCAGAGCATGTGGCCGATGAAGCCATGATCAACTATGAAGATACACATACTCCTCCCACAATAGAAGAAACCAAAACTGCTCAAATATCTTACAGTAAAGAAGAAGCCATGGGTAGCAAGCGGCATGGAGGAGAGAAGGTGACTGAAGAAAAAGTTGGTTCGGAAGAAGTCTTTCTGAGTGACCATGTAGATACCAATAATTTTGACCATTATCATGCTACCAGTTTAGGAACCTACATCATCTACGAGGAAGATCAAGAGTTTTCGAAGATAGCAAAGGACTCCATAGCTGAGCAAAATTTAGAGTTATGGATGTTGCACTTTGATAGTGCAAGGTGCAAAGTAGTTGTTGGTGCCGGGATATGCTTAACATATCCAAACAATGAGAAAATTCTCAGATCCTTTCACTTTTAGTTTGCCTTCTCAAACAATGAGGCTGAATATGAGGGTCTTCTGCAAGGGCTAAGCCTTGCGGAGTGCATGGGTATCAGACAAATAAACTTGTTTTGAGGATTCTGAACTTATAATCAATCAAGTTATAAAACCTTTTGCTATGAAAAATTTGTGCATGCAATCTTATAGACATAGAGTATGGGACCTCATTCAAAGCTTTGAAGATTTTAATATTCATGCAGTACCAAGGGAGCAAAATTCAGCTACCGATTGCATGGCAGTGGTAGGATCTCAATTTGATCCTTTTTCTGACTTGGTGAAGAATATACACTCAGTACAGGTAATGATTTGACCATCCATTCCAAATAACGATCAGAACTAGAAAGTGTTTGAAAGTGATGAACACATTGCCTTGTTCATTCAACAGTCGGGTGTGTTTTCCGAGCAACTCCAACCAAGGATTGAAGAAGCATATGAAGGAAAAATCATCCAACTAAGATCAAAATAACTTTTGAAAGTGCAGGTCACACTTGAAAATATTTTCGACTGCTATGACGTGAGAAATGATAGGATAAAATTTGTGGCAAACCAGGTGGACTATGCTAACCTTGAGGTCGAAGGCGGAAGGAAACTAAAAGTTGGAAAAGAAGTCCCACAACATGACAAAGATAGGCTGATACACTTCTGTGAAGCATAGAAGGAGTCATAGCCATGTCTTATGATGACTGCAAAGGGTATGATCCCAACATCATCCAATATACCATAGAACTCATGGAAGGTGCTAAAATTATCCGACAAAAACAAAGGCCTGTCAATCCAAAGATTGAAGCCCTAATGGCGCAAGAGCTAGGGAAGTTGATCCAGTCAAGGATTGTGTTTCCAATCAAACACAGTACCTAGGTATCTAACCTTGTGCTAGTCCAAAAAAAGAATGGATACATTTGTCTCTGTGTTGAATTTCATGACGTAAACATAGCATCATTGAAAGATCATTATTTGTTGTCTTTCATGTAATCTATTCTACAAACCGTGGGAGGTTCGAATTTTTTTTCTCTACTAGATGGATTCTCGGGTTACAATCAGGTCTAGGTTAAAGAAGATCTATATAAAACCATGTTCACCACCAAATGGGGAACATTCACATATGCCGAAATGCCTTTCAGCCTATCAAATGTGGGATCTTCTTTCCAACCGGCAATTGATATTTCCTTCATCGAACTAATCAATAAGATCTTCCTCATTTATTTGGATTACTTGATCATGTTTTCCAAATCGAAAGATGACCATTTAAATTATCTAGAGATGGTCCTCAAAAAATGCCAAGAGTTCAAGGTATCCCTGAAGCCCAAAAAGTGTGTGTTCGACGTACCACAAGGCAAGCAACTAGGGCACGTAGTGTCCAAAAATGAGATTTCTATTAATCCCGAGAGGGTAAAGGTGATCAGAGAGCTACCCCTTCCAGTCAACAAAAAAAGAGTTCAGTCCTTTCTAGGGAAGGTAAACTTTGTAAGAAAAATCATCCCTTATTTAGCAGGAACAATTTGGCCAATCACCCTAATGTTAAAAAAGAACCAATTATTGAAATGGACGAAGGAAGCGAAAGAAGCCTTGAAGAAGGTAAAGGGCACTATTTCTTTGGCTCTGGTGCTAGTAAATCCATAATTTTCCAAAGAATAGTTGATGTATGGTTTTAGTACCAAACCAAGCATCGCCACTATTCTGATGCAAAAGGACAACAAAGGAAAAAGAGAACATCTGATAGCCTCTCACTCCCAAACCTTGAAGGAATATGAGGCAAAATACAACTTCATTGAAAGACAAGGGTTCACAATTGTAAATGGACTGAAAAAGTTTCGTCATCTGATAAGTTGCAACAAGGTGATCATTTGTGTTGCACACTCCAGTGTGCATAAATATATTATGGAAGCTAAAATCACCGAAAAGAGAGCCAGCTGGATCACTAAGATCTTGGAATACGACATCGAGGTCAAGCCTACAAAGACTGTCAAAGGAAGAGGGCTTTGTGAATATTTGGCACACAATGAAGAGATTGAAATAGAAGCAGAGCAAGCAAAGCAAGCAGAATTGATCTTGATGAAGGAATTTGAACCCGAAGAATGTTGGCTAACGGATAGGACCAGATTTATGCACACTGGAAAATATTCATTAAGCCTTCCTTCTCAAAAAAGAAGGTTCTACCACTTACAAAACAACGGATATGAAATCAACGAAGCTGATCTCTTCAGGAGAAATTTCCATAGGGTCTTGTTACAATGTGTCACTATATATCAAGCAAGGAAAATTCTTGACATGCTCCACAACAGCCCCGAAGGAAAATAATTCTCTGCAAAAACTACCACCATCAAAATCTTGTGTGCTCAGTACTTCTATCCCACAATATTCAATGATTCCTACAACATGATAAAGGCCTACAAGGAATGTCAATTCTATGCAGGGAGGAGGAAGAAATCCGCTATGCCCCTCAATTTGATTGTATCAGATGAGCCATTGCTGAAATGGGGGCTAGAATTCATAGGATTTATCAATCCAACCTCTAGCATTGGCCATAATTGGATTCTCACAACTATAGACTAATTTAAAAGGTAGAGTGAAGCCACACCCCTGAAGAGTGCAACGAAAACTAAAATTGTGGATTTCCTCGAGGGGCTGGTAACAAGATTTAGCCCGCTAAAGACCATCATCTCAGACAATGCCAAAGAATTCCTAGGCTCTAAGGTATGCCATTTTTCACTTAGACATGGAATATTCCTAAAAAATTCATCAAACTACTACCCACAAGGGAACGACCTGGCTGAGTCAACTAATAAAAATTTAGTTCGACTCATTACAAAAATCAGGTCTGATCACGAGAAGGAGTGGCATAAACATATTTGAACAACATTATGGGTGGACCACATAAATCCAAAGCAAGCCCTGAAGACTTCACCATATGTGATGGTGTACAGAAAATAAGTGTTGTTGCCTATCTCTATAGAGATACCTATGCTACAACTACTGAAGTCTCTAGGGATTGAAGAGAATGGAGCTATGGAAGTTTGGTTGGCTGAATTACTAGAGGTGTAGGAAAAAAGGGAGAAAGCCCTAATAGCCATGACTAATCACCAGCAGGTGGTTAAAAGATGGTTCGACAAGAGGGCTTAAGGCCAAGAGCTAAAATGTAGAGACTTGGTACTAAAGTTCAGTGAAAGAGCTGCAAAGCCTGGCCAACATGGAAAATTTGACAAGTTGTGGGAAGGCCCTTTCAAAATAATTCAATGCAAAAAAAACAATGAATTCAAATTAGAAAACATGGAACAGGAGCCACTAAGAATTCCAGTCAAGGGAATTCACTTAAAATTGTTTAATTTGGCTACAATTTCTTCATGGAAGTGTAAATCTGTAAAAAGTGTAATTAGGTTTCTTTTTGTGTTTTGTCGACTGGTTCTTTCTACACATTTTTCATAGTTATGGGAGGCAGGAAAATTCATGAGGTCCATCATAATAGAAGAAAAAAAATTATGCTACTCAGGTTGCGAAAATTAAATTCAGATGCAAAGGATTTAGCCCATATGGGAAAAACATAAAAATAAAGACAAAGAGCTTCAACATAAGCAAGTATATCCGTTATATATACTGTGATAAAATTTTTTTAAAATGGCTCTACAACCAGACATTCAAAAGAATGATTAGATACATAGATTCATTACATACATATATGCGAGCCTTCTTTCACACGTATATATACATAGGGAAAAATCGTGTCAAAATTTTTATCTCAACATTATGCGTATTATCTTCATCAACTAGAATATTGTCAAGAGTAGCGGGAAGATTATCAACAATAGCAGGACCCGTGGAAGAAACAACATCAACACCCATAACGAGTGGTGGATGAAATACAAGGTTCCTAAAACCAATGTACCAATCCACATCATAGAATACCATGACATTGTAGCAATGCAACAGAAAATGGCATGCATGGGTGGCCTTATCATGATGCTTTGCAAGTGATTGAAGCTGAAAACCACATAGGAATGGCACCCATTGTACCACCACGTCTTCCTCAACATGATTTCTCAGGTCACTTGCAATGGGAACTCCTAGGCCATACATCGCATTGTTCACTACCTCACCGAGTCCTCTAAGGTACCTTTTCGGAAAAATCTGGAGCGCCAAATGTAGAATCATAGCTTTTTGAGCCTGAGCGTTGAGCAATGAAGCAACAAAATGGGAGTTGATATCGATGTTTACCCGATATTTTTCTTCATATTCAAGACACTCTTTGCTCAGGACCCATTTGATGGCTATGATAGCTAGCGAATGTTTGTTCCTTGTCATACACCTACTCGAAATCTCCCCCATAAAAGTTGTTGGAGCTTTGTTACACACTAGCCTAATTGGAGTATTCATTGTGTCAGCCTTCGCTCAAAGCACCTAAGACTAGCGCTATGCAAAATCTAAACCTATCCAATCACCCAATGTTGCTTTTGCTAAGTCAATAAGTATGGCTCCACTATTCTACTAGAGCTTATTTATAGAAATATCCAAGGTATCCATCATACAAAGCGTGATGGTAATTGATTGCTTACTTGAAAATCCCACAAAAGGGCCATCTCGATCTTCCAGCCCTGTTGCATCCGTAGGTATGAATTTTTGCATGGAAATTTGAGGAGTGCTAATAAATTAACACAAATTGGTGGCAGTGCCAGGTGACGGCTCATACAAAGATAGGCTAGGTGGCATGACACATGCATTTTCAAGGCTCCAAGGATGAACACATATCTTTTGAAAGTACTCATTGCAATTTCAGCTTGATCATGCTTTGAAAGATATTAATTGGTAAAGCAGATGAGGAGATGACAAGAATTACACCGGTGGCTCAATTTCCCATGAAAATCGTGCCGAGAGGATGCTATTACCAATATAATTATGAATCCATGTCATTTAAAAAGAGGCAAGTAGCTTATCTTGCATAGGCTAGAGAGCTGGCAGGGCATGCCGAATTAAATGCACAAGGCAATCGTTATCTACCAGATTGAATGCAAGAAATCGAAAGAAAGCCTAATTATTGCATGAAAAAGGTAGGACATAGCATACAAAAATTCCTCAGCACGCAAAAGGAAGCGAGGAAAACCATGGAAAGTTCAACAAAACAATTTGAAACCATAGCAGTTGATAACTCACCACTAGAGAAGCGACAACGAATTGAGGCACTTTCTGGAGAATGTCCACAAAACCCATACTCAAGCAAGGAGCCAACAACATTCAGAGGACCGCAACCATTCGCACTGCATGTATCTATGGCCCCATCTCCTATAGTTCCATAGAATGTGGTTGACCTTGTTGTGTCCACTACGCCTCTTATTTCATGTGCTGACCAATGTATTTCAGCCTCTGCTTCAATGATTGTGGAGGGATTCGCACAGTTTTCCCATGTAGCCTCTTTTTCCCTTACTCCCCCATGGAACCTCACACCATTCGCCTTGGCCCATTCCACATCCCAAAGCATCACACACTTTGCCCCTGCTACCTTTATGGATACATCCCCTGCCACAACAATATTGGAGCCGACCCACTCTTACCAATAGATGGAGACCTTCATGACTCTGCTTCTTTCGAGTCCTCCTGGTCCGCAGCTCGGTTACTAGAGTATCCCACCTTTCTTGCCCCAGACTATCAAAATTACAAAGAAGAAGTAACCCAGGATAGAGGTTCTTTCATTCCCTTTCTCCCTTCCTCCCTGTGCACCTTTCGTAGGAAGACTCTTAGGATCGCCCATAGAATTCCTTTCGGAAGGTGATAAAACTAAACAAGCATGATCAATCAGAACCCATGAGGCTCAGCAATCGCTGAACTTTGCGACTATGTTCCCGACTGTCAGCAAACCGCAAGGAGAGATGCAGTTGGATGATTATAACCTATACGCTATGGGACTCAATATAAGAATCACCCAGCCGGGGGACAAGGTGGAACTCATGGAGGAAACACAAGGGGAAGTGACCACCAACTTTCTTTAGACCAGTCACCAGCTCAAGAAAAAGGAAGAAGAACTAAAAAACCTGATGGATAGAGTCGATGTCTTGCTTTCTAAGGGAAAAGCTATGGAGGCTGATTTTAAGCGCCTATCCTAGTAGAGGGAGACAAAAGAAGAAAAGCTGAGAGAATAACTGGCTAAGCTTCGGTCACTTGACCCTTATCTAGTCACTGAGTTGCAACAAATGAACTAGGAATATTAGGACGAATTGGCGAAATTAGGGCTGAACATACAACAAAAATATGAATATTTTTTCCATTTTGAGCTACAGATGCAAATTTCCAGAGGCACCATTCTCAATTAGAGAATGAAATTGTGGAGCTTAAGTCTATAGTAGAGAAACAAGCAACTAACAAAGAGCGACTTGAGACTAGCTAGCTCATAGAGTCACAAATCCTACAGGGGAAACTCACCATAACCAACCAAAAGGTTATGGAGCTCACACAAGATATAGAGAAGAGGAATGTGGAAATTGCCTTATTGAAGGACTCAGCCTTACCCTTGACCCATATGACAAATCTTCTTTAGATAGCCCAATAGTTGCATATTTCATATTGGGAAAGAGTGAAGGCCTTCTACCTAACTCTTCAATCGACACTTCGATTTATGGCGGAGGCAACAGATCTAGGTAGGAGAGTTCATGAGGAAATCATACAATTTCCTCAGTCCATCGAGCAAAAGGTTCAAGAGGCTGAGATATTATTAAAAAATTTATATCAGGTCTCAGATGAAGTATTGGAAAATTTAGGGATTGAGGACTGAAGGGCCTCTGCTAAAACAAGCAATAGGGTCATCCAATGCCACACAATTATTATTCATGCCAACGAATGTGTCACCAAGTTAGAGCAAACCATGAGTGACATGCAAGCCAAGTTCTTCCACTTAGCTCAGATGGGCCTACCTTCTCTATTCCGCGAGGATGATTTAGTGGCCATAGTGGGGGATATTGTAGAAAGGATTGAGGAAAAGGAACGGTATGTGTCTACTTTTTCAGGATTTCAGTCAACCCCTTTGCTGCAGAGGATTTTGAGAACATCACTCAGCTGATCGCACATCTTCTTTTTCAATTTGAGTCATGTGTCGATATATTGTTGGTGCTACCTTACAAATAAGTGATTGAGCTACATTAAGTGTAGGTTACTATGCATGACTTATCCCCTCCATCTGAAAATGAATGGATTCCCCTTCACGCTTCCCTCTCTAAGCTCTGGCCACGTTGTTTGAAGAATAAAGTTTCTTGTCTACAAGCCAAATTTTTTTGGGTTTCTTGTTCTGCAAGTGAAACACCCCTGATAAGTCACCAGAAGCTGTGAATGCATAATTCCCAAGCTCCCTTGAGGTGAGTTTATTTTTTCCTAAGTATTGACCACACCTTAATGAAGAAATAAGCATATCGGGCTCCTTTTGCACAACATATTTTACAAATATTGCCACGTGTCAGCCGAGCACTCCTCGCAAGGTCTCCTTCGGTCGCTTTTCAAAAATCTTGTGATAAGCTTTCATGTGTCATGTATTTGCAATCTTTTGTGCCTCTTTGCATTCCTCCTCTTTCAGGCCCCACACACACGGATGCCACGTAGCATCAATACGCACATATATTTGTGGCGGACCCCACCATCGACATGGTATGCTAAATACCTCCACGTGTCTTCACAACGCATGATCTTTATTGCTCAAGGGAAGGATAGAATGTTGGGCCCAAACCGCTTGCCATGCGATCTACTAAGGACTTCATCGTAGTAGAGAGCCAGGAATGGAACAACCTTTCACCAGCTGCCATGTTCTGTAAGTGCTGCCATGAATCAATTGCACGTGTCAAGTGCTCTGGTCTATTGGGACCACTACCATCATTCATAGGGGATGCATCCAACCCTTCGATGTCTTTGTTCATGACCCAAATATTTTTGGTTGTAATGACCAAGGGGAAATCATTGCTAATGTATAATTTCTCATAATCAAAGAATTTTTTTATTACTTGCTCGACAAGCTGAATTTTCATTATAAATACTGCTTCTTCTTTCAAAGCAGGGAGTGGGAATTTTAGTTCATAGTTTGATTTTTAGTTCAGAGTTGGGTAGAGGAATTAATAGAAGAACTAGGCCTTTAATTACTTTAGTAGATTATTGTAAAGAACTGACAGACTGTGCCATTGTTTGACATTTCTGTTTTCTTTGATATTTGATAAGTTTTACTGTGCCATTATTGTACTGGATGTTTCATTCCCAGACTTCTATGAATTAATACAAGTTTCTTGGTTTAGATCATGTCTTGGACTCTTGTTTCTAGTAAAATGTATGAAGTTATTTTATGTCATTTAATGAATCACCCAGTCTTCTATTTTTATTCTGCCATTCTAGAACGTAGTAAACTACCCACGGGCCCTTAAGTCATATCCCCAAGATAGATTTACCATGCCACACATCTAAATATTGACGTATCGCCTTAGTTAGATCTCTTTGTTTAAATATCAGCTTCCTTTACCCATTTTCAAAACCTCAGCTATAGAAGAAGCCAACTTCTTTAAAAGTTGAAGGTTACTCAATTTGGTGCAATAAGTCTCCCCCTAAAACCAAGTTTCCCACAAAGGGTTGCTACGTGGCCAAATTATGGCATCAACACATACAAAAAAAATTATGTTTTATATGGTGAGCGTCACTCCTTTAAAATGTTTTTTTTTTCAAAAGGCTAGTTTTTGAAGTAGATGGAAAAAGAAGTGCATTCTGATTCCAAAATTTAAAAAAAAAGAAAATTTAGAATCTATAGAAAAAAGGTCACAAATCACTAGTTTGCATCATCTTCAAATTTCTCATGGTTTAGCCACTATAGGAGTCCGAAAGTGAAGATTTAGTTTAAAAAAATTAGTTAAGTGTCCAGTTTGCACAGAATTGTAAACCAGTATTGTGGGATCACCCTTACATCATTTAAAAATTCAAAAGTGTGACACAAGTTTTTTCTTAAATTACCCTCCCCATTAGATAGATTCTTTATAAAAAAAATAATATGATAAACTAGTTTCCATTACTAATCTCAAGGAAGATGTGCACACAATGGTAGATGACAAGGCCCATGGGTGTGATGGTTTCCTTGTGAATTTTACAATGCCCTCTAGGAATAGTTGGGGGTGGACCATACAAATTATATTGAGAGGATTTAAATTCCAAATCCTTAGTGACAGTCATTAAAAAAGGAAAGATCAAGTTCATACCTAAACTTGGTGATTTTTAAGCCCTTTGTAATTGGAGGCCTATCACCCTACTCAATGTGTCCTATAATGTCATTTCCAAAGCTCTTGATTTGAAGGTGCATCATCTTATTCCCTAAATTATTCATCTTCAATAAATGGGCTTTATCCTATACACACACACGCATTTTAAACAATATTATTGCAATTTAGGAATGAATGGAATGAGCTTAATGCTCCCAATAAAAGGCCCTTTAAAAAAATGATTTTTCCAAAGATTATGATCATATTAAATGAAACTTTATTCTTTCCATGTTTCATGCTTTGGTATTTTGAACTCATTTTATTCATTCTATTAGAATTTTTTTTTATCAATGTTCATGTTTGTATTACTATCATTGTTCATCAATTCAACACTTTCTATATCTTTTACTTCATTCTGCAAGGTTTCCCTCTATCTCCCTCACTCTATATGCTCGATGCTAGAGGGTTTTGATATATTTTAGAAAATTTCATATCCCAAGTGCTTATTTCAATGCATTTCCTTTCATAATCCATAAAACCAACTTGTCAATTGTCATTTTTTTGATCCATTTCTCAATTGCATTGAAGAGGAGAAAAGAATGAAGAATTCTCTCTAGTGTTTGGAAATGTTTTGCCAGGCCTCTAGCTTGGCCATTTAGTGGAACAATATGTAGTTTTACCATCAACTAATCCTTCTAATGCCTACCTGGCTTTAATAATTTTTTTGGAAGTGGTTTAGACATGGTGAAATCTTTATATTTCTAGAATTCACATTTATTTCCAAGCTTCTTAGGTAGCCTTATGGTGCGTGTTCCTTTCCAAAATTGAAAAGAAGCTTACTTACTAGATCATGAAGCCACTTTCCCTAGTAGGGCAATTTTAATTCAACTAAAAAATACTTGTGGCCACTCATGTTTATTATTCCTCATCTTGGGCCCCTTTGAAACACTCCTACATTAAATTGGAGATTCTTCTTCATGACTTTCTTCAGGATTATTTTGACAACCATAAGGGTTTTCATTGGGTTTCCTAGGATTATTTTATCTCCCTCATGAGTTTGGAGGATTGGGGCTTTTACCTAGCCAACTAAAAGGGTTGGCTCTTGATGTCAAAATGAATCATTCATTTCCTCTATAGAAATGAATCCTAGAAATTTCTTCTTCAAACTTGCATTTCCTTTCGTAATCCCATTAATTGGCCTTCTTGGAAGGGAGTTTGTTTTTAAACCATTCTCACCATGAATGATATAGTTCAAATTTAGGAACCTTTTGTGGCTAAAATTTTATGGTAAGATTGGGAAGCCATTAAACCTTGGCTTCTATAAAATGGCTTTAGATTATGAGATGGTATTTATCATAACTAGTATAACATTTGGTGGTCCACTCTTTGGTATATTAGGGTCACCCCTTGGCTCACTTGAAACGGGTTAGGGCGTTTTAGTTACACAAGAAATATATCCAATGCTTGAAATATTTATTCTCTAAAAGTTCTATGAGCCTCATGCCCTAGAAAGAGACTATGGCTAAGATTTTCTTTAATAATTAGGACCATGAGAATTTTGACACTACTATAAGGGATATTCCAATTGATATGGTTCATAAATTTAAAATTCAATCTTCTAAACCTTGTTGAAAATATTAGAAATGGGGTCTAATTTTTACTTTTCATAATTACAAACCATATTTTAAATATCATTAGATTTATTTGTATTTACCTATGGTTCCTAGTTTAAATTAGAGATGGAAGTTTTAGTCACCAATATCAATTTGGTATCATAAATTTCTCATCATTTGGTTTACAATTACGGAGACTAAATTGGTTCACTTTGCATGCTGTATTATTTTCCAAGGCTTACTAGTGAGGTCGTGGTTACTTCATATGAGAATTCAAGACCCTCATTGTCCATTTTATGGGTAGTTGAAGTCTTTCAAGCATCTCTTTTAGTTTTTTTCTTGAGCTAGAAGCTTTGAAATTGGATTCATGTTTTGTTTTACATTTTTGTCTAGAGCCTTTTTCTTGTCATTTAGTTCTTTTGAAAGGTTTTCCTCACACCACCCATAAATTTAATCAAATATGGAATTATTTTAGGCTAGAGATTATGTTTAGCAATTGGAAAGATAGAAATTCTACAATTTTCACTCATTTCTCTATTAAACAAAATATTTTTTTACTGAAGTAGTCATTTGTTCTAATGTGTTACTACAAATTTAAGTGCAAGCCAACAAGGTTTCCTTGGAGGTGGCTAACCTTCAAGAATTTTTGAACCACTAGGGAAGCACCCCTTGCATCATTGCCAAATTTATTTATTTTCCCTCCTCCTCTAAGGACCACTCACCTCCTCATGGGTGTGAAAGAGGAAAAATTCTCTCTAATTGTGGAAATCAAGTTTCTTGACCACATAATTTTCCCTCGTTTGGTTGACGGGATCATGGTAACAAGAGTACATCATGACCTATTTGACGACGCTTGATTTCTCTAATCCCTTCAGGATGTTGCTCTTAGGTGGCCTTCTAGTTAAACCTCTAGATGGGTTGATTCCAACAAGTTTTGGTTAACATTGATTATTTATTTAGATCGTGACATGATAAAGATAAAGAAAAATATGATGAGGGGTGAGCCCTCCTATGAAGACTTTAGATCTTGTTCATGTATGGGGTAAGATGGGTGACTAGGAAACTTCACCTCCCCCTTCAAATATTACTCTTTCATTTTAGTGATTTTTAATGTTATCTTTTTTTATCTAGGCTACAACCCCATTTAGACTATTGGGGTATGATTTTATATTCACCCAAATTTTATGAGTATGTATACTATTATTTCTTTGTAAATGATAATGTTGACACCTATTCATCAAAAAAAAAAAATAACAAAAGTGAAAGTTGACCTACAAAAAAATATCTCCCTCTTTTCCATCAACATCATAAAGCAACCCATGTTTACAATATTTAGTTATCTATGTGTGTGATGTTTCTATCATGATATGTAAATATATTCAATACAAAATTAATTTTATAAGATCACATGTAATTATATGATAGTGTGATTATATAAAACTTTTATTTCTATAAGATAACAAAGAATAAAATCTATATCAATGTCATACATGTTAAAGGTTTACACATGTTTTCATTAATATCATTCATCGTCATTAATCTAACTTACCAAAGACAAATTTTACTGATGAAAATTTTTGTACCTATCAAGTTGACAAAATGGTAAATGGTGTCTTAAGACACTATATTAATTTTTTTTAGCTAAATAAGAAATGAAGGTGAACATGTTTCCAAGTGCATATTTTTCAAGTTGATCAATTGCATTACAAATTAAATTGATGTGGTAGATGAAGTGTGCCACTAAACAATGAACTACAAATTTTCTTGGAAACAAAAAAAACCTTCAAATAATAATCATATACCAAAAAATAATTATCTATAGTAATAAATTAATTCTTTACAATTTCAACAACATTTTTTTATCAACATTTTAAAACTAAATATCCATATCTATTATACTTAAACTAAATTTTCTACCAAAATCTAATTATTTAGATGGAATTAATTCTTCTTGATTGCATATATTTATATAATGGGATTTTATCCCTTAACTCCCTTCGAATAGTAATAGATATTGAATGTAAACTATTTATGAAGTTTGAGATAAAGATGTTAAAAATTTGGCAATTTAAAGCTGATCATATATCTTATTTTTAAAATTGATAAGTGAAACAAAAACAGTTTTATGACATCACATTTAAAATGAACCCACACTTTAAGTTTTGTTACTTATGAATACCATCTTACTTGTTAGTGTTGCATTAATTGAGTGGAGTTATTATAGTAATTTTGTAAATTTGATGTATGTAGAATTAGAAAGCTTGATAAATTTATATAATAATAGTGTCTATAAATTCTCAAATAATGAAAAAATAATTAAAAAGTAAAAATAATATATAATATTTTCATTTCTAAATATCTTTGTAGATAGTAACATTATTCTCTATTACATAAATTTAACCATTTTTTAATAGATAATTAATCTCTTATCTTCCTCTTAAATATATACAGCTTTAAAAAATACATCAAAACTATTTTTACATATTATATAAAGCAGACTAAACATTAATATAAATAATTTAAAACATAAACAAATATAAAGCATACATGGGAAAAAAAAATAGAGAATTGCATCTTTAACTTTATTATAATATAAATAGCTGCTTATTCATCAAAATTAAAAAATAACGAATTGATTGTTTGAACCAACAGATGAATGTCAGAAAAAAATAGAAATATAAGTATAACTATAAATATAAATATAAAATATTACACATAAATATCACTGGTCGATAACCTACACATTATGTCAGTTACATTGCTAATGAAATACACATAAAGGGACTATATAGATTGACACATCTACTATATAAATAGGAAATGAATCGACACTCGAGAATATTCCTAATACTATAGGCGTAAGAGATATAGCTGGCATTATTTTGGAACTACTTGTAGTAGTTGAGGATAGCAGCTATGTTCACCACATATTTTCTGTCACCTCTGTCCAGTTTTTGCAGCGCCTTCCAGAGAGTTTAGAAGAAAAATCAAATCTTTTGGCTTGTAATCTGAGTCGGGGTCTACCCCAGCTTGTCGTGTAGGAAACAGTTTATTCTGTCATTTACGAAAATATCCGTGGTGACCAATGGCACTGTCTATGGCAGTGACAATTTCTATTGGTCGGCATGGATGTTCATCTCATGCTGGCGAGTGCTCCTGCAGTTGTCATATATGGAGTCGTCACATCACCTTGAGTCTCCAATCAGCCATCAACTTGCTGTGCAAATTGTCATGCTGCATAGATGTAAATATTCCTAGATAGCTGCAATGCAATAATTTATTTTGACTTAACAAGTTTTTTTTGTTTTTTTACTGTGTTCTAAACAATTAAATAAGAATGAAATTTTATAATTAAACACAATTTAATTTAATTTAATTACTGTATTTTAAACAATAACATTCTTAGTAAATTATTTTGACTTAAGAATAGTTGTGAAATGAAAAATATTAGTTTTATAATATAAAGGATAAATAAAAAATGGTTAAAATAATTCTAAACATTTTTAATAATTTTATTTGATTTAAAGTAAAAAAAATTACTGTGTTTTATATTATTTAGAAGTGATTTAAATTTATATTATTTGTGTATCTAATAAAATTTTATATTCTTATTTAAATAATTTTTATGTTCACCAATTTTTTTAATTTAAATTATATTTAGTGTTTTTTATAAATTATTTATATATTTACTAAAATATCACATTCTTATATAATTCTTTTATGTTTAGTAATCTTTTAAAAATTGTTTAAACTTAATACTTATAATTCTTTTAATTTAAAATTTAGTGATTTTTATTTTAGTGATAGTAGATTTTTCTCTTGTTTAAGTCTCTATTGATTTCCTATGGGTGTATGGTTTTATTCTTACTTATTAATCCAAAGAGTTGATGTAAATGCTTGAATGGCGCTATAGGTTTATGTCAAATCATGTGCTAGGATGTTAGTAAGAAGTAATGTTTAAGATATAATATTGAAGTACTATGATGTAGTATCCTCAAGGCTTTAACTATTGTCATGTATGGAATTTTTATTGAATCATGTCAATGTTAAAATTGACTCCATTCCAAAGATAAGCCACTAATCTAGGTGAGGTGATAATGTTACATTTATGTAATAGATTAATTATTTATTAAAAAATGGTTGAATTTCAGTGACACACCTCAATTTTTTACTAGAGTGATGCACCCTAATGTCGATTCGTTATTGAGTGTAGCGACATGTGTCGCCAAATTGATGACACACCCTTGAAATTGATATAGCGACACACCCAAAAATCAATGACACTATTGATTTCATCGTTGTGTTTAATATTTTGGATGTAAAGTATCAAATTATGATCATTTTTTTGACTTTTTCGACAAATTGACATTGTGTGCGTGATGCATGTAGGAGGATCCTCCCCCACTAATGTTGTGAGAGTACCGTTCTGACATGTTGGAAGCTATGAAAGACTTTCATGACTTGAAGGTAGAGTGGCTGAGTAGGCTGGGGTTAGACTTTATTGCTTTCTTGCTTGAGGTATGGACTCACCTTGCTATGATGACAACCCTGATTGAGAGGTCACACAAAGAGACCTTATTTCACCTGACCACTGGTGAGGACACCGTTACATTAGATGATGTGTGGTGCATATTGCGTTTGTTGATTTACGGAGAGCATGGCATATATGGCACAAATGATGGGAGAGACACATGTATCTCTCTCTTACACAAGTGAAATATTGTTTTGATTAGCTCTCAGATTGATCTGACCTATACCATGGGTTGGTGGATATCTTCAGATTATTCATTGAAACACTGATCTCTGGCCTGATTGCCCCAAATCGATGGGGCAGAGGTTTCAGTCTCAAATGGGGATTGACATGGGAGGGGATTATCAGGAGGGACGTTATGTATGCATGGGTTTCCAATTCTCCTCACTTCATTGTACCATGATATGCACAAGACCGTCTATCGTGAGCTATGGAGCATTGAAGCAAGTGTGAGTTTGCTTAATATATGGGCATACGAGAATATTATAGTGTTGAGGCCATTGGTGGTTTTAGTAGACATTCATGAGTATGAGCTCGTCATGTTTAGGTATAGGGTGTCGATGAAAACTTAGCACACGGGCCCTATAGGTCTACACTATTCACATCATGTCATCAATGAGATGGCCATATTTAGATGGAGGCCAGGGCTACAACATTTGGCATGGTATGCTAATCAACAATAGCTAGAATTTCCTCGACAGACCCGATATATGCAGTGGAGAGAGAACACTATTATAGAGTGGTACCTCACTAACCGCATTTTCAAATAGTTTAGAGAGATTCAGGTTGTACCAACTGATGACTACATTGTAGTGTTTGCGAGGTCACATAGAGAGGCTTAGTGGGGATCCTAGATTGATGGTGGTGATCAATGATGTTAGACAACTAGTCCCATTATAGTGGGCATATGATCAGGGACTTCTAGATGCAGACACAACTATAACATATGATGCGTGGTTTATGCCACCTACTTGCCTGAAAGATCCAGTAGCGATACCCCAGAGGTAGAGGGAGAGGTAGAGGTCAAGGTAGATGTCAAGATGGGGGAAAATATGGTGGACAAGGTAGAGGCCAGTAGGATTAGAATCAAGACATGGTTTAGGTGCTAGGTGATGGGCACCAGTATCATTCAAATCAGGTATAGGTACTAGGGCGACAAGACCAACATGATGGATAGATCTTGAGGGCACCATCGCCTCCTCTACCTCCACAGTAGCTAGATGCACAAGAATATACACAGATACACATGCTCATTGTTGAGAGAGATCAACTACATCAATAGTTCTAGGATATGACAACACACCAAGATCATGAGGTCCAATTTCGGCAACAACTGGACTTACAACTAGCCCAAGAGATTAGATGGGGGCAACAACTTGAGGCAATGAGAAAACCTTCATAGGGACAGACTGTATTAACTTGGTTATATAGAGAGGTAGTGATAGAGGCATCCTACTGCCACATGCACTACCATAGGGATGTTCCCTAGGTGATGAGACAACCAGATTTTTCACTGTGGAGCATGGCACCACCTAGAGCTAAGGATCAACCATCAATTATGGGTGAATTGAGCAACCGTCGGGGCTAGTCTACTTGTGTAGAAACCTATTCATTGTTCACCCGATTTATTTATACAGATATACATTCATGGTCTCATTTTTTATAGCCTCATAGATGTATTTTTGATTGATATAGAAACACTAATTCAAATATTCTATCATGACAGTTACCATTTTTGATATATATATGAGATGATTTGAATTCAATATGTGATGCAATTTATTTCATCCTCTATGAATGTATAGATGCATATTTGATGTGATACATGATGATGAATTTTTTCATGACATGTGAAATTATGAGATGCAATGTTATTCAATGTAATGGATATGTTATCTTCTTTTTTAGTATCTTTTTATGACATGTTATGGGATGCATGCTATGATATGAGATGCTTATGCAAATGATATGGATGCATTTATTTTTGTCTACTTTTTTATGCAATTTATGATATTATGATGTATGCATATGGATGTATATATGGATAATGTAGATGTTCATGATAATGCAACATATGCTTAAATGATATGTGATATGTATGCATGTTGATGATTTGTAGATGCAGGATGGATGCATGATGATGTTTTTATTGACTGTCATGATACCAGGATGGCACGAAAAGAAGATAGAAGAATGAGAATGAATGATTTGACCATTGATTCAAAAATTCCAACAAGTCTATAATCCACCAAGACTTTATTAGAAATGGTGATGAGAGATTATGATGATGATTTTCTCATATCTTGGGATTGGAACTTTTTGTCATTCTTTATTTTTCATATAATACATAGATACAATGTATCAAGGTATTAAAAACTAGGATTTTGTATCTAGTGTAATGGAATTTGACTATACAAATAGATAGGATAGTTCTTGTTCACACCTTGACATACTAAAACCTCATCAGAATGTAGGTTAGAAGTTTAGAACATATCATACCAAAGCATATGTAATAGTCAACAATCTACCCAAAAAAATTCCCTACACACAACTAAGAAAGTATGCACCAAGATTATTCTACAAGAATACTCACAAGCATAGCAAACGAAAGATAATAATCAATGCCCCATTCCTTTCTCTATAATTTTTTTGGATAGACATCATCGAGAGGTCCTTGGAATAGGTCAATAAAATAAATCAGAAGAAAAGATAAAAGACAAACAATTGGTGTTATCTATATCTCTTGCCAGTTTAAAATAGCTAAGGAAATTTTTGATACTGATGTCCATTGTAGGAAGAATGCATCCTAGGACATGTTGATCATGTGTTTTGATTAGGATGAGGTGTTTGATAATTCATTGGTACAAAATTCACTGATGCATTTACCTATGATTTAGACTTTAGATTTTGACACTTAGGTTCTCACTTTAGGACTTGCTATACTTACTTTCTACTTTTTGTGCTAAAGGTTGAAGGTGATGCTTGATTTATTATGGATGGAGGTTTAGCATGGGTGAAAGCAAGATGAGATGGATGGTTTTGGATTTTTGGAATATTTCAATGTTTTTGGTGGTTTGAAAATGTTTTGAGGCTATTTTTGATCTTTTTGAAAGTTTATGTGAATTTTTTTGGTTTGCGGATTATTTGAGGTTGTTTAGGGTTTTCTCTAAGATATTTGATGTTTTTTAGGTCTTTTGAATGTTTTCTAATGTTTTTTTTTTGAAATTTTCAAATGTTTTTGTGTTTTTCTAAGTTTTTCAATGTTTAGGGGTTTTTTGGATATTTGGATGTTTAAGGCTTTTCTGATATTTGAATGTTTAGGTATTTTTCTAGTTTTTAACCAATAACCTAACGTAAAAGAATATCCTAATGGCCTTGGGGGTTGATCAAATATTATCCTTGCCTACGTTATACACACAGAGACCACATAGTTCGACTGACTTGACTTATTTATGATGAGAAATAAATAGTTGATGGATTTCCAATTTATTATGGTGGACTTTTAAAGGATTTACCTAGGGTGTCTCAGGTGCACATCAATAATGGAATTTCCTAACTTCAAGCTTAGAGACTCATAGTTTGACAAGGTTCTATTTTGGATTTTTGATGTTTGACTTGTTTAGGGATTTTGATGTGTTTTGGATCTTTTGTATTTTGAAGATGTTTTTGGATTTTGATGAGGTTTTATGATTTTTTTTGGGATTTTTCACATGATGTTGACGAGTGTATGGATATGGAAATTTCAATGATCTATTTTGGGATTTTGTTGAAACCCAAGCTAGGATTAATTGATTGGATTGATAGATTACTGATAGTGATAACATTGTTGAGGATAGACAACAATGCAAGGATAGTGTTGAACAACACAGAGATTTCGAAATGATATATCCTGAGATGATGATGGATTGATTGGATTTGATTGATCAATATTTTGAATCTTGGTTTGGAACAAAATCTACTGGAATGATTTGATGTGACGATGAAGCACAAGGTAGATTCAACTGATATTGATTGTTTAGATTCATTGTTCAGATTCAAGGCTTATCCTTTAATTTATTTTTGTGAGACAAACTTAAGGTCAAACTCAGTCAACAACATAACCCATTTAGCTAAGTTTCTTGATGAATCAATTTTAGCAAAACGATGTTTTAAAGGATCAAACTTTGTTATCACATGTATTTTAACATTTAGTAAGTAATGTTGCAACTTACTAGTAGAGAACACAAGATCCAAACATTGTTTCTCTATTATTCTATATCGTTTCTCATAATCAATTAGAGTTTAGGTAATGTAATAAATAGCACACTCTTTACCATTTTCGTCTTGTGCCAACAATGCTGCAAGAGCATGGGATGATGTTGCTATATATAGAATGGATGGTTTATCTTCCACAACGGGTTGTAAAATACGTGGAGTATTATGGTAATATTTCAAACTCTCAAAATCTTGTTTACAATTTTGATTCCAATTAAACTAAACTTCTTTCTTAAGAAGATGTGTAAATGGTAACATTCAATCCACTAAGGATGCTACAGAATGTCGGATAGCCTGAATTCTTCCTTGTAAAGTGCTAATTGAGAAATATTTCTAGGATGTGGAATGTTAACTGTAGCATCAATTTTCTTCATGTCCACCTCAATGCCTCTACGAGATATGATAAAACCTAAAAAAATTCCACTATATACACCAAAGACACTTTTTTGGATTCAATATTATGTTGTATTTTTGCATCCGCTCAAAGATATTTTGAAGGATATTCACATTAACTTATCGAGTTAAGGATTTTTGTAAAATATCATCAACATAATCTTCTAAAGTCTTATGTATGTAATCGTGAAATATCAATGTCATAGTTCATTGATCTGTTGCACCCACATTCTTCAATCTAAAGTCAACAAAGCATGTCCTGTAGTAAATAAATATTTGATTATATCCAGAAAATCCATCCATGAATGAAATAAAAGCATGTCCTATAGTCGATTCTATTATTATGTCGATATTAGGAAGGGGAAAGATAACTTTTAAAGACTCTTTATTTAAATATCAAATGTTTGTACACATCCTAATACGGTTGTCCGATTTTACAACTTCAACAATGTTTGAGATCCAAGGAGAATAATCTATAGGGCATATTAAACCAACTTCGGGGAGCTTCTCAAACTCGGCCTTAACCAACAAGGTTATCTTAGGGTTCATCTTTTGAATCTTTTTTCTAACAAGTTTAGTGTTTTCAGCGAGGACTATGTTGTGTGTTACAATCTTAGGGTTATCTTGGGGTTCATCTTTTGAATCTTTTTTCGGGAATTCAGGGTTGTATTCTTCGTTGTTCCTGTCATTCTCATTACTTTCCTCTTCTCCATATTTTTTCTTGGTACTAATCATAGCGCATGCAACAAACTTATTTTTAGGAGTAAATAGTTTGTCATAAACTCCTAGCATTTCTTTCAAGGCTTCATAATCTTTGAAAAACTATAATGATGCTTCAAAAGTTGTATCAATCAATTCTAGATGATTCAGGGTGAGTTGTTTTAGGATTACAGATTATAGTGTTGATATTTAGCAAGGGGTTTTTCATTGCTTGTGTTATATTAGAAGGGAAATATCCCAAACCATTTTTTGTTTCTTGTGTATTAGATTCTAGAGGAAGACGAACTCCTTGTTCTTTCTCTTCACATCATTTTTCACTATAACCAAGTTGTTTCATGAACTCATAGCCTTTTCCATAAATTATTTCCATTTCTTTTTGGTTTTTTGGTTGTTGATAATCTCTCATAAATTTTTTTCATGTAGCTAGTGTCTTCTTCTAGAGTAGATGAGGTAGATGCTTGTGAGTTTTCTTCTGAATTCTGTGTTGACATTACCATTGGTTATTTTTGTTTTTTATCTTCTTTACTTGTGATTATGTATTCTCACATAAACGAGGGTGTGAACGCTAAGGAACCCTAATCATCATCCAATAATTTTGAAACTGTTTCCATCTCTAGTTTATCTTCTTCCATAGGTTCTATGTTTAATGTTGGAATTAATGTGTTAAGATGAATTGTACATTTTTCAGCTTGTAAGCATCGTTTAGGCTCAGGATCTATTTCAACTTGGTATGCCTTATTGGTATAGACATATTTCACGATACAATGAAGAGTCAAAGGTATCACATGCATCTCATGAATCGAAAGTCTTCCTAAAAGAAGGTTCTATGAAAGATCATGTGGCATAACATGAATAGGAGTTTGTAAGGTAGCCTTTCCAATTGTAATAGGTAAAGTAATCACACCAACCGGTTGCTTTCCTACATTTTCAAATCGTCGAATTGATATGGAATCGGGTTAATTTTTTTATTTATCCATGCCATGCCTATCTAGAAGATTCACATTGCACACATTAAGGGTGAAGCCATTATAAACAAGGGTTTTTATTTTCCCATTCTATGGAATCTGACTATTATCATGAAGAAATCATGTTTCTTTCTCATCTCCAAGGAAGGTAGCTCATATTGGTGAAAATTAATGTCTACGTTAACCATATTCATCTCTTGAATTATAGCTGCTACATCACTTGCATTTGTATTAGAGAGGATCGCAACTTTTTGTAAGGCTATTTGAAGCATAGTGTGATAATTAGGTGAGTTTTGAATCAATTCCCATAGCGATATTTTCGTGGGAGTATTCTAAAGTTGTTCAAAAAAATCATACTCCTTTCCACCATTTGAAGGAAAATGAGGGGCACTAGGCAAGATAGAGTTAGGCAAAGGTAACGATGTTGAGGTTGTTTGTCTTGGTTGTGGATTATTTTTAGTGTTATATGTATGAGAAATGTTATTATAATTTGATTGCTGTGAAACATTGTTCTAATGTGTTTTAAGTGTGAAAACGGGTTTTTTTTGAGTTTGAGATTTGTGTGAAGGTGGTTAAAGAACAAGTTTAGGTTGAATCACGTTAATGTCTCTTGGTTTCAGTTTTTCAAAACAAGCCTTAGTAGATGAACTTTGTGAGATGAAATCCTCAAGGTATTCATCTAACATGTCAAATTCATCACTACTAAAGGGCTTGTGGTTTAGGTTAATTTGGAAAAAGAGATTTGACATATTCAAAATGGCTATGCTTTCTCCAAGTGGTTCATCGGTTTATAGGTGCTTTTGGTTTTGTTTTCTAACAATTTCCAAATGTAATCTAATGTAATTGCACTATGAACTAATGTTGGAAATAATAGTCTAATTCTATCCATAATTGCAATGAATCAAAACTAGTCTAAATTTACTCAAATGAATGTAAAATAAACTCTGTAAGCTAAAACATAAAGTTATCAAAAGCCAATAGAAGCACAAAAATAGAGTTTTAAATTCTGTAAAATGTAGTCTAAAATATGCACTGGGACTAAATCGCCCAGAAGGACGTATGAGTCCTAGTGAGGATTTTTTCACAAATTTTAGAAAACTTTAAGTGATTTTTATAATTTTTAATTTGGATGATCTATAGAATAAATGAAAATGCATATTTTAGATGATATTCAGTGATGCAAGATGAAAAAATACAACCTATATGCACTTTCGCTAATGCAAGATTTAGAAACCTTAGATGCAAATTAACTAGTGCAAACCCTAATACAAAGTTAATCCAAGCAATATTGATATAGGACTATGATGCACTCTGACTCGGAAATGATGTGTTCTAAATGTAGGTTCACCAAAACAAAATGAAGTTAAATGGTTGCTTTATGGTTTAGGATATAGAACAACGCTTTTCTCCCACTATCATTTAAGGAAAACCCTAGAGATCTCAATCTAAGATATGCAAAGGAGAAATAGATCTTGCAATAGGGTTGTCCTAGGGTTTGATTACAAACTAAAGAGGGGTTCAACACCAAGATAGGGCTTGCAAAGACTAATTAAATGTAAGATCAAATAATTAAACCTAATGTAATGCAAGACTCCACTAAATGACCTAGAAAAGCAAGTAAATTAGAACAAAAGGGTGAGAAATCTGAAGTGTGCACATGGAAACCTAAATATGCCTGGAATGAGCTATGAAACACTAAAAATATTGGATTTAGTGCACATTAGGACTCATATGTCACTCTAGGCGTATTAGTCTCAAACTAGGGTTTCTATTTTGGAATAGGTTTCTGACATTGTAGATTCAGGATCTAAAAAAAATTGAAAATATGCTTTTAGTGGGACTCATATGCCACTTCTGGTGTATTAGTCCCATTCTTGTTTTTCAAGAATTCAAAGTTCAAATCTATGCTCCAATCTCTACTCTTCCTTCTCAAACTGATTTCTAGATCTAAACCTGTAAAAAGACTTTGAGAGATCCCTACTCACCCAAATGAGTCATAATAATGTATGTACCTTCCTTAGGTTGAATGTAGAGTGATAATGGAGGATGGAATCACTTAGGAAGAAAGTAATTAGGCTTGTATTGATGGCTAGGTACATCTCCCCAACCTAGAATCCATCATGATTCACCATAAGCAACCATAATGAACCCTTGACAATGCTAGATCTTAAATGAAAGTGAACTTGAAAACCTACAAAAACACAATAATGCTGCTCCAAGACTTCAAATTTTTTGATTACTTGCTCTTGAATGATATTGTGAAGAATGCTTGAATTCTTGGATCTTGAAATTGCTCTCTTATAATTATTTATTAGATGAAAAATCACTTTTGAAGCTTGTTTACATAGATAATACACCTAATTTACCATTACTTAGATCTGAAAATCTAACATCAACCAAAAATTTGAATTACAAACTTGAATTTCTTGCTCAAACCCTAAAAAGGGCCCAAATGGGACTCATATGCCACTCTTGACATATGGGTCCCACTTATGGGGACTCATACGTCAGTATGAGTCCCACCCTAGTTTTCGAGGTGGTTTGTTAGAAATTTTGATGCTTTTGTGGATTTTTTTAGGATTTTGGTTGGAATAAGCCTTGAGATCGAAAATAAAGGGTCTTAGGAACCTATTAATGATTAATTAAAGGGTATTTAATACAAAGTTATTACAATAGGCCAAGATTAAATGATAAATTACACTATCTCTAGGAAGGGAGTACAATTTCCATCATTACACCACCACACAATATTAGGTTGATTACCATGCGAAGGAAAAATACTAAAACTTATTAAATATTTTGGATAAACTATGATGCACTAGATAAAAGAATCTATATCAAGATGGTATAAGTTTTTTTCTATTTTAGATAAATATTTAATATGAAATTTTACGTCAAATGGAAACATCTATTTTTTAATAAACACACATTTTAATATTTATTTAAAAATATATTTTTATCAAAATTTGAAAAAAAAATCCGTGCACTAAAGTTTCAAGTCATAAATAGATACAAAAAAATTGAATGAGAAAAAAATATAATTTACTATAAAAAGTTTGTCATCTCATGTAATGTCATTTTTTCATCAATTTATCAACAACTAAATTCTAGTGTTAATTTATTAAAAACTAATTTAAATTAATTTTTATTTTTATTTTTAAATACAAACATAAAATATACTAAAAATACACATTTTACTAGTTTATGGGTGAACCCACGAAAGTGGTTTAAAATTCAAGTGAGGATTGAAAACTTCCAAACAATGACCCCATTAAAAAAAATATTGTTTTGGGGGGTTCATACGAACTCTAGGTCCGAGTGAACCCAAAAGGAGTTCGCTCGAACCAGGGTTTGAGCGAAGCCGTTAAATGTGGAACCCACATTTTCCCATTGTGGAAAGGGGGTTCATTCGAACCCTTGGGGGTTGACTCAAATCCCTTAGTTTTTCTCAAACCCCCCTTTTCCCACCTTCCCACCCTTGGCCACAAAAAAACTCCATATTTTTTCCCTTCGAAGCTCGAGTTGAGGATGAAAATGGAGGAGATTTCACAAACCCAACTGGAAGATGGTAGTCCTTGGAACGAGCTATCCAATGAATATAATTTTAATATGGTTTGGTTTTATTATGTATTTTTTTTTTAGTTTTATTAAACATAGTTTTTTCATCGAAAATCAAGCTCTTTGTTCAACACAGAAAAATAGTAGATTATCAAAATAAAATTTTGAAAAATATGTTCAGGCTAAGTATTGATGTCCTTGATCCATTAAAAAAAATTGAATTTCGCTACATACAAAAAAAATTATGTTGTATCCAGTCCGCCAATGTTTGAATTGTAATTGGTTTAAATTCGAAACTTGATTAAGGAAAAAATATTTAATAAAACACTATGAAATCAAATGAACTAGTTAGATATCATAGTTACAAATCTAAATTCAAAAAAATTAGAATATTATCTTTCATATTGAAAATGCATAATTCCCAAGCTCCCTTCAAGTGAGTTTATTGTTGCCTAAGTATCGACCACACCTTGATGAAGAAATAAGCATACCAGGCTACTTTTTGGCAAAGGATTTTGCAAATATCATGTCGTGTCAGCTGAGCATTCCTTGCAAGGTTTCCTTCAGTCGCTTTTCAAAAATCTTGCGCCAATCTTCCACGTGTTAGCTATTCACAATATTTTGCGCCTCTTTGCATCACTCCCCTTTTGGGGCCCGATCGCATGCCACATACCATGAGTGTATGCATATATTTGTGGTGGACCCAACTATCGACATGGTATGCTAAGGACCTCCATGTGTCTTCATAGCGTAGGTTCTTTATCACTCAAGGGAAGGATAGAACATCGGGCCCCGACTGCTTGCCATGTGATCTTCTAAGGACTTTATCCTAGGAGAAAGCCAAGTAGACAACAACCTTTCACCAGTTCCCATGAATCGATTGCTCATGTCAATTGCTCTAGTCTGTTGGGACCACTACCATCATTCATAGGGGATGCATCCAACCCTTGGATGTCTTTGTTCATGGCCTGAATCTTTTCGGTTGTAATGGCTAAGGGAAAATAATTGCTATTGCATCATTTCTCATAATCAAAGCATTGTTTTTGTTACTTCTTCGACAAGCTGGGTTTTCATTATAAATACTGCTTCTACTTTCAAAGTAGAGAGTGGGAATTTTAGTTTAAATTTGGGTAGAGGAACTAATAGAAGAACCAAGCCTTTAATTGCTTTATTAGATTGTTGTAAGGAACTCATAGACTGTGCCATTGTTTGTCCTTTCTATTTTCTTTGATATTTGATAAGTTTTACTATACCATTATTGTACTACATGTTTCATTCCTAGACTTCTATAAATTAATAAAAGTTTGCTGGTTTAGATCATGTCTTGGAATCTTCTTTCTAGTAAAATGTATGAGGTTATTTTATGTAATATAATGAATCACTCAGTTTTCTATTTTTATTCTGCCATTCTGGAACACAGTAGACTACCCACAAGCACTTAAGTCATATCCCTAGGATATATTTACTATGCCACACATCTAAATCTTGACCTATCGCCTTAGTTAGATCCCTTTGTAAATATCAGCTTCTTTTTCCCATTTTCAAAACCCCAGCTATAGAAGAAGCCAACTTCTTTAAAATATGGAGGTTACTTAGTTTGGTGCAATAGGTCCTCCCCTAAAATCGAGTTTCCCATAGAGGACTATTACCTTGCACACTTTTTGCATCAACATTTTTTTCTTCTTGGCATGCCTGGTGGGACCGCAAAACAATAACCAAATCAAAAGGGTGTGTAAATCACGAATTCGTCATTAGGTCGCTAATCGAAAAATAAACCTGGCTTGTTAGTGTCATCATTGGTAACAATTCATATCGAAACTAACCCAGTAAAACCTTTAGGTTCTAGCCATAATGTTAATCACAAACCAAAATTATGTGGCTTGGGATGCTGGAAGTCCCCTTTTTGCCTCAGCGGAAGTAGCCGTATGGGCCCCCATCCCAATTTCTGCTCTAAAAGCTATTCCAAAGTTCACTAGAAATGGCTCACAAACACCATCCAAACATCAACAAGATGTTGTGGACATGTGCCTGGTGCACAGAGTAATAGATCAGAGCGTAGCATTAAAATTTCTTGCAACTTATTTTAGAGGGAGAGCGCTAGATTGGTATCACACTTTGCCTGCCAACACCATCGGTACTTGGGATCAGTTCAGAGACCCATTTTTTGAGAAGTTCTCGAATGACAGAGACAGATCTTCATTATATCACTAGCTATCAATAATTAATTGATCCCCACCCGAAGCCATGACATATTTTAGTGCTCGATTTTATACAACTTGGCAAGGGATCGAAAATGCCATGCGACCATTGACCGAACTAGCGTTCATGTTCTACTTAAAGTCCATCAATGTTGGAATTTATATAATGACTTAGTTGCTTGGTAGAACCACATTACCAGATGCATACACCATAGTAGTGAAGGTGAAGAACAATTATATTGATGCCGAGAAGTTTCCACCTCACCCTTTCATGTCGCTATTCTCCAAAGTATCAACTTCTAATCAGGAGATGCCATCTACTAGCACAACCATGCCTTCACCGCCATCTATGTGCACGTATCCAAGTACTTAACAAAATGCTACTTCTACATCTAGCACTTTGAAGGATGAGATGAGATACATAAGGGAGATGTTATGGAACTTGACAAGTGAAGTAACCACTATCAAACATAATCAGACTACTCCTTAGAGACCAACCTATCAAAGTTATCAGGGCAACAAACCCTCCTACCAATACAACCAATGTCAAGGGGGAACATGCACAACTTTGTCGACTCAGACAAATAACCAAATAGTACTTGTCCCAACTCCGTTGGGAACTGCTCAGACAAGTACAAGCAAGGAGTTAACCATAGGATAGAACAATCTTGCCAAAGATTTCAATTCCTGGTGCTATCCTTGTGACGATGCTCATATGCCTCGAAATTTTCCACGTAGAAATTTATAACAGAAAATTATTGAACAACGTAGACAAGGTGCAATGATGAGTTCAGGGGGTATACATATGCCTCTTCCCAAATGGAGGATATGGTTCTCACCTCACAGATGCAAGGAATACCCCTGGAGCAAGAAGGTGACATAGCTTCTGACTATGCCCTCCTCTCATGGATGGAATGGGACGAAGCGATGTTCACTTATGAAGCATCTACATCGGTGACCTCGAAAGTGCAGTCCGACTATAACACCCAGTTGAAGAGAGGATTCATAGGTGAGTCGATCACTCCACAACCTAGGAGTATTCTTAACCAACTCCCTGATGCTTCTACATTTTCTCCAAAGCCTCAAGTACAAAAAAAAATTGTTATCACCAAGGCTAAGGAACAAAAGCCTCCAAATCCGTCACCAATCAACATGGTAGAATAATTGAAGAAATCTTCTGCTAATGTGTCCCTCTGGGATACCTTAGCCATTCTTGAACAAAATTCATTGCTATAGAATGCCCTACTGAAGGATCCAGTTGCACAACCAACAAAACAAGCTTCTAAATGGACCATTGATGCATCACCTCTAGCCAAAGTTCTTGCAAACACTGTAGGGGAGGCTCCGATAGAGGGAGAATGGGAGAAGCCAAAACCTAAACCCTTCTTCCTAACTCTCATTATAGGAAAAAACTTGTTGCACAACTCCATGATTGACTCTTCTCCCAATACCATCGTCATACCCAAGCAGATAGATGAAGCGTTAAGAATTAGCTATGATCCCCTAAAAAGAGGAGTTAGTTAGATCAATGGGAACAAGGATGAAACAGTTGGCCTCATTAAAGAACTCCTTTTAACATTATTTTCCTATCCTAGTATCACATTGTCCCAAGATGTTGTGGTCATTGACATTCCCCCCATGTTTGGCCTTTGTTTATCATGAAAGTTTATGACAAAGATAGGTGGATACCTTTCTTTGGATTGGTCTCACCTAATTCTTGACATTGTGGGTATTGTCTTCATCAACTAGAACATTGTTAAGAGTAGTGGGAAGATTATCAACAACAACAGGACTTGTGGTAGAAGTAGTGTAAACACCCATAACAAGCGGTGGAGGAAATACAAGGTTCTTGAAACCAATGTACCAATCCATTTCATAGAATAGCATGACATTGTAGCAATGCAACAAAAAATGGCATGCACAGGTGGTCTTATCTTGATGCTCTGCAAGTGATTGAAGTTGAAAACCACTTAGGAATGGCACCCATGGTACCACCACGTCTTCTTCAACATGCTTTCTTAGGTCACTTGCAATAGGAAGTCCCAAGCCATACATCACATTTCTCACTGCCTCATCGAGTCCTCTGAGGTACCTTTTTGGAAAAATTTGAAGCGCCAAATGAAGAATCATAGTTTTTTGAGCCTGAGCGTCGACAAATGAAGCAACAACATGCGAGCTGATATCGATGTTTACCTGATATTTACATTCATATTCAATATAGTCTCTGCCCAGGACCCAGTTGATGGCTATGATAGCTAGCAAATGTTTGTTCCTTGTCATACACCTGCTCAAAATATCCCCCAAAAAAGTTGTTAGAGCTTCGTTACACACTAGCCTAAATGGAGTATTCATTGTGTCAGCCTCCGCTCAAAGCACCTAAGACTAGCACTATGCAAAATCTAAACCTATTAGATCAAATCACCTATTGTTGCTTTTGCTAAGTCACTAAGTATGGTTCCACTACTCTATTAAAGATTATTTATAGAAATATTCGAGGTAGCCAACATACAAAGCATGATGGTAATTGAGTGCTTACTCAAAAATCCCACAAAAGGGCCTACTTGATATTCCAGCCCAGTTGCATTCGTAGGTATGAATTGCTGCATGGAAACTTGAGGAGTGGTAATAAATTAACACAAATTGGTGGCAGTACCAAGTGATGGCTCATACAAACAGAGGCTAGGTGGAACGACACATGCATTTTTGAGGCTCCAAGGATGAACACATATCTTTTCAAAATACTCATTGCAATTTTAGCTTGATCATGCTTTGAAAGATATTAATTGCTAAAGCAGACGAGGAGATGAAAGGCATTACACCGGCGACTCAGTTTCCCATGAAAATTGCACTGAAAGGATGCTATTACCAATATAATTATGAATCCATGTATTTTCAAAAGAGGCAAGTAGCGTATCTCGCACAGGCTAGAGAGTTAGCAGCGCATGCTGAATTAATGCAAAAGGCAGTGGTTATCTACTAGATTGAATGCAAGAAATTGAAAGAAAGGATAAGCATTGCATGCAAAAGGTAGGACATAGCATAAAAAACTTCCTCAACATGCAAAAGGAAGTGAGGAGAACCATGGAAACTTCACCAGAACAATTTGAAACCACAACGGTTGATAACTCACCACACAAGAAGCGACAAAAAATCGAGGCACTTTCTGGAGAATATTTAGAGAACCCATACTCAAGCGAGGAGCCAACAAAATTCCTAGGACCGCAACCATTCACACTGCAAGTATCTCTGGCCCCATCTCCTATAGTTCTACAAACTGTGGTTGACCTTGTTGCATCTACAATGCCTCTTATTTCATGTGCCGAACAATGTATTTCGGCCTTTGCTTCAATGATCATGGAGGGATTCACACAACTTTCTCATGTAGCCCCATTTTCCCTTACTCCCCCACAGAACCTCACACCATTCACCTTGTCCCATTCCACATCCCAAAGCATCACGCACTCTGCCACTGCTACCTTTATGGATACATCCCCTGCCACAACAATATTTGAGCCGACCCACTCTTCCCAATAGATGGAGACCTTCGTAACTCTGCTTCTTTTGAGTCCTCCTAGTCCACAGCTCAGTTACTAGAGTATCCCACCTTTCTCGCACTATACGGTCAAAATTGGAAAGAAGAAGTCACCCGGGATTGAGGTTCTTTTATTCCCTTTCTCCCTTCCTCCCGGTGCACCTTTCGCAGGTAGGCTCATTAGATCACCCATAGAATTCATGTCAGAAGGAGATAAAACTAAACAAGCATGAGTGATCAGAACCCAAAAGAGAAGAGTTAATGATACTAAGAGACCAACAGAGCCAAAGATACATACTATTTTCCATGAGGCTCAACAATCGCTGAACTTTGCGACTATGTTCCTGAATGTCAGCAAACCGCAAGGAGAGATGCAACCAGATGATTATAATAGGTACGCTATGTGACTCAACTAAGCATCACCTAGCTGGGGGACAAAGTGGAACTCATGGAGGAAACACAACGGGTAGTGACCACCAACTTTCTTAAGACCGGTCGCCAGCTCAAGAAAAAGGAAGAAGAACTAAAAAACCTAAGGGATAGAGTCGATGCCTTGCTTTCCAAGGAAAAAGCTATGGAGGTTGATTTTAAGTGCCTATCCTAGTAGAGAAAGACAAAAGAAGCTAAAATATGAGAAGAATTGGCTTAGCTTCAGTCACTTGACCCTAATCTGGTCACTGAGTTGCAGCAAATGAACCATGAATATTATGACCAATTGGCGAAATTAGGGTTGAACATACAACAAAAAGATGAAGAATTTTTCCATTTTTAGCTACAGATGCAACAAAGGGATGCATATTTCTAGAGCCACCATGCTCAATTAGAGAATGAAATTATGGAGCTTAATTCTATAGTAGAGAAACAAGCAACAAAGAAAGAGCGAGCTAAGAATAGCTAGCTCGCAGAGTCACAAATCCTACAGGAGAAACTCACCACAACCAACCAAAAGGTTATGGAGCTCACACAAGATATAAAGCAGAGGAATGAGGAAATTTCCCTATTGAAGGACTTAGCCTTACCCTCAGCCAATCACACAAATCTTCTTCAGATAGACCAACAGTTGCATATTTCATATTGGGAAAGAGTGAAGGCCTTTTGCCTAACTCTTCAGTTGAAAATTAAATTTATGGTGGAGGCAATAGATCTAGGTAGGAGATTTTGCGAGGCGATCATAAAATTTCCTTAGTCCATCGAGAAAAAGGTTCCAGATGCCAAGATATTATTAAACAAGTTATATCAGGTCTTATATGAAGTCTTGGAAAATATAGAGATTGAGGACTAAAGGGCCGCTGCTAAAACAACCAACAGGGTCATGCAATGCCACATGGTTATTCTTCATGCCAGTGAAATGTTTTCCAGGTTAGATAAAACCATGAATGACATGCGAGCCAGGTTCGCCCACTTAGCTCAGATGGGCCTACCTTCTGTGTTCCTTGAGGATGATTCAGTGGCCACAGTGGAGCATATTGCAGAAAGGATTGAGGAAAAGCAACGAGATGTTTCTGCTTCTTAGGATTTCAGTCAAACCCTTGTTGTAGAGGATTTTCAGAACATCACTCAGCCGATCGCATGCCTTCTTTTTCAATTTGAGTCATGGGTCGATATATTGTCGGCACTACCTTACAAAGAAGTGATCGAGTTGCATGGAGCGCAAGTTACTATGCATGACTTATCGCCTCCATTCAAAGATGATTGGATGCCCCTTCACGCTACCCTCTCTACACTCTGACCGTGTCGTTTGATGAATAAATTCTGTGTTCTACTCGCCAAATTTTTTTGGGTTCCTTGTTCTACAAGCGAAACGCCCCTTATAAGTCGCCAGAAGCTGTGAACGCATAATTCCCAAGCTCCCTTGGGGTGAGTTTATTTTTTCCTAAGTATCGACCACACCTCGATGAAGAAATAAGCATATCGGGATCCTTTTGCGCAAAGGATTTTGCAAATATTGCCACGTGTCAGCCGAGTGCTCCTCGCAAGGTTTCCTTCGATCGCTTTTCAAAAATCTTGCATCAAGCTTCCATGTGTCACCTATTTGCAATATTTTGTGCCTCTTTGCATTGGTCCTCTTTCGGGCCCCACACCCACGCCACGTAGCATCAGTGTGCGCATTGTTTTTTGGCAAACCCCACCATCGACATGGTATGCTAAAGACCTCCATGTGTCTTCACAATGCGGGTTCTTTATCGCTCAAGGGAAGGATAGAATGTCGGGCCCCGACCGCTTGCCGTGTGATCTTCTAAGGACTTCATCATAGTAGAAAGCCAGGTAGGCAACAACCTTTCACCAGTTTCCATGTTCTGTAAGTGCCGCCATGAATCAATTGCATGTGTCAAGTGCTCTAGTCTGTTGGGACCACTACTATAATTCACAGAGGATGCATTTGACCCTTGGATGTCTTCGTTCATGACCCGAATCTTTTAAGTTGAAACGACCAAGGGAAAATCATTGCTAATGTATAATTTCTCATAATCAAACCATCTTGTCTATTACTTGCTCGACAAGCTAGGTTTTCATTATAAATACTGCTTCTTCTTTCAAAGCAGGGAGTGGGAATTTTAGTTCATAGTTCAATTTCTATTTCAAAGTTGGGCAGAGGAATCAATAGAAGAACTAGGCATTCAATTGCTTTTGTAGATTATTGTAAAGAACTGATAGACTGTGCCATTTTTCGACCTTTCTTTTTTCTTTGATATTTGATAAATTTTACTGTGCCATTATTGTACTGGATGTTTCATTCTCAATATTCTATAAATTATTATAAATTTTCTGCCTTAGATCATGTCTTGGACTCTTCTTTCTAGTAAAATGTATGAAGTTATTTTATGTCATATAATGAATCACTCAGTCTTCTATTTTTGTTCAGCCATTCTGCAATGCAGTAGACCACCCATGAACCCTTAAGTCGTATCCCCAAGATAGATTTACCATTCCACACATCTAAATCTCGATATATCACCTTAGTTAGATCCCTTTGTTTAAATATCGGCTTCCTTTTCCCATTATAAAACCCCAACTATAGAAGAAGCCAACTTTTTTAAAATTTGAAGGTTACTCAATTTTTCGCAATAGGTCCCCCCCTAAAACCAAGTTTCCCATAGAGGGTTGTTACCTCACAAACATTTTGCATCAACACATATAAAAAAAGCTATGTTGTATACGGTGAGCGTCACTCCCTTATAAGGATTTTTTTTTTTTAAAGCTAGTTTTCAAAGGAGATGGAAAAAGAAGTGGAATTTGATTCAAAAAAAATTGAAAAAAATAAATTAGAATCTATAGACAAACATCACAAATCACTACTTTGCATCATCTTCAAATTTCTCACGGTTTAGCCGAGTTAAGAGCCCGAAAGTGAAGATTTAGTTTAAAAAAATCAGTTTAGTGTCCAATTTGCCAAAAAATTGTAAACTAGTATTTTGGGATCACCCTTACATCATTTAAAAATTCAAAAGTGTGACACAAATTTTTGCTTAAATTACCCTCCCCATTAGATAGATTCTTTAAAAAAAAAATTATATGATAAACTACTTTCCATTACTAATCTCAAGGAAGTTGTGCACACAATGGTAGATGACAAGGCCCATGGGTGTGATGGTTTCCTTGTGAATTTTACAATGCCCTGTAGGAATATGTGGGAATGGACCATATAAGTTATATTGAGAGGATTTTAAATCCAAATCCTTAGTGAAAGTCATTAAAAAAGGAAAGATCAAGTTCATACCTAAAGTTGGTGATTTTTAAGCCCTTTATAATTGGAGGCCTATCACCCCACTCAGTGTGTCCTATAATATCATTGCCAAAGCTCTTGATTTGAAGGTGCATCATCTTATTCCCTAAATTATTCATCTTCAATAAATGGGCTTTATCCTATACATGCACACACACATTCTAAACAATATTATTGAAATTTATGAATGAGTGGAATGAGCTTAATGCTCCCAATAAAAGGCCCTTTAAAAAAAATGATTTTTCCAAAGATTATGATCATATTAAAGGAAACTTTATTCTTTCCATGTTTCATTTTTTGGTATTTTGAACTCATTTTATTCATTCTATTAGCATGTTTTCTATCAATGTTCATGTTTGTATTACTATTAATGGTCATCAATCCAACACTTCCTATATCTTTTACTCCATTCTACAAGGTTCCCCTCTATCTCCCTCACTCTATATGCTCGATGCTAGAGGGTTTGGATATATTTTAGAAAATTCCATATCCCAAGGGGTTATTTCAATGCATTTCCTTTCATAATCCATCAAACCAACTTCTCAATGGTCATTTTTTTGATCCATTTCTCACATGCATTGAAGAGGAGAAAAAAATGAAGAATTCTCTCTAGTGTTTGGAAATATTTTGTCAGGCCTCTAGCTTGGCCATTCAATGGAACAATAAGTAGTTTTACCATCAATCAATCCTTCTAATGCCTACCTAGCTTTAATAATTTTGTTGGAAGTGGATTAGACATGGTGAAATATTTATATTTCTAGAATTCACATTTCTTTCCAAGCTTCTTAGGTAGCCTTATGGTGTGTGTTCCTTTCCAAAATTGAAAAGAAGCTTACTTACTAAATCATGAAGCCACTTTCCCTAGTAGGGAAATTTTAATTCCACTAAAAATTACTTCCGGCCACTCATGTTTATTATTCCTCATCTTGGGCCCCTTTGAAAGACTCCTACATTAAATTGGAGATGCATATTCATGACTTTCTTTGGGATTATGTTGACAACCATAAGGGTTTTCATTGGGTTTCCTAGGATTATTTAATATCCTCATGAGTTTGGAGGATTGGGGCTTTTACCTAGCCAACTAAAAGGGTTGGCTCTTTATGTCAAAATGAATCATTCATTCCCCCACTCGAAATGAATCCTATAAAAAATTTCTTCAAACTTGCATTTCCTTTGGTAATCACGTTAATTGGCCTTCCTGAAAGGGGGTTTTTTTTCCAACCCTTCTCACCATGAATGATGTAGTTCAAATTTCGGAACCTTTTGTGGCTAAAATTTTAAGGTAAGATTGGGAAGCCATTAAACCTTGCCTTCTCTAAAATGGCTTTAAATTATGGGATGGTATTTATCTTAACTAGTATAACATTTTGTGGTAGCGTCTTTGGAAGATTAGGGTCACCCCTTGGCTCACTTGCAATGGGTTAGGGTTGTGTAGTTAGACAGTAAATATATCCAATGCTTGAAATATTTATTCTCAAAAAATTCTATGAGCCTCATGCCCTAGAAAGAGACTATGCCTAAGTTTTTCTTTAATAATTAGGACCATGAGAATTTTGACACTACTATAAGGGATATTCCAATTGATATGGTTCATAAATTTAAAATTTAGTCTTCTACAACTTGTTGAAAATTTTAGAAATGGGGTCTAATTTTTACTTTTCATTATTACAAACCATATTTTCAATATCATTAGATTTATTTGTATTTACCTGTGGTTCCTAGTTTAAATTAGAGATGGAAGTTGTAGTCACCAATATAAATTTGGTATCATAAATTTCTCACCGTTTGGTTTACAATTACAGAGACTAAATTGGTTCACTTTGCATGGTGTATTATTTTCCAAGGTTTACTAGTGAGGTCGTGGTTACTTTATATGAGCATTCAAGACCATCATTATCCATTTTATGGGTAGTTGAAGTCTTTCAAGCATCTCTTCTAGTTTTTCGCTTGAGCTAGAAGCTTTGAAATTGGATTCATGTTTTGTTTTACATTTTTGTCCAGAGCCTTTTTCTTGTCATTAATTTCTTTTGAAAGGTTTTCCTCACATCCACCATAAATTTAATCAAATATGGAATTATTTTAGGGTGGAGATTACTTTTAGCAATTGGAAAGATCAAAATTCTACAATTTTCACTCATTTCTCTATTAACCAAAATATTTTTTTACTAAAGTAGTCATTTGTTCTAATGTGTTACTACAAATTTAAGTGCAAGCCAACAAGGTTTCCTTGGAGGTGGCTCACCTTCAAGAATTTTTGAACCACTAGGGAAGCACCCCTTGCATCATTTCCAAATTTATTTTGTCCCCTTCCTCCTCTAAGGACCACTCACCTACTCATGGGTGTGAAAGAGGAAAAATTCTCTCTAATTGTGGAAATCAAGTTTCTTGACTACATACTTTTCCCTCATTTGGTTGACGGGATCATGGTTACAAGGGTGCATCATGGCCTATTTGACGGCGCTTGATTTCTTCAATCCCTTCAGGATGTTTCTCTTAGGTGGCCTTCTAGTTAAACCTCTAGATGGGTTGATTCCAACAAGTTTTGGTTAGCATTGGCTATTTATTTAGCTCGTGACATGATAAAGATAAAGAAAAATATGATGAGGGGTGAGCCCTCTTATGAAGACTTCAGACCTTGTTCATGTATGGGGTAAGATGGGTGACTAGGACACTTCACCTCCCCCTTCACATATTACTCTTTCATTTTAGTGATTTTTAATGTTATCTTTTTTTTATCTAGGCTACAACCCCATTTGGACTATTGGGGTATGATTTTATATTCACCAAAATTTTATGAGTATGTATACTATTATTTCTTTGTAAATGATAATGTTGACACCTAGTCATCAAAAAAATAAAATAAAAAAAGCGAAAGTTGACCTACAAAAAAATATCTCCCTCTTTTCCATCAACATCATAAAGCAACCCATGTTTACAATATTTAGTTATCTATGTGTGTGAAGTGTCTATCATGATATGTAAATTTATTCAATACAAAATTAATTTTATAAGAACACATTTAATTATATGATAGAGTGATTACATAAAACTTTTATTTCTATAAGATAACAAAGAATAAAATCTATATCAATGTCATGCATGTTAAAGGTTTACACATGTTTTCATTAATATCATTCATCATCATTAATCTAACTTACCAAAGACAAATTTTATTCATGAGAATTTTTTTACCTATCAAGTTAACAAAATTGTAAATGGTGTCTTAAGACACTATATTAATATCTTTTAGATAAAAAAAAAATGAAGGTGAACACATTTCCAATTGCATATTTTTCAAGTTGATCAATTGCATTACAAATTAAATTGATGTGGTAGATGAAGTGTGCCACTAAAAAATGAACTACAAATTTTCTTGGAAACAAAAGAAACTTCAAATAATAATCATACACCAAAAAATAATTATCTATAGTGATAAATTAATTCTTTACAATTTCAACAACATTTTTTTATCAACATTTTAAAACTAAATATCCATATCTATTATACTTAAACTAAATTTTCTACCAAAATCTAATTATTTAGATGGAATTAAGTCTTCTTGATTGCATATATTTATATAAAGGGATTTTATCCCTTAATTCCCTTCGAATAGTAATAGATATTGAATGTACAATATTTATGAAGTATGAGATAAAGATTATAAAAATTTGGCAATTTAAAGCTGATCATATATCTTATTTTTTAAATTGATAAGTGAAACAAAAGCAGTTTTATGACATCACATTTAAAAAGAACCCACACTTTAAGTTTTGTTACTTATGAATACCATCTTACTTATTAGTGTTGCATTAATTGAGTGGAGTTATTATAGTAATTTTGTAAATTTGATGTATATAGAATTAGAAAGCTTGATAAATTTATATAATAATAGTATCTATAAATTCTCAAATAATGAAAAAATAAATAAAAAGTAAAAATAATATATACTATTTTCATTTCTAAATATTTTGTAGATAGTAACATTATTCTCTATTACATAAATTCAACCATTTTTTAATAAATAATTAATCTCTTATCTTCATCTTAAATATATACAGCTCTAAAAAATACATGAAAACTATTTTTACATATTATATAAAGCATACTAAACATTAATATAAATAATTTAAAACATAAACAAATATAAAGCATATATGAGAAAAAAATAGAGAATTGCCTCTGTAACTTTATAATAATATAAATAGCTGCTTATTCATCAAAATTAAAAAATAACGAATTGATTGTTTGAACCGACAAGTGAATGTGAAAAAGAAAAAGAAATATATATATAGCTATAAATATAAATATTAAATACTAAATATTACACATAAATATCACTGGTCGATAACCTACACATTATGCCAGTTACATTGCTAATGAAATACACATAAAGGGACTATATAGTTTGACACATCTACTATATAAATAGGAAATGAATCGACATTCGGGAATATTCCTAGTACTATAGGCGTAAGAGATATAGCTGGCATTATTTTGGAACTACTTGTAGTAGTTGAGGATAGCAGCTATGTTCACCACATATTTTCTGTCACCTCTGTCCAGTTTTTGCAGCGCCTTCCAGACAGTTTAGAAGAAAAATCAAATCTTTTCGCTTGTAATCTGAGTCGAGGTAGGAAACAGTTTATTGTCATTTACACCCTAGAAAATATCCATGGTGACCAATGGCATTGTTTATTGATAGTGATATGAGTTTTGTTCTATGTTTATGTGGGGAACGTCTGAAACTCTGACTTACTGATCTAAACAACATTCCTTTTACCATGCTTTGGATATGTGTTGTAAATGTAAAATGGTAGTATCTGATTTGGCATATTTAACATAACTCCTAAGTCAACATCTATAAGGGAGAGGGTGAGTAGATGTGGAGGGTGTAATTGTTGTTATAGAACTTGTGTTTATATACTTTAATCTTGCTTCATATTTATAGTATATATTATAAATAATTAGTTTACGAGTAAATCCAAAAATAATCAAATGTTGATCAAGATAAAATCATACTTAAACACATGGGAACCTAAGAATACTATATAAAAAATTATAAATACATTCATTAACAAGTGAAATAAATATTTGTTTGTTTCAAATAAAATATCATAACTATCAATTATAAGTATGTCACTATAAAATAATATGCTCATTTAAACAAGTTTTCTTGCAAAAGTTAAAAAATATTATTCTTACGTGTACAACTATTAAGATAGCAATGTATATGCATTGTAGTATTTCATATTAATAGTTTGTTCTCTCACAAATATAAAAATGTGAGCACAATAAATACCCTATATTTTCTCATGAAATGTGAAGGATTGTCAAAATATTCTAGTGTTATTGGTCCATTTATGTTCAATATAAGTTGTATCTTAAATAATATTATCTTGTTTTTATAATAGCAAATAGTTTTTTTGTGTTCAACTACTGGTCAATTTGTGTTGGATTTAAAAGTTAGAGATAACAAAGATGTATGGTTACCAATAGATTTTTGGTCAATTTAGGTTGCATATAAGTTAGATTTAAAATTTAAATATGATATTCTAGTAACACATGATAATTTTTTGTTCAACTAGTAGGGATACCAGGATTAAGTTCGATTGAACCTTGAAACAATTATTTTTTGGACACTTCTCACTAGATGTGATGATGCAAAAAATTGCTTGATGAGTCACACCTCCAAACCTTCCTCCAAACCTTAGTTATAGATAGGTAAGAGGCCAATCTATATTTAAAAAAAAATAGAGGTCCAATGATACTCCATGCATCCATTACATGTTCACAAAGTTAGTTTGCATGACTATTGGTCCCTCTTCCTTAACGTATTGATCAATTTCAACCACACTACCCTTCACCATTATGCATTTAAATATTTTATCACCTTGGATAGACCACATTGCATGGTCTATTCTTCCAAAAAAAAATCTTATTTTACCATGAAAAATGACATTTTCTCAAATTTGTTATCCTCATGCACCATAAAATTCAAATAAATGGAAATGGTTAGGTATTTAAATATCTTTGGTGGGTGATTTAAATTTATTGATAAAGAGATTAAGTCACTCAAAATAAAAACTCAACTCAAGGGAATTTAAAGCTACATTTCTATTTATAGGAATTGTGCTAGTCTACCAAACACATCAGATTATATGCATGTTGTACTTATCATGTATGTGAAGTTTCTTATTTGATGGTGTATTCATGATAGTTTAATTAAAAATATCTAAGCATGGAACACTAGCACATAAAATTAATGACATAATAGAAAAATCTAAATACACAATATAATGAAAAGATAAATAATGTCTTTATTTCATTCACAATAATTACACTATGTTACTAGACATTAAAATAAAATTTTCAAGCATACAATAATAAAATATGCATAATGTAGCATATTCCAACATAATAGACTTCACTAAGAACTCATTCATAGTTTATAAATAATTTATTGATCTATAATCTATAATTTATAATTATTTCCAATCTCTACTTCTTTTCCTAAAATAAAATTCGAAGGGAACACAATATACTGAAAGGGGGGTGAACTAGAATATGCTAAAATTATTTAATTCAATATAAATTAACATTAGTAATTTATCCAAACATAAACCACAAAACATCAAAGAAACAAGTACTGATTTCACTAATAGTTAAGCAACATAAATACACACAATCACACATAGAACACTAGATATATGTAGAAACCCAAAATGGGAAAAAAATACGGTGAGAAAAGAATCTTAGAGCTACTATCCAAATCCATCCTCACAAGTAAATTAATCACTTACAATCATGATGTGGGCACCAAGCTACTAGAGACACTAGTGCCTAATTGTATTTGTAGGAAACAACCAATTCGAGACACCAATCCCCAACACAAAGATCTGAGCACCAATTCAATAGGTAAGACACCAGTCCTATTAGATTGCAAAGGTGTGATTTGTGGACCTTCAAGACTAATCAAACAACTTTGACTTGATCTAATCAACCTTTAGACACTCTCCCACACAACATATGATCTTCTAATAATGACACAAATATTGGAAATAAATGCACATTACTTCACATTGAAATTCTAATTGAAGCCTTAATTACATAGAATTCCTATATACTACACCTTAGAATGAATCATAGACATAAATATATACATTCCAAAAATATATCATGTCAGCCAAGAACCTCTTAACAACATCAGTAATTAACCATGTCGGCCAAGGATAATCCTAAAGTCACAATGATATGAAACATATTATTTGCTTAGTCCTAAATCAATTGTGTTACCACCTGTATTAGATGATGTTATGTGCTTCCTTTAGTGATCTTAAACTGGTCCTATTTTATCTTCACACAAGCCATATTAATCAACTGATGTATAATGTGAAGTAAAGCAATACGATATTAGAATGTAGTACATGAGTAGCAAAAAAGAAACTACCACAAAAATTTCCAAACTCCTTTCAACAATTATAATATTTACAATATGATATTACAAACATACTACAAATAGCCTTATTCTTAATAATGATAACATTATAATTCTATAATTGATCACATCATTTTTCATAGTAATTCCTGATTTAAAACACATGATATGGCATAAGTTATTACATTTAAGTCTCATTGATCTACATGCATCGCTCTTTTGACACAAATAAACTCCTTCGACATTAATGACAACATATGTTCAACAATCTATGTCAACACCAATGTGATACTATAATTTTTATCTCTACCATGTAGAAACATACTTGGATTCAATCTCTTACTTATATGTTTAATTATGTTCCCCTATAGGCTATCTATTTCTTGAGTCACTCCTCCATGCTAATCAAATGAATCTAGACTATTGATTTATATAAGTAATTTTATCAAAGTGGGAAAATCAAGGATTGAAAATCATAATCTCAATGTTAATAATGATATTATGATTTATTTTACAATTCACAACCTCATTTTATCATTCCTAGGTATTAGAAAGATTTCCATTATTGACACCAAGAAATATGTATTTGCTATGGATAAACATGGCCTCAAATGATCAAATTTGTACAACTATACTTGATAAATGATTCCATTTAATCCCTTTCTTTATGAGAATTCATTGAAAGTATAATCCATTATTCAATTTAAATAAAATAAATCTTATATGAACAATCTTGCATCATTTTAAATCATGAAATATGAGATAATAAATAACATTCATATTATTGTAAAATAAAAAAAATACCATTCTTCCCCGTCTTCTCTCCTTTGGCCGCGATTTAAACTTTTTGTGCACACAATGGATTCTTCCTTGGGGATAACCCACGGTCCCCCTCTATACCCTCCTGACTTGAGCCTCACCTTGTCACATGCGGACTCGTGTCCCTCGGGGGCCACTCCTGGTGGGTCAGTGCCTTTGTTTTCGGGTCTTTCAAAGTCACCTATGATTTTGGTCTTATCTGGTGAGAATGTGATGGCGGTAGATATTCTTCCAGAAATCTTGAGGTGGAAGGATGTGCTAACCAATGGAAAATAGAGCTCATCCTCTGTTCCTCCTCTTATTGGCGAAATCATAGCTTCTAGGATGGATTTTTGTTTTCCTGACTTTGTTAGTGATAGGATTCTCTCCCCCATGGAGAATGTGGTTGTGGGTCGGTTCCTGTCCTTTTGTCCAATTTTGGACATGGTTCGAAAGTGGGTTGCTGCTAAATGGCACTTCAAAGGTAGTGTGGAGATCTGCACTATAGTGGGTGGTCTCTTTCTTTTCAAGTTTACGATGTCAGATGACTTGGTGATGGTCCTCTCTTCTGGGGCCTGGGTGTATGGGAAGCATAGCTTGGCATTCTATCTCCGTAAGTCAGGTTTTGACCTTGACGTGGATCTAAACAAATGGGCTCTGACCTAGGTTTGTCTACTCGGGTTACCTTTAGAATATTGGGATGAAGCCATTTTCAAGAGCATTGGGGACTCTATGGGATAATTTATCACCTCAGATTCCATCACCAAATAAAAGTCCAGGTTAGTCTTTGCTGCCTTTTGTGTAAATATTTGTGTGAACAAGAATCCTCCTAACTTGATGAAGTTGTGTTCTAAGGTTGGAAATTGGGTTCCAGAGATAACTTTAAGAAACCCCCCCTCGACAAAGGTGTAAAATCTTGGCAAATCTTTCCTTTTATTTGAAAAAAATATTAATTTCCTTAGCGAATCTTAGGCATAGTATTTAAAAATTTGTAAAATCCTGGTGAATCTTAATGAATAATTGGTAAAAATAATAATCAAAGTGGTGAATCCTAGTGAATAATCTTTTAAAAGATTAATTACAATGGAAAATCTCTCCTTTAAAAGTTTTCATAGTTGGTCGATGTAGTTGCCCCATATATATATATATATATTTTTAATATTGAATTAGGGGCCTAGGGCCGATAGCCACCGGTGGGGTCAAGGGGACATAGCCCCCTTGTGGGGGTTGAGGGGGCAATTCCCCCTCATGGGGTCCGGGGAAAACATAAATTAACTATTGAAAATGCATTGGAGCACACACAGATGAAGTGCTTTTAAAAAATCTCACTTGAAAAGTAAGACTAAATGAAACTTGAAAATTTTACCATTGATTAGCTTTTCAGATGGCTGCAAGTTCATTATGTGAGTGAATATTGGCGTGAGTGAACATCATCGGTGGGACACTTAGGGATGTCTCGTCGATACAATGATGATGACAGATGTCATGAACTCTCGGCAACAATGAACAATGGAGATCAAAACAAAGCTTTGATTGGACGTCTTTCAGGGAGATTGGCATGAATATTGTAGATTCCCTTCATGATTCTCTGGAATTACACAAGTGGTGTACCTATGCCTTGGTGGACCCCAAGTGGAGTATGGAAGCCTTATCAACGTGAGTGAATCATCGGTGGGACACTTAGGGGTGTCTCATCGATACAACGATGATGAAATATGCCATCAACTATTAGCAACAATGAACAGTGGAGATCAAACAAATCTTTGATCGAACGCCTTTCCAGGAGCTTGGCATGAACATAGCAGATTCCCTTCTTGATTCTCTAGAGTTACACAATATTACTAGCAAATAATGTTAACATTTTTAATTACTGTATAAACTATTGGCGAATCACTGCCAATGATGCATCATTTACATGGTGAATAATATTGGCGTGTCAAGTGCTCTAGTGTGTTGGGACCACTACCTCATTTGTAGGGGATCCATCCGACCATTGGATGTCTTCATTCATGGATTGAATTTTTTCGGGTGTAACGGCCAAGGGAAAATAATTGCTAATGCATCATTTCTCATAATCAAAGCATCTTTTATGTTACTTGCTCGACAAGCTCAGTTTTCATTATAAATACTGCTTCTTCTTTCGAAGTAGGGAGTGAGAATTTTAGTTCAAAGTTTGATTTTTAGTTCAGAGTTGGGTAGAGGAAATAATAGAAGAACCAGGCCTTTAATTTATTTATTAGATTATTGTAAGGAACTCATAGACTATGCCATTGTTCGACCTTTCTATTTTCTTTGATATTTGACAAGTTTTACTATACCATTATTGTACTATATGTTTCATTCCCAGCCTTCTATACATTAATACAAGTTGGTTGGTTTAGATCATGTCTTAGACATTTATATCTAGTAAAATGTATGAGGTTATTTTATGTCATATAATGAATCACTCAGGCTTCTATTTTTATTTTGCCATTATGGGACATAGTAGACTACCCACGGGCCCTTAAGTCTTATCCCTAAGATATATTTACTATGCCACACATCTAAATCTCGTCGTATTGCCTTAGTTAGATCCCTTTGTTTAAATATCGGCTTCTTTTTCCCATTTTCAAAACCCCAGCTATAGAAGAAGCTGACTTCTTTAAAATTTGAAGGTTACTTAGTTTGGCACAATAGGTCCCCACTAAAACTGAGTTTCCCACAAAGGGCTATTACCTTTCCAAATTTTCCAATCAAAAGTTTATTCTTCTTGGCACGCTCGGTGGGACCGCAAAACAATAACCAAATCAAAAGGGTGTGTAAATCACCGACCCATCACTAGGTCGCGAACTGCAAAATAAACCTAGCTTGTTAGTGTCGTCATTGGTAACATCTCATATCCAAAATCACCCAGTAAAAACTTCAGGTTCTAGCCATAATGTTAATCACAAACAAAAATTATGTGGCTTGGGATGCTGAAAGTCCCCATCTTTCCTCACCGGCACCAGCCGTATGGGACCCCATCCCAGTCTCTGCTATAAAATCTATTGCAAAGTTGACCAAAGATGGCTCACGAACACCATCCGAACATCTCCAAGATGTTGCGAAAATGTGCCTAGTGCACGAAGTAACAAATCAAAGTGTAGGACTAAGATTTCTTGCAACTTCTTCCAGAGGGAGAGCGCTAGATTGGTATTGAACTTAGCCAAATCGGTACTTGGGATCAGCTTAGAGACCCCTTTTTTGAGAGGTTCTCGAATGATGGAGACAAATCTTCATTATATCACCAGCTATCAATGATAAATCGGGCCCCATCCAAAGCCATGATAGATTATAATGCCCGATTTCATACAACTTGCAAAGGATCTAGAATGTCATCTGACCACCGGCCAAACTAGCATTCATGTTCTACTTAAATTCCATCAACGCTGGCATTTCTATGATGATCTAGTTGCTTGGAAAAATCACATTACCAAATGCATAGACCATAGTAGTGAAGGCGAAGAACAATTTGATTGATGCGGATAATTTGCCACCTTGCGCCCTCATGTCAATATTTGCCAAAGTATCAAATTCTAATCAGGACATACCATCTACTAGCACAACCATGCCTTCGTTGCCATCTATGTACATATATCCAAGTACGCAACAAAATGCTGCTTCTAAATCTGGTGCTTTGAAGGATGAGATGAGCGACATAAGGGAGATGTTATGGAACTTGACAAATGAAGTAACCACTATCAAACACAAACACACTACCCCTCAGAGACCAACCTAGTAGAGTTATCAGGGCAACAAACCCTCCTACCAATAGAACCATTGTCAAGGGGGTGCGCACACAACTCCACGAACTCAGACAAATAACCAAATAGTACTAGTACTAACTCAATTGGGAACTGTTCAGACAAGTACAAGCAGGGAGCTAACCGTGGGACATAACAATCATGTCAAAGATTTCAATTCCTAGTGCTATCCTTGCGATGATGGTCATATGCCTCAATATTTTCCATGTGGCAATTTACAACAGAAAATTTCTGAACAACGTAGCCAAGGTGCAATGATGAGTTCATGGGCTATACATATGCCTCTTCCCAAATGGAGGATGCGGTTCTCACCTCATAGATGCAAGGAATACCCCTGGAGCAAGAAGGTGACATAGCTCTTGACCATACCCTCCTCTCATGGATGGAAGGGGTGGAAGTGATGTTCACTTATGAAGCATCCACATCGGTGACCCCGAAAGTGCACTCCGACTATAACACCTAGTCGAAGAGAAGATTCATAGCTGAGCTGATCACTCCACAACCTAGGAGTATTCTGAACCAACTCCCTAGCGCTTCTACATTTTCTCCAGAGCCTCAAGTACGAAAATAAATTGTTATCACCAAGGAAAAGGAACAAAAGCCTCCAAATCCATCACCAATCAACATTGTAGAACAATTGAAGAAATCTTCTGCTAATGTGTCCCTCTGGGATATCATAGCCATTCTTGAAAAAAAGTCATTGCTACAGGAGGCCCTACTAAAGGATGGAATTGCACAACCAATAGAAAAATCTTTTGAAACGACCATTGACACATCACCTTGAGCCAAATTTATTACAAACACTGTAGGGGAGGCTCCGATAGAGGGACAAGGGAGCCAAAACCTAAACCCTTCTTCCTAACTCTAATTATAGGGAAAAACCTGTTGCACAACTCCATGATTGACTCTGATCCCAGTACCATGGTCATTCCCAAGCAGATAGATGAAGCCTTAGGAGTTACCTATGAGCCCCTAAAATGAGGAGTTATGCAACTGGATGGGAACAAGGTCGAAACAATTGGCCTCATTAAAGACATCCCTTTAACATTATTTTCTTGTCCTAGTATCACACTACCGCAAGATACCATGGTCATTAAAATTCCCCCCATGTTTAGCCTTTGTCTATCACAGGATTTTATGAAAAAGATAGGTGGATACCTTTCTTTGGATTGGTCTCACCTAATTCTAAGAAGTAAGCATGAAGCCATGATGAATATTGTATCAAAATCCCTATATTCAGAGCATGTGGCCATGAAGCCATGATCAACTACGAAGATATCCATACTCCTCCAACAATAGAAGAAACCAAAGCTGCTCAAATATCTTACACTAAAGAAGAAGTCGTCGGTATCAAGCTACATGGAGGAGAGAAGCTGACCAAATACAAATTTGGTTGCAAAGAAGTATTTCTGAGTGACCATGTAGATACCAATACTTTTGACCATTATCATGCTACCAGTTTGGGAACCTACTTCATCTACAAGGAAGATCAAGAGTTTTCGAAGATAGCAAAGGACTCTGTAGCCGAGCAAAATTCAGAGTTATGGATGTTGCACTTTGAGAGTGCAAGGTGCAAAGTAGGTGTTGGTGCCAAGATATGCTTAACATCTCAAAACAACGAGAAAATTCTCAGATCCTTTCACTTTCAGTTTTCCTTCTCCAACAATGAGGCTAAATATGAGGGTGTTGTGCAAGGGTTGAGCCTTGCGGAGTGCATGGGTATCAGACAAATAAAGGTGTTCGAGGATTTTGAACTTATAATCAATCAAGTTAGAAACCCTTGTGGTGCAAAAAATGTGTGCATGCGATCTGATAGACATAGAGTAGGGGACCTCATTGAAAGTTTAAAGCTTTTAATATTCATGCAGTACCAAGGGAGAAAAATTCAACTACCAATCGCATGGCAGCAATAGGATCTCAATTCGATCCTCTTTTTGACTTGGTGAAGAATATACACTCAGTACGGGTAATCGTATGACCATCCATTCCATCTAACAATTAGAACTAGAAAGTGTTTGAAAGTTTCCAACACATTGCCTTGTTCATTAAAATGTCGGGCGATTTTTTCGATCACCTCCAACCAAGGATTGAAGAAGCATACGAAGGATAGATCATCGAACTAAGATAAAAAAAACTATTGAAATGGCAGGTCACACTTGAAAATCTATTTGACTGCGATGACATGAGAAACGATAGGAGAAAATTTGTGGCAAACTAGGTGGACTATGTTGACCTTCAGGTTGAAGGCGAAAGGAAACTAAAAGTTGGAAAAGAAGTCCCACAACACAAAAAAGATAGGCTGATACAATTTTGTGAAGCATAGAAGGAGTTGTAGCCTGGTTTGATGATAACCTCAAAGGGTATGATCCCAATATCATCCAATATACCATAGAACTCATGGAAGGTGCTAAAATTATCTGACAAAAACAAAGGCCTGTCAATGCAAAGATTGAAGCCCTAATGACACAAGAGCTAGGAAAGTTGATCTAGTCAAGGATTATGTTTCCAATCAAACACAATACCTGGGCATCTAACCTTGTGCCAGTCCAAAAGAAGAATGGAGACATTTGTCTCTGTGTTGACTTTTGTGACCTGAACATAGCGTCATTGAAAGATCATTATCTATTTCCTTCCATGGAATCTATTCTATAGACCATGGCAGGTTCAAAATTTGTTTCTCTACTAGATGGATTCTTAGGTTACAATCAGGTCTAGGTTAAATAAGATCTATATAAAACCATGTTCACCACCAAATGGGAAACATTCGCATATGCCAAAATTCCTTTCAGCCTATTAAATGCGGGATCTTATTTCCAGCGGGCAATGGATATTTCCTTCATTGAACTAATCAATAAGATCTTCCTCATCTATTTAGATGACCTGACCATGTTTTCCAAATCGAAAGATGACCATTTCAATCATCTGGAGATGGTCTTTAAAAAATGCCAAGAGTTTGAGGTATCCCTGAACCCCAAAAAGTGTGTGTTCAACGTACCGCAAGGCAAGCTACTGGGGCACATAGTGTTAATAGATGAGATTGCTATTGATCCCGAAAGAGTAAAGGTGATTAGAGAGCTACCCCTTCCAGTCAACAAAAAAAGAGTTCAGTCCTTTCTAGGGAAGGTAAAGTTTGTAAGAATATCCATCTCTAATTTTGGATGAATAATTTGGCCAATCACCCTGATGTTAAAAAAGGACCAATTATTCAAATGGACGAAGGAAGCGAAAGAAGCCTTCGAGAAGGTAAAGGGCACTATTTCTTTGGCTCTGGTGCTAGTAAATCCAAACTTGTCCAAAGACTTCATGATGTATGTTTTTAGTAGCGATCAAAGTATCGCCACTGTTCTGATGCAAAAGGACAACAAAGGAAAAAGAGAACATCTGATATCCTTTCACTCCCAAACCTTGAAGGAATATGAGGCAAACTACAAGTTCATTGAAAGACAAGGGTTCACAATTGTAAAGGGACTCAAAACATTCCACCATTTGATAAGTTACACCAAGGTGATCATTTATGTCCCACACTCCAGTGTGCACGAATATATTATGGAAGGTGAAATCACCAGAAAGAGGGCCAACTAGATCACTAAGATCTTGGAATACGACATCAAGGTCAAGCCTACAAAGTCTGTCAATGGAAGAGGGATTTGTGAATATTTGGTACATAATGAAGAGATTGAAATAGAAGCAGAGCAAGCAAAGCAAGCAGAACTAATCCTAATGAAGGAATCTGAACCCAAAGAATGTTGGCTAATGGATAGGACCATATTTATGCACACTGGAAAATATTCCTTAAGCCTTCCTCCTTAGAAAAGAAGGTTCTACCACTTATAAAACAACGGATATGAACTCATCGAAGGTGATCTCTTCAAGAGAAATTTCAACGGGGTCTTGTTACGATGCGCCACTATAGAGCAAGCAAGGAAAATTCTTTAATCATTCCATAGCAGCCCCGAAGGCGGACATTTCTCTGCAAAAACTACCACCATCAAAATATTGTGCGCTTGGTACTTCTGGCCCACAATATTCACTGATTCCTACAACATGATAAATTCCTACAAGGAATGTCAATTCTATGCAAGGAGGAGGAAAAAATCTGCTATGCCCCTCTATCTGATTGTATCGGATGAACCATATCCATAATGGGGGCTAGAATTCATAGGATTAATCAATCCAACCTCCAGCATTGGCCATAATTGGATTCTCACAACTATAGACTAGTTTACAAGGTGGACTAAAGCCACATCCCTGAGGAATGCAACCAAAACAAAAATTGTGGATTTTCTCAAGGGGATGGTAACAAGATTTAGCCCACCGAAGACCATCATCTCAGATAATGCCAAAGAATTCCTAGGCTCTAAGGTATGGCATTTTGCACTTACACATGGAATATTCCTGAAAAAATCATCAAACTACTACCCATAGGGGAACGACCTGGCCGAGTCAACTAATAAAAATTTAGTTCGACTCATTACAAAAATCAGGTCCAATCATGAGAAGGAGTCGCATAAACATCTTTGAACAACATTATGGGTGGACCACATAACTCCCAAGCAAGCCTTGAAGACTTCGCCATATGAGATGGTGTACAAAAAACAAGCGTTGTTGCCTATCTCTATAGAGATACTTATGCTACAATTGCTCAAGTCTCTAAATATTAAATAGAATGGAGCTATGGAGGTTTGGTTGGCTGAATTACTAGAGGTGCAGGAAAAAAGGGAGAAATCCCTAATAGCCATGACTAATCACCAGCAGGTGGTTAAGAGATGGTTCGACAAGAGGGCTTCAAACCAAGAGCTAAAATGCAGAGACTTAGTACTAAAGTTCAATGAAAGAGCTACAAAGCCTGACCAACATGGAAAATTTGACAAGCTGTGGGAAGGCCCTTTCAAAATAATTCAATGCAAACAAAAAAATGCATTCAAATTAGAAAACATGGAACAAGAGCCACTGGGAATTCTAGTGAAGGGAATTCAATTAAAATTGTTTAATTTGGCTACAATTTCTTCATGGAAGTGTAAATTTGTAACAAGTGTAATTCATTTTCATTTTGTGTTTTGTCGACTGGTTCTTTCTACGCATTTTTCTTAGTTACGGGAGACAGGAGAATTCATGAGGTCCATCATAATAGAACAAAAAAAAATTATGCTACTCTGGTTGAAAAAATTAAATTCAGATGCAAAGGATTTAGCCCATATGGCGAAAACATAAAAATTAAGACAAAGAGCTTCAACATAAGCAAGTATATCCATTATATATATACTGTGATAAAACATTGTGAAAATGGCTCTAGGACTAAACTTTCAAAAGAATGATCATATACATGGATTCATTACATACATATATGCGATCCTTCTTTCAGGCGTATATATACATAGGGAAAAAGCATGTCAAACTTCATATCTTGACATTATGGGCACTGTCTTCATCAACTAGAACATTGTCAAGAGTAGCAAGAAGATTATCAACAACAACAGGACCTGTGGTAGAAGCAATGTCAACACCCATAATGAGTGGTGGAGGAAATACAAGGTTCCTAAAACCAATGTACCAATCATGATGCTCTGGAAGTGATTGAAGTTGAAAACAACCTAGGAATGGCACCCATGGTACCATCATGTCTTCTTTAACATGCTTTCTTAGGTCACTTCTAATGGGAAGTCCTAGGCCATACATCTCATTGCTCACTACCTCACCGAGTCCTCTAAGGTACCTTTTCGGAAAAATTTGGAGTGCCAAACGAAGAATCATAGCTTTTTGAGCCTGAGCGTCGAGCAATGAAGCAACCAAATGGGAGCTGATATCTATGTTTACCCAATATTTATCCTCATATTCAATATAGTCTCTGCCCAGGACCCATTTGATGGCTATGATAGCTAGCGAATGTTTGTTCCTTGTCAGACACCTGCTCAAAATCTCCCCCAGAAAAGTTGTTGGAGCTTTGTTACACACTAGCCTAATTGGAGTATACATTGTGTCAGCCTCCGCTCAAAGCACTTAAGACTAGCGCTATGAAAAATCTAAACCTATCCAATCACCCAATGTTGCTTTTGGTAAGTCACTAAGTATGGTTCCACTACTCTATTAAAGATTATTTATATAAATATCAGAGGTAGCCAACATACAAAGCATGATGGTAATTGAGTGCTTACTCGAAAATCCCACAAAAGGGCTAGCTCGATATTCCAGCCCGGTTGCATTTGTAGGTATGAATTGCTGCATGAAAACTTGAGGAGTGGTAATAAATTAACACAAATTGGTGGGAGTACCAAGTGAGGGCTCATTAGGATAGAGGGTAGGTGGTGTGACACATGTATTTTGGAGGCTCCAAGGATGGACACATATCTCTTCAAAATACTCATTGCAATTTTAGCTTGATCATGCTTTGAAAGATATTAATTGCTAAAGAAGATGAGGAGATGAAAGGCATTACACTGACGGCTCAATTGCCCTTGAAAATTGCACCAAAAGAATACTATTACCAATATAATTATGAATCCTTGTCTTTTCAAAAGAGGCAAGTAGCATATCTCGCATAGGCTAGAGAGCTAGTAGTGCATGCTGAATTAAATGCAAAAGGCTATCATTATCTACCAAATTGAATGCAAGAAATTGAAAGAAAGGCTAAGTATTGCATGCAAAAGGTAGGACATAGCATAAAAAACTTCCTCAACATGCAAAAGGAAGTGAGAAGAACCATGGAAACTTCACCAAAACAATTTGAAACCACAACGATTGATAACTCACCACCAGAGAAGCGACAAAAAATCGAGGCACTTTCTGGAGAATGTTTAGAGAACCCATACTCAAGCGAAGAGCCAAAAACATTCTGAGGACCACATTTATTCACACTGCAAGTATCTCTGGCCCCATCTCCTATTGTTCTGCAAACCATGGTTGACCTTGTTGCATCCACAATGCCTCTTATTTCATGTGTCGACCAATGTATTTCGGCCTCTGCTTCAATGATCATGGAGGGATTCACACAACTTTCTCATGTAGCCCCTTTTTCCCTTACTCCCCCATAGAACCTCACACCGTTCACCTTGGCCCATTCCACATCCCAAAGCATCACACACTCTACCCCTGCTACCTTTATGAATACATCCCTGGCCACAACAATATTGGAGCTCACCCACTCTTCCCAAAAGATGGAGACCTTCGCGACTCTGCTTCTTTCGAGTCCTCCTAGTCCACAGCTCGGTTACTAGAGTATCCCACCTTTCTCACCCCAGACGGTCAAAATTGCAAAGAAGAAGTCACCCGGGACTGAGGTTCTTTTATTCCCTTTCTCCCTTCCTCTCGGTGCACCTTTCATAGGAAGACTCATCAGATCTCCTGTAGAATTCCTGTCAGAAGGAGATAAAACTAAACAAGAATGAGTGATCAGAACCCAAAAGAGAAGAGTTAATGATACTAAGAGACCAACAAAGCCAAAGATACATACTATTTTCCATGAGGCTCAACAATCGCTGAACTTTGCGACTATGTTCCCGAATGTTAGCAAGCTGCAAGGAGAGATGCAACTAGATGATTATAACATGTACAATGTGGGACTCGACTAAGCATCACGTAGCCGGGGAACAAGGTGGAACTCATGGAGGAAACACAACGGATAGTGACCACCAACTTTCTTAAGACCGGTCGCCAGCTCAAGAAAAAGGAAGAAGAACTAAAAAACTTGAGGGATAGAGTCGATGTCTTTCTTTCCAAGGAAAAAGCTATGGAGTTCAATTTTAAGTGCATATCCTAGTAGAGGGAGACAAAAGAAGAAAAAAAATATGAGGTAATTGAGTTCTTACGCAAAAATCCCACAAAAGGGCTAGCTTGATCTTCTAGCCCGGTTGCATCTGTAGGTATGAATTGTTGCATGCAAAATTGAGGAGTGGTAATAAATTAACACAAATTGGTGGCAATACCAGGTGATGGCTCATACAGCCAGAGGTTAGGTGGCACAACACATGCATTTTTGATGCTCCAAGGATGAACACATATCTTTTCAAAGTACTGATTGCAATTTCAGCTCGATCATGCTTTGAAAGATATTAATTGCTAAAGCAGACGAGGAGATGACAAGCATTACATCGGCGGCTCAATTTACCATGAAATTCATTATGAAAGGATGCTATTACCAATATAATTATGAATCCATGTCTTTTGAAAAGAGGCAAGTATCTTATCTCGCATAGGCTAGAGAGCTGGCAGCGCATGCCAAATTAAAAGCAAAAGGCAGTCTTTATCTACTAGATTGAATGCAAGAAATTGAAAGAAAGGCTAAGTATTACATAAAAAAGGTAGGACATAGCATAAAAAAATTCCTCAATACACAAAAGGAAGTGAGGAGAACCATGGAAACTTTACCAAAATAATTTGAAACCACAGCAGTTGATAATTCACCACCAGAGAAGTGACAATGAATCGAGGCACTTTTTGGAGAATGTTCACAAAACCCATACTCAAGCAAGGAGCCAAAACCATTCAGAGGACTGGAACCATTTGCACTGCAAGTATCTCTAGCCCCATATCCTATAGTTCTCCAAACCGTGGTTGACCTTGTTGCATCCACAATGCCTCTTATTTCATGTGCCCACCAATGTATTTTAGCCTCTGCTTCAATGATCGTGGAGGGATTCACATAGTTTTCCCATGTAGCCCCTTTTTCCCTTACTCCCCCACAGAACCTCACACCATTCGACTTGGCCCATTCCACATCCCAAAGCATCACACACTCTACTCCTACTACTTTTATGGATACATCCCCTGCCAAAACAATATTGGAGTCGACCCACTCTTCCCAATAGATGGAGACCTTCACAACTTTGCCTATTTTGAATCCTCCTGGTTTGCAACTTGGTTACTGGTGTATCCCACCTTTCTCACCCCAGATGGTCAAAATTCCAAAGAAGAAGTCACCCAGGACTGAGGTTCTTTCATTCCCTTTCTCCCTTCCTCCTGGTGCACCTTTCGCAAGCGGACTCATCAAATCACCCATAGAATTCCTATCAGAAGGCGATAAAACTAAACAAGAACCAATGATCAAAACCCAAAAGAGAAGAGCTAAGGATACTAAGAGACCAACAAATCCAAAGATACATACTATTTTCCATGAGGCTCAGCAATCGTTGAACTTTGCAACTATGTTCCTGACTATCAACAAACCACAAGGAGAGATGTAGCTGGCTGATTATAACATGTACGATGTGGGAATTGATCTAAGCATCACCTAGCTAGGGGACAAGGTTAAACTCATGGAGGAAACACAACAGGTAGAGACCACCAACTTTCTTTAGAATGGTCGCCAGCTCAAGAAAAAGGAAGAAGAACTAAAAAACCGAAGGGATAGAGTCGATGTCTTGCTTTCCAAGGAAAAAGCTATGGAGGCTGATTTTAAGCACCTATCCTAGTAGAGGGAGACAAAAGAAGAAAATCTATGAGAACAACTTGCTAAGCTTCGGTCACTTGAACCTAATCTGGTCTCTGAGTTGCAACAAATGATCGAGGAATATTAGGACTAATTAGCGAAATTAGGGCTGAACATACAACAAAAAGATGAAGAATTTTTCCATTTTGAGCTACAGATGCAACAAAGGGATGCAAATTTCTAGAGGCATCATGCTCAATTAGAGAATGAAATTGTGGAGCTTAAGTCTATAGTAGAGAAACAAGAAACTAACAAAGAGCGACCTGAGACTAGCTAGCTCAAAGAGTCAGAAATCCTATAGGGGCAACTCACCACAACCAACCAAAAGGTTATGGAGCTCACACAAGATATAGAGAAGAGGAAAGAGGAAATTGCCTTATTGAAGGACTCAACCTTACCCTCGGCCGATCAAAGAAATCTTCTTCAGATAGCCCAATAGTTGCATATTTCATATTGGGAAAGAGTGAAGTCCTTCTACCTAACTCTTCAACTGACATTCTGATTTATGGCGGGGGCAACAGATCTAGGTAGGATAGTTCACGAGGTGATCATACAATTTCCTCAGTCCATCGAGCAAAAGGTTCAAGAGGCCGAGATATTATTAAACAAGTTATATCAGGTCTCAGATGAAGTATTAGAAAATGTTGGGATTGAGGAGCGAAGGGCCTCTACTACAACAACCAACATGGTCATCCAATACCTCACAATTATTATTCATGCCAATGAATGTGTCACCAAGTTAGAGAAAACCATGAATGGCATGCGAGCCAGGTTCTTCCACTTAGCTCAGATGGGCCTACCTTCTCTGTTCCTTGAAGATGTTTCAATGGCCACAGTGGAGTATATTGTAGAAAGGATCGAGGAAAAGAAACAGGATGTGTTTGCTTTTTCAGGATTTCGGTCAACCCCTTGTTGTAGAGGATTTTGAGAACATCACTTAGCCGATCGCACATCTTATTTTTCAATTTGATTCATGGGTCGATATATTGTTGGCGCTACCTTACAAAGAAGTGATTGAGCTACATGAAGCGTAGGTTACTATCAATGAATTATCACATCCATCTGAAGATGAGTGGATGCCCCTTCACATCGCCCTCTCTAAGCTCTGACCACATTGTTCGATGAATAAAGTCTCTTGTCTATAGGCCAAAATTTTTTGGGTTCCTCATTCTACAAGTAAAACGCCCCTGATAAGTTGCCAGAAGTTGTCAACGCATAATTCCCAAGCTCTCTTGGGGTGAGTTTATTTTTGCCTAAGTATCGACCACACCTCAATGAAGAAATAAGCATATCGGGCTCCTTTTGTGCAAAGGATTTTGCAAATATTGCCACATGTCATCCGAGTGCTCCTCATAAGGTTTCCTTCAGTCGCTTTTCAAAAATCTTGTGCCAAGCTTCCACGTGCTAGCTATTTGCAATATTTTGTGCCTCTTTGCATTGATCCTCTTTCGGGCCGCACACACACACCACGTAGCATCAGTGCATACATATATTTATGGTGAACCCCACCATCAACATAGTATGTGAAATACCTCCACATGTCTTCACAATGTAGGCTCTTTATCGCTCAAGGGAAGGATAGAACGTCGGGCCTCGACCGCTTGCCGTGCGATCTTCTAACGACTTCATCGCAATAGAAAGCCAAGTAGGCAATAGCCTTTAACCAGCTGCCATGTTCTATAAGTGCCACCATGAATCAATTGCACATGTCAAGTGCTATGGTCTATTGGGACCACTAACATCAGTCACATGGGATGCATCTGACCCTTCGATGTCTTCGTTTATGACCCAAATCTTTTCAGTTATAATAACCAAGGGAAAATCATTGCTAATGTATAATTTCACATAATTTAGCATCTTTTCTATTAATTGCTTGACAAGCTGGGTTTTCGTTATAGATACTACTTCTTATGTCAGATTAGGGAGTAGGAAGTTTAGTTCATAGTTCAATTTTTAGTTCAGAGGTGGGCAGAGGAATTAATATAAGAACTAGGCCTTTAATTACTTTAGTAGATTATTGTAAAGAATTGAAAGACTGTGCCATTGTTCGACCTTTCTTTTTTCTTTGATATTTGACAAGTTTTATTGTGCCATTACTGTACTAGAGGTTTCATTCCCAGAATTCTATAAATTAATACAATTTTTCTACTTTAGATCATGTCTTGGACTCTTCTTTCTAGTAAAATGTATGAAGTTATTTTATGTCATTTAATGAATCACGTAGTCTTCTATTTGTATTCTTCCATTATGGAATGTAGTAGACTACCCACAGGCCCTTAAGTCATATCCCCAAGATAGATTTACCATGCCACACATCTAAATCTCGACGTATCATCTTTGTTAGATCCATTTGTTTAAATATCGGCTTCCTTTTCCCATTTTCAAAACCTCACCTATAGAAGAAGCCAACTTCTTTTAATTTTGAAGGTTACTCAATTTGGCACAATAGGTCCCCCCCTAAAACCAATTTTCCCACAAAGGGTTGTTACCTTGCCAAATTTTGGCATCAACACATACAAAAAAAGTAATGTTGTATATGGTGAGCGTCACTCCTTTAAAGTATATATATTTTTTTAAATCTAGTTTTCGAAGGAGATGGAAAAAGAAGTGCAATCTGATTCCAAAATTTTTGAAAAAAGAAAATTTATAATCTATAAACAAATTTCACAAATCACTATTTTGCATCATCTTCAAATTTCTCATGGTTTAGCCGTATAGTAGTCTAAAAGTAAAGATTTAGTTTTAAAAAATTAGTTTAGTGTCCAGTTTGCCCAAACATTGTTAACTAGTATTATGGGATCACCCTTACATCATTTAAAAATTTAAAAGTGTGACACAAAGTTTTGCTTAAATTACCCTCCCCATTAGATAGATTCTTTAAAAAATATATATATATATGATAAACTACTTTCCATTACTAATCTCAAGGAAGTTGTGCACACAATGGCACATGACAAGGCCCATGGGTGTGATGGATTCCTTGTAAATTTTACAATTCCCTCTAGGAATATGTGGGGGTGGACCATATAAATTATATTGAGAGGATTTTAATTCCAAATCCTTAGTGAAATTCATTAAAAAAGGAAAGATCAAGTTCATACCTAAAGTTGGTGATTTTTAAGCCCTTTGCAATTGGAGGCCTATCACCCTACTCAATGTGTCCTATAATATCATTTCCAAAGCTCTTGATTTGAAGGTGCATCATCTTATTCCCTAAATTATTCATCTTCAACAAATGGGCTCTATCCTATACACATACACATTTTAAACAATATTATTGCAATTTAAGAATGAACGGAATGAGCTCAATGCTCCCAATAAAAGGCCCTTTAAAAAAAATGATTTTTCCATAGATTATGATCATATTAAATGAAACTTTATTCTTTCCATGTTTCATGCTTTGGTATTTTGAACTCATTTTATTCATTCTATTAGAATGTTTTTTTTATCAATGTTCATGTTTGTATTAGTATTAATGGTCATCAATCCAACACTTTCTATATCATTTACTCCATTTGACAAGGTTTCCTTCTATCTCCCTCACTCTATATGCTCGATGCTAGAGGGTTTGAATATATTTTAAAAAATTCCATATCCCAAGGGGTTATTTCAATGCATTTCCTTTCATAATCCATCAAACCAACTTGTCAATTGTCATGTTTTTGATCCATATCTCACTTGCAGTGAAGAGGAGAAAAAAATGAAGAATTCTCTCTAGTGTTTGGAAATATTTTGTCAAGCCTCTAGCTTGGCCATTCAGTGGAACAATATGTAGTTTTACCATCAACGAATCCTTTTAATGCCTACCTAGCTTTAATAATTTTGTTGGAAGTTGATTAGACATGGTGAAATCTTTATATTTCTAGAATTCACATTTCTTTTCAAGCTTCTTAGGTAGCCTTATGGTGTGTTTTCCTTTCCAAAATTGAAAAGAAGCTTACTTACTAGATTATGAAGCCACTTTGCTTAGTAGGGAAATTTTAATTCCACTAAAAAATACTTGCGGCCACTCATGTTTATTATTCCTCATCTTGGGCCCCTTTGAAACACACCTACATTAAATTGGAGATTCTTCTTCATGAATTTATTTGGGATTATTTTTACAACCATAAGGGATTTGATTGGGTTTTCTAGGATTATTTTATCTCCCTCATGAGGTTGGAGGATTGGATCTTTTACCTAGCCAGCTAAAATAGTTGTCTCTTTATGTCAAAATGGATCATTCATTCCCTCACTAGAAATGAATCCTAGAAATGTCTTCTTCAAACTTGCATTTCCTTTGGTAATCTCGTTAATTGCCCTTCCTAGAAGGGGGTTTGTTTTCAAACCCTTCTCACCATCAATGATGTAGCTCAAATTTAGGAACCTTTTGTGGCTAAAATTTTATGGTAAGTTTGGGAAGCCATTAAACCTTGGCTTCTATAAAATGGCTTTAGATTATGGGATGATATTTATCTTAACTAGTATAACATTTGGTGTTCCCCTCTTTGGAAGATTAGGATCACCCCTTGGCTCACTTGCAATGGGTTAGGGCCTTGTAGTTAGACAAGAAATATATCCAATGCTTGAAAGATTTATTCTCTAAAAATTATATGAGCCTCATTCCCTAGAAAGAGACTATGGCTAAGTTTTTCTTTAATAATTAGGACCATGAGAATTTTTACACTACTATAAGGGCTATTTCAATTGATATGGTTCATAAATTTAAAATTCAATCTTCTAAACCATGTTGAAAATATTAGAAATGGGGTCTAAATTTTACCTTTCATAATTACAAACCATATTTAAAATATCATTAGATTTCTTTGTATCTACCTATGATCCCTAGTTTAAACTAGAGATGAAAGTTTTAGTCACCAATATAAATTTGGTATAATAAATTTCTCACCATTTGGTTTACAATTACGGAGACTAAATTGGTTCACTTTGCATGGTGTATTATTTTCAAAGGTTTACTAGTGAGGTCATGGTTACTTCATATGAGCATTCAAGACCATCATTGTCCATTTTGTGGGTAGTTGAAGTCTTTCGAGCATCTCTTCTAGTTTTTTGCTTGAGCTAGAACCTTTGAAATTGGATTCATGTTTTGTTTTACATTTTTGTCCAGAGCCTTTTTCTTGTCATTTAGTTCTTTTGAAAGGTTTTCCTCACACCCCCCATAAATTTAATCAAATATGGAAGTATTTTAGGCTAGAGATTATTTTTAGCAATTGGAAGGATAGAAAGTATACAATTTTCACTCATTTCTCTATTAACCAAAATATTTTTTTATTCAAGTAGTCATTTGTTCTAATGTGTTACTACAAATCTAAGTGCAAGCCAACAAGGTTTCCTTGGAGGTGGCTCACCTTCAAGAATTTTTGAACCACTAGGGAAGCACCCCTTGCATCATTACTGAATTTATTTTGTCCCCTTCCTCCTCTAAGGACCACTCACCTCCTCGTGGGTGTGAAAGAGGAGAAATTCTCTCTAATTGTGGAAATCAAGTTTCTTGACCACATAATTTTCCCTCGTTTGGTTGTTGGGATCATGGTTACAAGAGTGCATCATGGCCTATTTGATGACGCTTGATTTCTCCAATCCCTTTAGGATGTTGCTCTTAGGTGGCCTTCTAGTTAAACCTCTAGATGGGTTGATTCCAACAAGTTTTGGTTAGCATTGATTATTTATTTAGTTAATGACATGATAAAGATATAGTAAACTATGACGAGGGGTGAGCCCTCCTATGAAGACTTCAGACCTTGTTCATGTATGGGGTAAGATGGGTGACTATGAAACTTCACCTCCCCCTTCAAATTTTACTCTTTCATTTTAGAGATTTTTAATGTTATCTTTTTTTATCTAGGCTACAACCCCATTTACGCTATTGGGGTATGATTTTATATTCACCCAAATTTTATGAGTATGTATACTATTATTTCTTTGTAAATGATAATGTTGACACCTATTCATCAAAAAAATAAAATAAAATAAGTGAAAGTTGACCTACAAAAAATATCTCCCTCTTTTCCATCAACATCATAAAGCAACCCATGTTTAAAATATTTAGTTATCTGTGTGTGTGAAGTGTCTATCATGATATGTAAATATATTCAATACAAAATTAATTTTATAAGATCACATGTAATTATATGATAGAGTGATTACACAAAACTTTTGTTTCTATAATATAACAAAGAATAAAATCTATATCAATGTCATGCATGTTAAAGGTTTACACATGTTTTCATTAATATCATTCATCGTCATTAATCTAACTTACCAGAGACAAATTTTATTCATGAGAATTTATTACCTATCAAGTTGAAAAAATTGTAAATGGTGTCTTAAGACACTATCTTAATTTTTTTTAGCTAAATAAAAAATGAAGGTAAACACGTTTCCAAGTGCATATTTTTCAAGTTGGTCAATTGCATTACAAATTAAATTGATGTGGTAGATGAATTTTGCCACTAAAAAATGATCTACAAATTTTCTTGGAAACAAAAAAAACTTCAAATAATAATCATACACCAAAAAGTAATTATCTATAGTAATAAATTAATTCTTTACAATTTCAACAACATTTTTTTATCAACATTTTAAAACTAAATATCCATATCTACTATACTTAAACTAAATTTTCTAGCAAAATCTAATTATTTAGATGGAATTAATTATTCTTGATTGCATATATTTATATGATGGGATTTTATCCCTTAATTCCCTTCGAATAGTAATAGACATTGAATGTAAAATATTTATGAAGTTTGAGATAAAGATGTTAAAAATTTGGCAATTTAAAGCTGATCATATATCTTACTTTTTAAATTGATAAGTGAAACAAAAACACTTTTATGACATCACATTTAAAAAGAACCCACACTTTAAGTTTTGTTACTTTTGAATACCATCTTACTTATCAGTGTTGCATTAATTGCGTGAAGTTATTATAGTAATTTTGTAAACTTTATGTATGTAGAATTAGAAAGCTTGATAAATTTATATAATAATAGTGTCTATAAATTCTCAAATAATAAAAAAATAAATAGAAGGTAAAAATAATATATAATATTTTCATTTCTAAATATCTTTGTAGATAGTAACATTATTCTCTATTACATAAATTCAACCATATTTGAATAAATAATTGTCCATTGTGATCGCTTTAGAGTTGCGTAAATAGGCTAAAAGAAATCTTGTACATGCACTCCAAGTGGTCGCGAATGAATCAGTATTACCCTTTCATTGTTCCTGTTATTTGAGCTCCTTTAGCGAGCGCAGATAGGCAATAATAATTTAATTTAAAAAATCCGTATTTAAAAAAGATAAACTGCCTCTAATCCTTTTCTTTTATTGATAGTGATACGATTTTTGTTCTATGTTTATGTGGGGAACGTCTGAAACTATGACTTACTGATCTAAACAACATTCCTTTTACCATGTTTTGGATATGTGTTGTAAATGTATAATGGTAGTATCTGATTTGGCATATTTAACATAACTCCTAACTCGACATCTATAAGGGAGAGGGTGAGTAGATGTGGAGGGTGTAATTGTTGCTATAGAACTTGTGTTTATATACTTTAATCTTGCTTCATATTTATAGCATATATTATAAATAATTTGTTTACGAGTAAAGCCAAAAATAATTAAATGTTGATCAAGATAAAATCATACTTAAAAACATGGGAACCTAAGAATACTATATAAAAAATTATAAATACATTCATTAACAAGTGAAATAAATATTTGTTTGTTTCAAATAAAATAACATAACTATCAATTATAAGTATGTCACTATAAAATAATATGCTCATTTAAACAAGTTTTCTTGCAAAAGTTGAAAAATATTATTCTTATGTGTACAACCATTAAGATAGCAATGTATATGCACTGTAGTATTTCATATTAATAGTTTGTTCTCTCACAAATATAAAAAAGTGAGCACATTAAATACCCTATATTTTCTCATGAAATGTGAAGGATTGTCAAAATATTCTATTGTTATTGGTCCATTTATGTTCAATATAAGTTGTATCTTAAATAATATTATCTTGTTTTTACAATAGCAAATAGTTTTTTTGTGTTCAACTACTGGTCAATTTGTGTTGGATTTAAAAGTTAGAGATAACAAAGATGTATGGTTACCAATAGACATTTGGTCAATTTAGGTTGCATATAAGTTAGATTTAAAATTTAAATATGATATTCTAGTAACACATGATAATTTTTTGTTCAACTAGTAGGGATACTAGGATTAAGTTCGCTTGAACCTTTAAAAAATTATTTTTTGGACACTTCTCACTAGATGTGATGATCCAAAAAATTGCTTCATGAGTCACACCTCCAAACCTTAGTTATAGATAGGTAAGAGGCCAATCTATTTTTTTTAAAAATAGAGGTCCAATGATACTCCATGCATCCATTACATGTTCATAGAGTTAGTTTGCATGACTATTGGTCCCTCTTCCTGAACTTATTGATTAATTTGAACCACACTACCCTTCACCATTATGCATTTAAAATATTTATCACCTTGGATAGACCACATTGCATGGTCTATTCTTCCAAAAAAAAATCTTATTTTACCATGAAAAATGACATTTTCTCAAATTTGTTATCCTCATGCACCATAAAATTCAAATAAATGGAAATGGTTAGGTATTTAAATATCTTTGGTGGGTGATTTGAATTTATTGACAAAGAGATTAAGTCACTCAAATTAAAAACTCAACTCAAGGGAATTTAAAGCTAGATTTCTATTTATAGGAATTGTGCTAGTCTACCAAACACATTAGATTATATGCATGTTGTACTTATCATGTATGTGAAGTTTCTTATTTGATGGTGTATTCATGATAGTTTAATAAAAAATATCTAAGCATGGAACACTAGCACATAAAATTAATGACATAATAGAAAAATCCAAATACACAATATAATGAATAGATAAATAATGTCTTTATTTCATTCACAATAATTAAACTACCTTACTAGACATTAAAATAAATCCTTCATGCATACAATAATAAAAAATTCATAATGTAGCATATTCCAACATAATAGACTTCACTAAGAACTCATTCATAGATTATAAATAATTTATTCATCTATAATCTATAATTTAAGAATTATTTCCAATCTCTACTTCTTTTCCTAAAACAAAATTCGAAGGGAAGACAATATACTGGAAGGGGGGTGAACTAGTATATGCTAAAAATATTTAATTCAATATAAATTACCATTAGTAATTTATCCAAACATAAACCACAAAACATGAAAGAAACAAGTATTGATTTCACTAATAGTTAAGCAACATAAATACACATAATCACACATAGAATAGTGGATATACGTAGAAATCCAAAATGGGAAAAAAATACCGTGAGGAGAGCATCTTAGAGCTACTATCCAAATCAAACCTCACAAGAAAATGAATCACTTACAATCATGATGTGGGTACCAACCTACTAGAGACACCAATGGCCAATTGTATTTGTAGGAAACAACCAATTTGAGACACCAATCCCCAACACAAAGATCTGAGCACCAGTTCAATAGGTAAGACACCAGTCCTATTAGATTACAAAGGTATGATTTGTGGACCTTCAAGACTAACAAAACAAATTGCACTTGATTTGATCAACCTTTAGACACTCTCCCACACAACATATGATATTCTAATAATGACACACAAATATTGGAAATAAATGCACATTACTTCACATGGATATTCTAATTGAAGCTTTAATTACATAGAATTCCAATATACTACACCTTAGAATGAATTGTAGACATAAATATATACATTCCAAAAATATATCATGTTAGCCAAGAACCTCTTAACAACATCAGTAATTAACCATCTCGGCCAAGGATAATCCTAAAATCAAAATGATATAAAACATATTGTTGGCTTAGTCCTAAATCAATTGTGTTACCACCAATATTAGATGATGCTATGTGCTTCCTTCAGTGATCTTAAACTGGTCCTATTTTATTATCACAGAAGCCATATTAATAAATTGATGTAGAATGTGAAGTAAAGCAATACGACAGTAGAATATAGTACATGAGTAGCAAAAACAAAACTACCACAAAAAGTTCCAAACTACTTGCAACAACTGTAATATTTACAATACGATATTACAAACATACTACAAATAGCATTATTCTTAATAATGATAACATTATAATTCTACAATTGATCACATCATTTGTCATAGTAATTCCTGATTTAAAACACATGTGATATTTCATAGCTTATTACATTTAATTCTCATTGATCTATATACATCACTCTTTTGACACCAATAAACTCCTTCGACATTAATCACAACATATGTTCAACAATCTATGTCAACACCAGTGTGATACTATAATTTTGATCTCTACCACTTAGAATCATACTTGGATTCAATCTCTTACTTATATGTTTAATTATGTTCTCCTATAGGCTATCTATTTCTTGAGTCACTCCACCATGCTAATCAAATGAATCTAGACTATTGATTTATATAAGTAATTTTATCAAAGTGGGAAAATCAAGGAATGAAAATCATAATCTCAATGTTAATAATGATATTATGATTTCTTATACAATTCACAACCTCATTTTATCATTTCTAGGTATTAGAAAGAATTCCATTATTGACACCAACAAATATTTATTTGTTATGGATAAACATGGCCTCAAATGATCAAATTTGTACAACTATACCTTATAAATGATTCCATTTAATCCCTTTCTTTATGAGAATTCATGGAAAGTTTAATTCATTATTCAATTTAAATAAAATAACTCTTATATGAACAATATTGCATCATTTTAAATCGTGAAAGATGAGATAATAAATAACATTGATATTATTGTAAAATCACAAAAATACCATTCTCTCCCCTCCTCTCTCCTTTGGCTGCGATTTAAACTTCCTGCGCCCATGGTGGATTCCTCCTTGGGGATAACCCACGGTCCCCCTTTGTACCCTCCTGACCCGAGCCTCACCTTGTCACATGTGAACTTGTATCCCTCAGGGGCATTGGAGACTCTATGGGGTAGTTTATCACCTCAAATTCTATCACCAAATTGAAGTCCAGGTTAGTCTTTGCTAGCTTTGTGTAACATCATCGTTGGGACACTTAGGGACGTCCCTTTGATACAATGATGATGACATATGTCATGAGATATTCGCAACAGTGAATGGTGGAGATCAAACAAAGCTTTGATCGAACGTCTTTCCGAGAGCTTGGCGTGAATATAGTAGATTCCCTTCTTGATTCTCCAAAATTACACAATATTACTGGCAAATATTATTAATATTATTAATTAATGTATAAACTATTGGTGAATCAATGCCAATGATGCATCATTTGCATGGCGAATAATATTGGCATGTCAACTGCTCTACTCTATTGGGACCACTACCATCATTCATAGGGGATGCATCCGAACCTTGGATGTCTTCGTTCCTGGCCTGAATCTTTTCAGGTGTAATGGCCAAGGGAAAATAATTGTTAATACATCATTTCTCATAATAAAAGCATCTTTTATGTTACTTGCTCGACAAGATGGGTTTTCATTATAAATACTGCTTCTTCTTTCGAAGCAGGTAGTGGGAATTTTAGTTCAGAGTTTGATTTTTAGTTTAGATTTGGGCAGAGCAAATAATAGAAGAACCAGGCCTTTAATTTATTTAGTAGATTATTGTAAGGAACTCACAGACTGTGCCATTGTTTGACCTTTCTATTGTTTTGATATTTGATAAATGTTACTGTACCATTATTGTACTAGATGTTTCATTCCTAGAATTCTATAAATTAATACAATTTGGTTGATTTAGATCATGTCTTAGACTCTTCTTTCTAGTAAAATGTATGAGGTTATTTTATGTCATATAATGAATCACTCAAGCTTCTATTTTTATTCTACCATTCTAGAACATAGTACAACACCCACGAGCCCTTAATTCGTATCCCTAAGATAGATTTACTATGCCACACATCTAAATCTTGGTGTATCGCCTTAGTTAGATCCCTTTGTTTAAATATCAGCTTCTTTTTCCCATTTTCAAAACCCCAACTATAGAAAAAGCTGACTTCTTTAAAATTTGAAGGTTACTTAGTTTGGCACAATAGGTCCCCCCCCCTAAAACTCAGTTTCCCACAAAGGGATATTACCTTGCAAATTTTTTTCATGAACATTTTTTTCTTCTTGGCACGCCCGGTGGGACCGCAAAACAATAACCAAATCAAAAGGGTGTGTAAATCACTGACCCGTCACTAGGTTGCGAACCACAAAATAAACCTGTCTTGTTAGTGTCGTCATTGGTAACATCTCATATCCAAACTCATCCAGTAAAACCTTCAGGTTCTAGCCATAATGTTAATCGCAAACCAAAAATTATGTGGCTTGGGATGCTGAAATTCCCCTTGTTTCCTCTATGACACCAGCTATATGGGCCCCCATCCCAGTCTCTACTCTAAAAGCTATTCCAAAGTTCACCATAGATGGCTCATGAACACCATCCAAACATTTGCAAGATGTTGCGGAAATGTGCCGAGTGCACGAAGTACCAAATCAGAGCGTAGGACTAAAATTTCTTGCAACTTCTTTCAAAGGGAGAGCGCTAGATTGGTATTGCACTTTTCTTTCCAACACCATCGGTACTTGGGATCAACTCAGAGACCCCTTTTTTGAGAGGTTCTCGAATGATGGAGACAAATATTTGTTATATCACCAGCTATCAACGATAAATCGAGCCCCATTCGCAGCCATGATAGATTTCAATGCCCGATTTCATACAACTTGGCAAATGATCCAATTGCTTGGAAAAACCACATTACCAAATGCATACACCATAGCAGTGAAGGCGAAGAATAATTTGATTGGTTCCGACAAGTTTCCACCTTGCCCCCTCATGTCAATATTCACCAAAGTATCAACTTCTAATTAGGAGATACCATCTACTAGCACAACCAGTCCTTCATTTCCATTTATGTACATATATCCAAGTATGCAACAAAATGCTGCTTCTAATTCTAGCGCTTTGAAGGATGAGATGAGCGACATAAGGGAGATGTTATGGAACTTGAAAAATGAAGTAACCACTATCAAACACAATCAAACTACTCTTCAAAGACCAACCTATTAGAGTAATCAGGGAAAAAAACCCTCCTACCAATAGAACCAATGTCAAAGGGGCACACGCACAACTTTGCCGACTCAGACAAATAACCAAATAGTACTAGTACGAACTCCATTGGGAACTACTCAGACAAGTACATGTAGGGAGCTGACCACAGGACATAACAATCTTGCCGAAGATTTCAATTCCTAGTGCTATCCTTGCGATGATGCTCATATGCCTCGAAATTTTCCATGTGGCAATTTACAATAGAAAATTGTTGAACAATGCAGCCAAGGTGCAACGACGAGTTCAGTGGCTATACATATGCCTCTTCTTAAATGGAGGATGTAGTTCTCACCTCACAGATGCAAGGAATACCCCTGGAGCAAGAGGGTGACATAGCTCCTAACCATACCCTCCTCTCATGGATGGAAGAGGTCAAAGTGATGGTCACTTATGAAGCATCCACATCGGGGACCTCAAAAGTGCATTTTGACTATAACACCCAGTCGAAGAGAAGATTCATAGGTTAGCCGATCATTCCATAGCCTAGGAGTATTCTTAACCAACTCCCTCACACTTCTACATTTTCTCCAGAGCCTCAAGTACGAAAATAAATTGTTATCATGAAGGAAAAGGAACAAAAGCCTCCAAATCCATCACTAATCAATGTGGTAGAACAATTGAAGAAATCTTCCACTAATATGTCCCTCTGGGATATCTTAGCCATTCCTGAACAAAATTCATTGCTATAGGAGGCCCTAATGAAGGATGTAGTTGCACAACCAACATAACAAGCTTTTGAAAGGACCATTGATGCATCACCTCAAGCCAAAGTTCTTACAAACACTATAGGGGAGGCTCTGATAGAGGGACAAGGGGACAAGCCAAAACCTAAATCCCCCTTCCTAACTCTCATTATAGGGAAAAAGTTGTTGCACAACTCCATGATTGACTTCGGTCCCAGTACCATGGTCATTCCCAAGAAGATAGATGAAACCTTAGGACTTAGCTATGAGCCCATAAAAAGAGGATTTATGCAGTTGGATGGGAACAAGGTCGAAACAAATGGCCTCATTAAAGACCTCCCTTTAACATTCTTTAGCTGTCCTAATATCATGTTGTCACAAGATATAGTGGTCGTTGACATTCCCCCCATGTTTATCCTTTGTCTATCACGAGAGTTTATGACAAAGATAGGTGGATACCTTTCTTTGGATTGGTCTCACCTAACTCTCAAAACTAAGCATGAAGATAAGACAAATATTGTATCAAAATCCATGTATTTAGAGCATGTGGCCGATGAATCCATGATCAAATATGAAGATACCCATACTCCTCCCATAATAGAAGAAACCAAAGCTATTCAAATATCTTACACTAAAGAAGAAGTCATCGGTAGCAAGCTAGATGGAGGAGAGAAGGTGACCGAAGACAAAGTTGGTTCCGAAGAAGTCTTTCTGATTGACCATGCAGATACCAATACTTTTGACCATTATCATGCTACCAGTTTGCGAACCTACATCATCTACGAGGAAGATCAAGAGTTTTTGAAGATAGCAAAGGACTTCATTGCTGAGCAAAATTCAGAGTTATGGATGTTGCACTTTGATAGTGCAAGGTGCAAAGTAGGTGTTGGTGTCGTGATATGCTTAACATCTCCAAACAACGAGAAAATTCTCAGATCCTTTCATTTTCAGTTTTCCTTCTCAAACAATGAGGCTGAATATGAGGGTCCCTTGGAAGGGCTGACCCTTGCAGAGCACATGGGTATCAAACAAATAAAGGTGTTTGAGGATTTTGAAATTATAATCAATCAAGTTAGAAACCCTTCTACTTCGAAAAATGTGTGCATGTGATCTTAGAGACATAGAGTATGGGACCTTATTCAAAGCTTCAAATCTTTTAATATTAATGTGGTACCAAGGGAGGAAAATTCAGCTACCAATCGCATGGCAGCAGTAGGATCTCAATTCGATCCTTTTTCTGACTTGGTGAAGAATATACACTCAGTACAGGTAATTGTCTGACCATCGATTCTAGATAACGATCAGAGCTGGAAAGTGTTTGAAAGTGACGAACACATTGCCTCGTTCATTCAACAGTCGAGCATGTTTTCCGATCAACTCCAACCAAGGATTGAAGAATCATATGAAGGACAAATCATCCAACTAAGATCAAAAAAACTTTTGAAAGGGTAGGTTACACTTGAAAATATTGTCGACTACGATGATGTGAGAAACGATAGGAGAAAATTTGTGGCAAACCATGTGGACTATGTTGACCATAAGGTCGAAGGCGGAAGGAAACTAAAAGTTGGAAAGGAAGTCCCACAACATGACAAAGATAGGCTAATACACTTTTGTGAAGCATAGAAGGAGTCGTAGCCTTGTCTTATGATGACTACAAAGGGTATGATCCCAATATCATCCAATATACCATAAAACTCATGGAAGGTGCTAAAATTATCTGACAAAAACAAAGGCCTATCAATCCAAAGATTGAAGCCCTAATGGCACAAGAGCTAGGGAAGTTGATCCATTCAAGGATTGTGTTTCCAATCAAACATAGTACCTAGGTATCTAACCATGTGCCAATCTAAAAAAAGAATGGAGACATTCGTCTCTGTGATGAATTTCGTGACCTGAACATAGCGTCATTGAAAGATCATTATCTATTGTCTTCCATGGAATCTATTCTACAGACCGTGGTAGGTTTGAATTTTTTTCTCTACTAGATGGCTTCTCGAGTTACAATCAAGTCTAGGTTAAAGAAGATTTGTATAAAACCATGTTCACCACCAAATGGCAAACATTTTCATATGCCAAAATGCCTTTCAGCCTATCAAATGTGGGATCTTATTTCCAATGGGCAATGGATATTTCCTTCATCAAACTAATCAATAAGATCTTCCTCATCTATTTATATGACCTGACTGTGTTTTCCAAATCGAAAGTTGACCATTTAAATCATTTGGAGTTGGTCTTCAAAAAATGCCAAGAGTTGAAGGTATCCCTGAAGCCCAAAAAGTGTGTGTTCGACGTACCGCAAGGCAAGCTACTAGGGCATGTAGTGTCTAGAGACGAGACTGCTATTGATCCCGAAAGGGTAAAGGTGATTAGAGAGCTAGCCCTTCCAATCAACAAAAAAAGAGTTCAGTCCTTTCTAGGGAAGGTAAAATTTGTAAGAAAATTCATCTCCGATTTAGCAGGAACAATCTGGCCAATCACCCTAATGTTAAAAAAGGACCAATTATTCAAATGGACAAAGGAAGTGAAAGAAGCCTTTGAGAAGGTAAAGGGCACTATTTCTTTGGCTCTAGTGCTAGTAAATCCAGAATTTTCCAAAGACTTTCTGATGTATGTTTTTAGTAGCGAGCCAACCATCGCCACTATTCTAATACAGAAGGACAACAAAGGAAAAAGAGAACATCTGATAGCCTCTCACTCCCAAACCTTGAAGGAATATGAGGAAAAATACAACTTCATTTAAAGACAAGGGTTCGCAATTGTAAAGGGACTCAAAAAGTTCCGTCATCTGATAAGTTGCAACAAGGGGATCGTTTATGTTCCACACTCGAGTGTGCATGAATATATTATGGAAGATGAAATCACCAAAAATAGGGCCAACTGGATCACTAAGATCTTGGAAGATGACATCGAGGTCAAGCCTATGAATACTGTCAAAGGAGGAGGGCTTTGTGAATAATTGGCACACAATGAAGAGATTGAAATAGAAGCAGAGCAAGAAAAGCAAGCGGAATTGGTCCTGATGAAGGAATCTAAACCCGAAGAATGTTTGCTAACAGATAGGACCAGATTTATGCACTTTGGAAAATATTTATTAAGCCTTCCTTCTCAAAAAAAAAGGTTCTACCACTTACAAACCAACAGATATGAACTCATCGAAGGTGATCTCTTGAGGAGAAATTTCAACGAGATCTTGTTATGATGCATCACTATAGAGCAAGCAAGGAAAATTCTTGACGCGCTCCATAGCAGCCTTGAAGGCGGACATTTCTCTGCAAAAACTGCCACCATCAAAATCTTGCGTGCTCGGTATTTTTGTCCCATGATATTCAATGATTCCTAAAACATGATAAAGGCCTACAAGGAATGTCAATTCTATGCAGGGAGGAGGAAGAAATCCGCTATGCCCATCAATCTGATCGTATCAGATAAACCATTCTCGTAATGGGGGCTACATTCATAGGATTGATCAATCCAACCTCTAGCATTGGCCATAATTGGATTCTCACAAATATAGACTAATTTAAAAGGTAGAGTGAAGCCACACCCCTAAAGAATGCAACAAAAACTAAAATTGTGGATTTTCTCGAGGGGCTGGTAACAAGATTTAGCCCACCGAAGACCATCATCTCAGACAATGCCAAAGAATTCCTAGGCTCTAAGGTATGTGATTTTTCACTTACGCATGGAATATTCCTGAAAAAATCATCAAACTACTACCCACAAGGCAACGACTTGGCTGAGTCAACTAATAAAAATTTAGTTCGACTCATTACAAAAATCAGGTCTGATCATGAGAAGGAGTGGCATAAACATATTTGAACAACATTATGGGAAGACCACATAAATCCAAACCAAGCCCTGAAGACTTCGCCATATGAGATGGTATACAGAAAAGAAGCGCTGCTGCCTATCTCTATAGAGATACCTATGCTACAACTACTCAAGTCTCTAGAGATTGAAGAGAATGGAGCTATGGAAGTTTGGTTGGGTGAATTACTAGAGGTGTAGGAAAAAAGGGAGAAAGCCCTAATAGCCATGACTAATCGCCAGTGGGTGGTTAAGAGATGGTTCGACAAGAGGGCTTCAGGCCAAGAGCTAAAATGTAGAGACTTGGTACTAAAGTTCAATGAAAGAGCTGCAAAGCCTAACTAATATGGAAAATTTTCACAAGCTGTGGGAAGGCCCTTCCAAAATAATTCAATGCAAACAAAACAATGCATTCAAATTAGAAAACATGGAACAGGAGCCACTGAGAATTCCAGTCAAGGGAATTCACTTAAAATTGTTTAATTTGGCTACAATTTCTTCATAGAAGTGTAAATTTGTAAAAAGTGTAATTAGTTTTCTTTTTTTGTTTTGTTGATTGGTTCTTTCTACACATTTTTCATAGTTACGGGAGGTAGGAAAATTCATGAGATCCATCATAACAAAACAAAAAAAATAATGCTACTTAGGTTGCAAAAATTAAATTTAGATGCAAAGGATTTAGCCCATATGGCGAAAACATAAAAATAAAGACAAAGAGCTTCAACATAAGCAAGTATATCCATTATATATATACTGTGATAAAAATTTGTCAAAATGGCTCTACAACCAAACATTCAAAAGAATGATCAGATACATGGATTCATTACATACATATATACGAGTACATACATATATACGAGCATTCTTTCAGGCGTATATATACATAGGGAAAAAGCGTGTCAAACTTTATATCTTGACATTATGGGTATTGTCTTCATCAACTAGAACATTGTCAGGAGCAGCAGGAAGATTATCAACAACATCAAGACCCATGGTGGAAGCAACATCAACACCCATAATGAGCGGTGGAGGAAATACAAGGTTCCTGAAACCAATGTACCAATCGACATCCTAGAATAGCATGACATTGTAGCAATGCAACAGAAAATGGCATGCATTGGTGGCCTTATCATGATGCTCTGCAAGTGATTGAAGCTAAAAACCCCTTAGGAATGGCACCCATGGTACCACCACGTCTTCTTCAACATGCTTTCTCAGGTCACTTGCAATGGGAACTCCTAGGCCATACATCGCATTGCTCACTACCTCACCGAGTCCTCTAAGGTACCTTTTCGGAAAAATTTGGAGCGCCAAATGAAGAATCATAGCTTTTTGAGCTTGAGCGTCGAGCAATGAAGCAACAAAATGGGAGTTGATATTTGTGTTTACCCGATATTTATCTTCATATTCAATACAGTCTCTGCTCAGGACCCATTTGATGGCTATAATAGCTAGCGAATGTTTATTCCTTGTCATACACCTACTCGAAATCTCCCCTAGAAAATTTGTTGGAGCTTTGTTACACACTAGCCTAATTGGAGTATTCATTGTGTTAGCCTCCACTCAAAACACCTAAGACTAGCACTATGCAAAATCTAAACTTATCCAATCACCCAATGTTGCTTTTTCTAAGTTAATAAGTATGGCTCCACTACTCTATTAGAGATTATTTATAGAAATATCTGAGGTATCCAACATACAAAGCATGATGGTAATTGAGTGCTTACTCAAAAATCCCACAAAAGGGCCATCTCGATCTTCCAGTCCTATTACATCCATAGGTATGAATTGTTGCATGCAAATTTGAGGAGTGGTAATAAATTAATACAAATTGGTGGCAGTACCAGGTGACGGCTCATATAGACATAGGCTAGGTGGCATGACACATGCATTTTTGAGGCTCCAAGGATGAACACATATCTTTTCAAAGTACTCATTGCAATTTCAGCTTGATCATGCTTTGAAAGATATTAAATGCTAAAGTAGATGAGGAGATGACAAGAATTACGCCGATGGATCAATTTCCCATGAAAATCATGTCGGAAGGATGCTATTACCAATATAATTATGAATCCATGTCATTTAAAAAGAGGCAAGTAGCTTATCTTGCATAGGCTAGAGAGTTGTCAGTGCATGCTAAGTTAAATGCAAAAGGAAGTCGTTATCTACCAGATTGAATGCAAGAAATCTAAATAAAGGCTAAGTATTGCATGCAAAAGTTAGGACATAGCATACAAAAATTCCTTAGCATGAAAAAGGAAGCAGGGAGAACCATGGAAACTTCGACAAAACAATTTGAAACCATAGCGGTTGATAACTCACCACCAGAGAAACAACAAAGAATTGAGGCACTTTCTAGAGAATGTTCACAAAAACCATACTCAAACAAGAAGCCAACAACATTCAGAGGACCGCAACCATTTGCACTGCAAGTATCTCTGGCCCCATCTCCTATAGTTCTGCAAACCGTGGTTGACCTTGTTGTGTCCACAACGCCTCTTATTTCATGTGCCGACCAATGTATTTCAGCCTCTACTTCAATGATTGTGGAGGGATTCTCATAGTTTTCCCATGTAGCCCCTTTTTCCCTTACTCCCCCACGAAACCTCACACCATTCGCTTTGGCCCATTCCACATCCCAAAGAATCACGCACTCTACCCCTGCTATCTTTATGGATACATCCCCTGCCACAGCAATATTGGATCTGACCCACTCTTCCCAATAGATGGAGACCTTCATGACTTTGCTTCTTTCGAGTCCTCCTAGTCTGCAGCTTGGTTGCTGGAGTATCCCACCTTTCTCACCCCAGACTATCAAAATTCCAAAGAATAAGTCACCTGGGATTGAGGTTCTTTCATTCCCTTTCTCCCTTCCTCCCAATGCACCTTTCGTAGGCAGACTCATTAGATCGCCCATAGAAATCCTATCAGAAGGCGATAAAACTAAACAAGCATGATCTATCAAAACCCAAAAGAGAATAACTAAGGATAATAAGAGACCAACAAATCCAATGATACATACTATTTTCCATGAGGCTCAGCAATTGCTGAAATTTTTGACTATGTTCCTGACTGTCAACAAACCGCAAGGAGAGATGCAGTCGAATGATTATAACATGTATGTTGTGGGGCTCGACCTAAGCATCACCTAGTCAGGGGACAAGGTGGAACTCATGGAGGAAACACAATGGGTAGTGACCACCAACTTTCTTTAGACCAGTCATCAGCTCAAGAAAAAGGAAGAAGAACTAAAATACCTGATGGATAGAGTTGATGTCTTGCTTTCCAAGGAAAAAGCTATGGAGGTTGATTTTAAGTGCCTATCCTAGTAGAGGGAGACAAAAGAAGAAAAGCTTTGAGAATAACTAGCTAAGCTTCAGTCACTTGACCCTTATCTAGTCACTGAGTTACAACAAATGAACCAAGGATATTAGGACCAATTGGAGAAATTAGGGTTGAACATACAACAAAAATATGAAGAATTTTTCCATTTTGAGCTACAGATGCAACAAAGGGATGCAAATTTCTAGAGGCACCATGCTCAATTAGAGAATGAAATTGTGGAGCTGAAGTCTATAGTAGAGAAACAAGCAACTAACAAAGAGCGACTTGAGACTAGCTAGCTCATACAGTCACAAATCCTACAAGGGAAACTCACCACAACCAACAAAAAGGTTATGGAGCTCGCACAAGATATCGAGAAGAGGAATGTGGAAATTTCCTTATTGAAGGACTTAGCCTTACCCTCGACCGATATGACAAATATTTTTCAGATAGCCCAATAGTTGCATATTTCATATTGGGAAAGAATTAAGGCCTTCTGCCCAACTCTTCAACCAACACTCCAATTTATGCAGGAGGCAATAGATTTAGGTAGGAGAGTTCGCGAGGAAATCATACAATTTCCTCAGTCCATAGAGAAAAAGGTTCAAGAGGCTGAGATATTATTAGAAAATTTATATCAGTTCTCAGATGAAGTATTGGAAAATGTAGGGATTGAGGACTGAAGGGCCTCTGCTAAAACAACCAACAGGGTCATCCAATGCCACACAATTATTATTCATGCTAGCAAATGTGTCGCCAAGTTAGAGAAAACCATGAATGACATGCAAGCCAGGTTCTTCCACTTAGCTTAGATGGGCCTACCTTCTCTATTCCTTGAGGATGATTCAGTGGCCACAATCGAGCATATTGCAGAAAGGATTGAGGAAAAGAAATGGTATGTGTCTATTTTTTTAGGATTTCAATCAACCCCTTGCTACATAGGATTTTGAGAACATCACTTAGCCGATCGCACATCTTCTTTTTCAATTTGAGTCATGGGTCGATATATTGTTGGTGCTACCTTACAAAGAAGTGATTGAGCTACATTAAGCATAGGTTACTATGCATGACTTATCTCCTCCATCTAAAAATGAGTGGATGCCCCTTCACGCTACCCTCTCTAAGCTCTAACCATGTTGTTCAAAGAATAAAGTCTCTTGTGTACAAGCCAAATTTTTTTGGGTTCCTCGTTCTGCAAGCGAAACGACCCTGATAAGTCACCAAAAGTTGTGAACACATAATTCCCAAGCTCCCTTGGGGTGAGTTTATTTTTTCCTAAGTATCGACCACACCTCAATGAAGAAATAGGCATATCGGGCTCCTTTTGCACAAAGGATTTTTCAAAAATCTTGCGATAAGCTTCCATGTGTCATCTATTTGCAATCTTTTGTGCCTCTTTGCATTGCTCCTCTTTCAGGCCCCACACACACGCACACCATGTAGCATCAGTGTGCACATATATTTGTGGTAGACCCCACCATCGACATGGTATACTAAATACCTCCATGTGTCTTCACAATGTAGGATCTTTATCACTCAAGGGAAGGATAGAACATCGGGCCCAAACCGCTTGTCGTGCGATCTTCTAAGGACTTCATCGCAGTAGAGAGCAAGGAATGCAACAACCTTTCACCAGCTGCCATGTCCTGTAAGTGCTGCCATGAATCAATTGCACGTGTCAAGTGCTCCGTTCTATTAGGACCACTACCAATATCAATTTGGTATCATAAATTTCTCACCATTTGGTTTACAAATACAGAGACTAAATTGGTTCACTTTGCATGGTGTATTATTTTCCAAGGTTTACTAGTGAGGTCGTGGTTACTTCATATGAGGATTCAAGACCCCCATTCTCCATTTTATGGGTAGTTCAAGTCTTTCAAGCATCTCTTCTAGTTTTTTGCTTGAGCTAGAAGCTTTGAAATTGGATTCATGTTTTGTTTTACATTTTTGTCTAGAGCCTTTTTCTTGTCATTTAGTTCTTTTGAAAGGTTTTCCTCACACCCCCCATAAATTTAATCAAATATATAATTATTTTAGGGTGGAGATTATTTTTAGCAATTGGAAAGATAGAAATTCTACAATTTTCACTCATTTCTCTATTAACCAAAATATTCTCTTACTAAAGTAGTCATTGTCTCTAATGTGTTACTACAAATCTAAGTGCAAGCCAACAAGGTTTCCTTGGAGGTGGCTCACCTTCAAGAATTTTTGAGCCACTAGGGAAGCACCCCTTACATCATTGCCGAATTTATTTTTTCCCCCTCCTCCTCTAAGGACCACTCACCTCCTCGTGGGTGTGAAAGAGGAAAAATTCTCTCTAATTGTGGAAATCAATTTTATTAACCACATAATTTTCCCTTGTTTGGTTGACGGGATCATGGTTACAAGAGTGCACCATGGCCTATTTGACGACGCTTGATTTCTCCAATCCCTTTAGGATGTTGCTCTTAGGTGGCCTTCTAGTTAAACCTCTAGATGGGTTGATTCCAACAAGTTTTCTTTAACATTTATTATTTATTTAGCTTGTGACATGATAAAAATAAAGAAAAATATGATGAGGGGTGAGCCCTCCTATGAAGACTTCAGACCTTGTTCATGTATGAAGTAAGATGGGTGACTAGGAAACTTCATCTCCCCCTTCAAATATTACTCTTTCATTTTAGTGATTTTTAATGATATCTTTTTTTATCTAGGCTACAACCCCATTTAGACTATTGGGGTATGATTTTATATTCACCCAAATTTTATGAGTATGTATACTATTATTTCTTTGTAAATGATAATGTTGACACCTATTCATTAGAAAAATAAAATAACAAAAGTGAAAGTTGACCTACAAAAAAATATCTCCCTCTTTTCCATCAACATCATAAAGCAACCCATGTTTACAATATCTAGTTATCTATATGTGTGATGTTTATATCATGATATGTAAATTTATTCAATACAAAATTAATTTTATAAGAACATTATAGTGTTGAGGCCATTGGTGGATTTAGCAGACATTCATGAGTATGAGCTCATCGTGTTTAGGTACAGGGTGTCGATGAAAATTTAGCACATGGGCCCTGCATGTCTACACTATTAGCGTCGTGTCATCAATGAGATGACCATATTTAGATGGAGGCCATGGCTGCAACATCTGGCATGGTATGATGATCAGCAATAGCTAGAATTTACTTGAAAAACTCGATATATGCAGGGGAGAGAGAACACTATTATAGAGTGGTACCTCCCTAGCAGCATTGTCAAATAGTTTAGAGAGATTCAAGATGTACCAACTGATGACTACACTGCAGTGTTTGTGAGGTCATATAGAGAGGCTTAGTGGGGATCCCAGATTGATGGTGGTGATCAGTGATGTTAGACAACTAGTCCCATAGTAGTGGGCATATGATCAAGGACTCCTAGATGCAAACATGACTATAACATATGATGCATGGTTTATGCCACCTACTCACCTGAAAGATCTAGTAGGGATACCCCAAAGGTAGAGGGAGAGGCAGAGGCCAAGGTAGATGTCGAAATGGGGGAAAATATGGTGGAAAAGGTAGAGGCCAGTAGGATTAGGATCAAGACATGGTTTAGGTGTCAGGTGATGGGCACTAGTATCAGTCAAATTAGGTATAGGTGCTAGGGCGGCAAGACAAACATGATGGATAGATCCTGAGGGCACCACCACCTCCTCTACCTCCACAGTAGCTAGATGCACAAGAATATACATAGATACACATGCTCATTGTTGAGAGAGATTAGCTACATCAACAGTTCGAGGATATGACAACACACCAAGATCATGAGGTCCAGTTGTGACAACAACTGGACTTACAACTAGCCCAAGAGATTGGACGGAGGAAACAACTTAAAGCAATGAGAAAACCTTCATAGGGATGGACTATATTAACTTGGTTATATAGAGAGGCAGTGATAGAGGCATCCTACTACCACATGCACTACCATAGGGATGTTCCCTAGGTGATGAGACAACCATATTTTTCACTGTGGAGCATGGCACCACCTAGAGTTGAGGATCAACCATCAATTATGGGTGAGTTGAGCAACTGCAGGGGCTAGTCTACTTGAGTAGAAACCTTTTGATTGTTCACCCGAATTATTTATACAGATATACATTCATGGTCTCTTTTTTTATAGCCTCATAGATGTATTTTTGATTGATATACAAACACTAATTCAAATATTCTATCATGACAGTCACCATTTTTGACATATATATGAGATGATTCGAATTCAATATGTGATGCAATTTATTTCAGCCTTTATGAATGTATAGATGCATATTTGATGTGATACATGATGACAAATTTTTTATGACATGTGAAATTATGAGATGCAATGTTATGCAATGTAATGGATATGTTATCTTCTTTTTTAGTATCTTTTTATGACATGTTATGGGATGCATGCTATGATATGAGATGCTTATGAAAATGATATGGATGCATTTATTTTTGTGTACTTTTTTATGCAATTTATGATATTATGATGTATGCATATGGATGTATATATGGATAATGTAGATGTTCATGATAATGCAACGTATGCTTAAATGATATGTGATATGTATCCATGTTGATGATTTGTAGATGCGGGATGGATGCATGATGATTTTTTTATTGACTGTCATGATACCGGGTTGGCGCGGAAAGAAGATAGAAGAATGAGAATGAATGATTTGACCATTGATTCAAAAATTCCAACAAGTCTTTAATCCACCAAGACTTTATTAGAAATGGTGATGAGAGATTATGATGATGATTTTCTCATATCTTGGGATTGGAATTTTTTGTCATTCTTTATTTTTCATATAATACATAGATACAATGCATCAAGGTATTAAAAACCAGAATGTTGTATCTAGTGTAATGAAATTTGACTATACAAATAGATAGGATAGTTCTTGTTCACACCTTGACATACTGAAACCTCATCAGAATGTAGATTAGAATTTTAGAACATATCATACCAAAGCATATGTAATAGTCAACAATCTACCCCAAACAAATTCCCTACACACAACTAAGAAAGTATGCACCAAGATTATTCTACAAGAATACTCACAAGCATAGAAAACGAAAGATAATGATCAATTCCCCATTCCTTTCTCTCTAATTTTTTTTTATAGAAATCATCGAGAGGTCCTTGGAATAGGTCAATAAAATAAATCAGAAGAAAAGATAAAAGACAAACAATCAGTGTTATCTATATCTCTTGCCAGTTTAAAATAGCTAAGGAAATTTTTGATACTGATGTCCATCGTAGGAACGATGCATCCTAGGACATGTTGATCATGTGTTTTGATTAGGATGAGGTGTTTGATAAGTCATTGGTACAAAATTCACTGATGCATTTACCTATGATTTAGACTTTAGATTTTGACACTTAGGTTCTCACTTTAGGACTTGATATACTTACTTTATACTTTTTTTGCTAAAGGTTGAAGGTGATGCTTGATTTATTATGGATGGAGGTTTAGCATTGGTGAAAGCAAGATGAGATGGATGGTTTTGGATTTTTGTAATATTTCAATATTTTTGGTGGTTTGAAAATGTTTTGAGGCTATTTTTGATCTTTTTGAAAGTTTATGTGAATGTTTTTTGTTTGTGGATTATTTGAGGTTGTTTAGGGTTTTCTCTAATTGTGGAAATCAAGATTCTTGACCACATAATTTTCCTCCATTTGGTTGAAGGATCATGGTTACAAGAGTGCATCATGGCCTATTTGACAACGCTTGATTTCTCCAATCCTGTAATGCCCCGCCAAGTAACCCTAAAGGAAGTTGTAATTAACATTTTAAGCGAACCAATTTTTTTTTTTATAAAGTGCATTTTATATACACATTCACTTACTAATTAACAACAACCTCTAAGGCTACAAGGTTAGGATTACTTAAACCCACACATACATATTACATATAACCATAGCATTATGAACTTTATGAAATAAATATCATACATCATAAGAATACCACATAACCTAATAAGATAATCAACCAAGATACAATCTCATAAACATTATCTTAATCCAATAGTTACATCACTCATTCTCAGGATGAGGCAATAGTACATAAAGTTACAATTATAGAATTCCACCTCATAAACATAAGAGGGATAAAATAACTTATACAAACTAAAATATTACAAAGCAAGAATAACACAAGAACTCGAGCCATCCATCTGGATGTCTCACCACCAAGTACTGAAGATAGATGGGGACCCAACGGTTTTGGTGCATGTTCCACACAACTAAGTGGTACCTGAAGGCCCACCCCCCATGCTAGGAGATAGTAACAAAGTAACATGGACAAAGATCTACAACCACTAAGCAAACACAGACTCATACTGACTCATACTAATATAACCAAACAAATGAACTAACAAGTTCAACTCAATCACCAAACAAGTACAAATCAAGTACAAAATTCACATCACTGACATAGGTCACATTGCTTCCAGACATAAAGTAGATCAAGTATGTTCACAGAACCATACATATAAAACAATTAACTACAGTTGTCCTAGATAGAGTGTCATCACATAGTAGTCATGAGATCTCATCTGGGCATCCTTCATAGGCTCCGGTAATCCTGGTGGCCTCAACTGAATCTCCGCACTCATACTCACTCATGCGGCATAAAATACCTCTCGTACTGACAAGATAAATGACTATGCCATTCCAGGCCTTCTCACTCATCCCAAGTCTATACAAGCCCTTGTGTCTATGAGTGAGGATTAAACTATCTTGATTAGTGTGAACTGCATCCTAATCATCTAAGTACATTAATTTAATTATCACTTGATTAACTCACTTCTGAAGGTTACCCAGTTTACCACTTTGGGCTCCGGCCCCTAACAAAAGCCACTCTTCTATTCGGCAACACACACCCAAACAATCCACCAAGGGAAACACAAGTGCATATCAACTAGGCATCATAATCCACTCCAAAACAATGAGGAAACAAAAGATAGAACTCACTCCAAACATCTTGGAGGCAATAATCACATAGTCCACTCCTTTCACAGGAGGTACAAAAGATCCCCATTCAAGGAAACCGAGTAAACTGAAAAGACACCATGCACTACCCAAGGGAAAACAATTGAATAACATAAAGGTTCAACAACCCTCATCCTCTAAGTTCTCCTAGAAGACTTGTAATTTAGGACTAGCACTAAATCCCAAAACCAACAATGTAACTTGACGACATAGCAACAAAAGCATTCAAGTCATTAATCAAATCTAATATTTGGATTTCCTAAATCCATACTCATTCAATAGGTAGTGTTGACAAAGTCAAAGACACGATAACTAGATCATCTAAAATAATCATAACCCCTATTTCCCCTTTCATTATTGGAAATCTAAACCAATTAAACTTACTTCCCTTTACTGAATACAGAGAATTAAATCCTTTAAGATAATCATGAGGAAGATACTACTTTTAGATATACTAAATCTATATCTCTTTCATAATCCAATCACAATGATTCAATTAATCTAAATAGAAATTAATAAATAACATAATTGATTGCCTCATCAATAAAACAACTTCTTAATTTACTTTTAAATCGACACAAATCCATGTAAGTAAACTCTTTCCATTTCTTAACCAAATCTTACATTTCATTCAATTTTCTATTTAGAACATGCAATCACTTTAATATAATAAAATATCGTTTCTTTACCCATTTACCCATATACACTAATCAATCCATTTTAAATCTCTATTCAATTTCCTATTTAGAACATGCGATCTCTTTAATATAATAAAATATCGTTTCTCTATCCACTTACCCATATACACTAATCAATCTATTTTAAATCTTTATTCAATAATATATTGCATACATCTTATTAAAATGAAATACGATAATGAATTTACCCTTAACATATTTTTATATGCTCTATATTATATATACACCAAACATATATATTAATAAACTCAATTATATAGATTCTTTAATATTCCAATCACAAGGATTAATTTTCTCTATGGAAATAAAACATAATAACTATTGCCCTTTCAAAATTAATTGAAAAAAAACTAAATAAGTGCCTTTATAATAAAGGATAGACTAGTTCAAATAATTTAAGTCGAATCCATTGTTTTCCTTTAAAATTAACATAAATCTTCTACAATAATTCTTTTCAATTTCCTAACCCAAACCTTATATTTCTTCTAGTTTTCCAACAACACCCTATGTTAATCTCATCTAAAAGTTTCCCTTTCCAAACTCTTATTACATACATCCATTTATTCAAACCATAAAATATACATTCTCAACAAATAAATTGTTCAAATAGAAAATGATTAAATTAAAATAATTAATTGTCTCTTCATAATAATCAATTCCTGAATTTACTTTTAAAATAACACTATCCCATGCTCTACCAAGAGAATTCACAATAGGTTGACATCACAACAACAACCCTCACAAACAACAGACCATCTGGAAAACTTATAAACTAACAGGTATTCAACCCATTCTCAAAGCATAAACACAAAAGACATAATCTTTGAAGGCAATAGAAGAAACTACATTTGGATACTCTAAATCCATTTCTCATTTCATTATGTAATTCATTATATCAATAAAACTGAATTAAGAATTCATCTTTTCAGATAGGGAAGAAATTACACTAATATTTTATTCTCTAATTGTTCTTAACAAAATAAGTATTTTCAACTATAACTCAAAACATTTCACTTTAAATTAAATAACCAATTGCCTTTGCAAATTAAATCATTATAAAATTAATCAAATTAACATTTGGTCTCTTCCATAACTTATTGTGTTAAAATAAGATCAATATTTGGACTATAACCCAATATCATATATATATTTTTCCAATTAAATCAAATTAATAATTGGACCTTTTACACATGAATTTAAATTCCACAATTAAATTTTAAATTATGCATTCTTTAAATCAAACATTTAACTCCTTCAATTAAACTTTAACATGTCATTTTAAAATAAACAATAATTTCCCATATGTTTATAATTTTAATTCCACTAATCTAATATACAAATTTTATTTAAAATAATATACATAAATATAATACTTTAATATTATAAATTATAATATAAAATATTATTAAATAATATTTTAATATTATAATAACAATACATAAAATATTAATATTTATAAATATCAATTTATTATTATTTTATTATCAGAATAGCCATGAGAAAATAACTTAACAATAGTCTCGTGTTTTAAGCTTAACTCAAAAACTACGATCTGGGTATTTGCAATTTTTTGAAAAATATAAGAAAATTCCAAGGTATAGAAACCCTTTAAATTTCCTGACAACCCAGTTTATGTAAGTGGAGTTATATGCGATGCAACTAGACCATTTTACCATGAAAAATATAAGTACCCTGCGGATTTGAAAATCCGATTTTTAATAACGAACAAAGGGTTTCATTTTCTAAAAACATTCTAAATGCATTGTTCAATCTCTATGTTTGATTTCAATAACAACATAATCGATTTCCCCAAATAATTAAATTCAACTGAGGTTTTCACAATTTTCACTCAAGAATTTTCACAAGCAAAGGGTGTAAATTTATTTAATTTTTTTCTTCTAATATCAAATTTGTTTTCTAAAACAGATTTAACAAACAAATCTTTAATCACTAATATAAAAAAAAAAACAATCAAGAACAATAAAACACAAAGAGGAAAACCTGGTACAAGAAGCTACAGGAAGAGATGAATTTCTGATGCAAGCCTCCTCCAAAGATTTCCTGAATTTTCTTCAATCCTCCAATGAATCCAATCCAAAACCCAACAAATGCAAACAATCTTTCTTTCAATCAATTCTACAATCAAAACTTTCTTCAAACCCTTGTGCAATTTTCCAAAATTTCTTCTCTGCTGTAAAAATGTATTTTTTTTCTAAAACTTTTTCCCTGCCCTAAAATTAAAACATGCATTCATTATAAAACAAAAATACCTAATACAACCCTAATTCACATTACATGCAAATTAATATTTCAATTTCAATTTCAATTTCAATTTCAATTTTAATTTCAATTTCAATTTCAATTTTTGAAAACCCACTTTCAATTTAAAATGCAATTTCAAATAATAAATTAATTTCCAAAGTTGCAACTAATTTCCCAAATAAACATTTAATTACAATTTCTAATTTAATTCCCACACATTGAAATTAAATTCCAAAATTAATTTTAATTCTTTTATTTCCTTTCATTCTCTTGCATCACGTTTAATTAATTAATTAAATTATTTAATAACTAAATTCAACCCCCTTGGATTAAATTTAATTAATTAAATAATTTAAATATAAACTTTTATCCATATTGCATTATTTAAATTAAATAACCATCAACATGATTTAAATGCAATTATTCTAAATATCTATTTCCAAATCAAGAATCCTTCAAAATTAAATAACATTAAAACAAGACAGACAATGACTCGACACACACGACTGACGACACACTAAGGCTAGGGTGTAAACTTGACACATGTTACCTAACTACTATCTCCCATTCACTTTAACCATTGGATCGACACACTCAAACCTATGAAACCAGGTGGAGTCGATGTCATGTACTTGCAATCCTGAAAACAAGTAAACAACATCATACAATATATCTAGCATATAATACACACCGTGAAAAAAAAATTACAGATTTGTAGGGCGCTCACAAGCAAGTGATACGAAATTGTCCTCTTCACCAATACACTCATCAAAACTGACACTTCCATCATAATCCAGTAATCTCATAATAACATCTCATGTTAACTCTACAACATCATTAATCCATAATGCATGTGAAACAATAATCAGATAACTACATCGCACAATAATAGTTGTCGCTCAATAGTAGCGATCAAAACATCATAACAAAATGTATCCAGTATCAAAGTAACTGCAACCAAACATAGCATAAAGCAACTTGAATAAGAAGCAAAATGGAGGGGTATTACAAATCCCTTCAGGATGTTGCTCTTAGGTGGCCTTCTAGTTAAACCTCTAGATGGGTTGATTCCAGCAAGTTTTGGTTAGCATTGATTATTTATTTAGCTCGTGACATGATAAAGATATAGAAAAATATGACGAGGGGTGAGCCCTCCTATGAAGACTTCAGACCTTGTTCATGTATGGGGTAAGATGGGTGACTAGGAAACTTCATCTCCCCCTTCAAATATTACTCTTTCATTTTAGTGATTTTTAATGTTATCTTTTTTTATCTAGGCTACAACCCCATTTAGACTATTGGGGTATGATTTTATATTCACCCAAATTTTATGAGTATGTATACTATTATTTCCTTGTAAATGATAATGTTGACACCTATTCATCAAAAAAATAAAATAACAAAAGTGAAAGTTGACTTACAAAAAATTATCTCCCTCTTTTCCATCAACATCATAAAGCAACCCATGTTTACAATATTTAGTTATCTATGTGTGATGTTTCTATCATGATATGTAAATATATTCAATACAAAATTAATTTTATAAGATCACATGTAATTATTTGATAGAGTGATTACGTAAAACTTTTATTTCTATAAGATAACAAAGAATAAAATCTATATCAATGTCATGCATGTTAAAGGTTTACACATGTTTTCATTAATATCATTCATCATCATTAATCTAACTTACCAAAGACAAATTTTATTCATAAGAATTCTTTTAACAATCAAGTTGGAAAAATTGTAAATGGTGTCTTATGATGCTATATTAATTTTTTTTAGCTAAATAAAAAATGAAGGTAAACGCGTTTCCAAGTGCATATTTTCAAGTTGATCAATTGCATTACAAATTAAATTGATGTGTTAGATCAAGTGTGCCACTAAAAAATGATCTACAAATTTTCTTGGAAACAAAAAAAACTTCAAATAATAATCATACACCAAAAGATAATTATCTATAGTAATAAATTAATTCTTTACAATTTCAACAACATTTTTTTATCAAAATTTTAAAACTAAATATCCATATCTACTATACTTAAACTAAATTTTCTAGCAAAATCTAATTATTTAGATGGAATTAATTATTCTTGATTGCATATATTTATATAATGGGATTTTATCCCTTAATTCCCTTCGAATAGTAATAGACATTGAATGTAAAATATTTATGAAGTTTGAGATAAAGATGTTAAAAATTTGGCAATTTAAAGACGATCATATATCTTACTTTTTAAATTGATAAGTGAAACAAAAACACTTTTATGACATCACATTTAAAAAGAACCCACATTGAAATTTTGTTACTTATGAATACCATCTTACTTGTTAGTGTTGCATTAATTGAGTAAAGTTATTATAGTAATTTTGTAAATTTGATGTATGTATAATTAGAAAGCTTGATAAATTTATATAATAATAGTGTCTATAAATTATCAAATAATAAATAAATAAATAGAAAGTAAAAATAATAAATAATATTTTCATTTCTAAATATCTTTGTAGATAGTAACATTATTCTCTATTACATAAATTCAAAAAAAAATTAATATATAATTAATCTATTACATAAATGTAACATTATCAGCTCACCTAGATTAGCGCCTCATCCTTGGAATGGAGTCAATTTTAACATTGACATGATTCAATAAAAATTCCATACATGACAATAGTTAAAGCCTTGAGGATACTGCATTATAGTACTTCAATATTATATCTTAAACATTACTTCTTAATAACATCCTAGCACATGATTTGATATAAACCTATAGCTCCATTCAAGCATTTACATCAACTCTTTGAATTAATAAGCAAGAATAAAACTATACACCCATTGGAAATCAATAGAGACTTAAACAAGAGAAAAATCTACTATCACTAAGATAAAAATCACTAAATTTTAAATTAAAAGAATTATAAGTATTAAGTTTAAACAGTTTTTAAAAGATTACTAAACATAAAACAATTATATAAGAATGTGATATTTTAGTAAATATATATAATTTATAAAAAAACACTAAATATAATTTAAATTAAAAATATTAAAAAAATTGTTGAACATAAAAATTATTTAAATAAGAATATAATGTTTTATTAGGTACACAAATAATATAAATTTAAATCACTTCTGAATAATACAAAACACAGTATTTTTTTTTTTTAAATCAAATAAAATTATTAAAAATATTTAGAATTATTTTAACCATTTTTTATTTATCCTTTATATTATAAAACTAATATTTTTTTATTTGACAATTATTCTTAAATCAAAATAATTTACTAAGAATGTTATTGTTTAAAATACAGTAATTAAATTAAATTAAATTGTGTTTAATTATAAAATTCCATTCTTATTTAATTGTTTAGAACACAATAAAAATAAATAAAAACTTGTTAAGTCAAAATAAATTATTGCATTGCAACTGTTTACGAATATTTACATCTATGCAGGATGACAATTTGCACTGGCAAGTTGATGACTGATTGGAGACTGAAGGTGATGTGATGGCTCCATATATGACAGTCGTAGGAGAGGACGAAACCGTTGCAGAGGAGGCTTGCACAAGCACTGCCCAGCATGAGATGGGCATCGATTCCGGTTAGTGCAAATTGTCACCAACATAGACAGTGTCATGACTACACGCTATTATCTGATAAGGTTTGTCTCGGTTCCATCAAAATGGAAAGGGCCATCATGATCAATGTAGAGTTGCGTAAATAAGTTAAAATAAATCTTGTATATGCACTCTAGGTTGTCAGGAATGAATCGATCTTACCCTTACATTGTTCCTGTTATTTGAGCTCCTTTAGCGAGTGTAGATAGGCAATAATAATTTAATTTAAAAAATTCGTATTTAAAAAAGATAAACTACCTCTAATCCTTTTGTTTTATGGATAGTGATATAATTTTTCTTCTATGTTAATGTGGGGAACATTTGAAACTCTGACTTACTAATCTAAACAATATTCCTTTTACCATGCTCTCAATATGTGTTGTAAATGTATATAATGGTAGTATCTGATTTGGTATATTTAACATAACTCCTAAGTCAACATCTATAAGGGAGAGGGTGAGTAGATGTGGGGAGTATAATTTTTGTTATATAACTTGTGTTTATATTATTTAATCTTGCTTCATAGTAATAGTATATATTATAAATAACTAGTTTACGAGTAAATCCAAAAATAATCAAATGTTGATCAAGATAAACTCATACTTAAACACATGGGAACCTAAGAATACTATATAAAAAATTATAAATACATTCATTAACAAGTGAAATAAATATTTGTTTGTTTCAAATAAAATATCATAACTATCAATTATAAGTATGTCATTATAAAATATAATGCTCATTTTAAAAAGTATTCTTGTAAAAGTTAAAAAATATTATTCTTACATGTACAACTATTAAGATAGCAATCTATATGCATTGTAGTATTTCATATTAATAATTTGTTCTCTCACAAATATAAAAATGTGAGAACAATAAATACCCTATATTTTCTCATGAAATGTGAAGGATTGTCAAAATATTCTAGTGTTATTGGTCCATTTGTGTTCAATATAAGTTGTATCTTAAATAATATTATCTTGATTTTATAATAGCAATTAGTTTTTTTGTGTTCAACTATTTGTCAATTTGTGTTGGATTTAAAAGTTAGAGATAACAAAGATGTATGGTTACCAATAGACATTTGTTCAATTTAGGTTGCATATAAGTTAGATTTAAAATTTAAATATGATATTCTAGTATGTTCACATGATTATTTTTTGTTCAACTAGTAGGGATACTAGGATTAAGTTCGATTGAACCTTTAAAAAATTATTTTTTCGACACTTCTCACTAGATGTGATGATGCAAAAAATTGCTTCATGAGTCACACCTCCAAACTTCCCTCCAAACCTTAGTTGTAGATAGGTAAGAGGCCAATCTATATTTTAAAAAAAATAGATGTCCAATGATACTCCATGCATCCATTACATGTTCACAAAGTTAGTTTACATGACTATTGGTCCCTCTTCCTTAAATTATTGATCAATTTGAACCACACTACCCTTCACCATTATGCATTTAAAATATTTTATCACATTGGATAGACCACATTGCATGGTCTATTCTTCCAAAAAATATCTTATTTTACCATGAAAAATGACATTTTCTCAAATTTGTTATCCTCATGCACCATATAATTCAAATCAATGGAAATGGTTAGGTATTTACATACCTTTGGTGGGTGATTTGAATTTATTGATAAAGAGATTAAGTCACTCAAAATAAAAAATCAACTCAAGGGAATTTAAAGCTAGATTTCTATTTATAGGAATTGTGCTAGTCTACCAAACACATTATATTATATGCATGTTGTACTTATCATGTATGTGAAGTTTCTTATTTTATGGTGTATTCATGATAGTTTAATAAAAAATATCTAAGCATGGAATACTAGCACATAAAATTAATGACATAATAGAAAAATCTAAATACACAACATAATGAATAGATAAATAATGTCTTTATTTCATTCACAATAATTACACTACGTTACTAGACATTAAAATAAATCCTTCAAGAATACAATAATAAAAAATGCGTATGTTGCATATTCCAACATAATAGACTTCACTAAGAACTCATTCATAGTTTATAAATGATTTATTGATCTATAATCTACAATTTAAGAATTATTTCCAATCTCTACTTCTTTTCCTGAAACAAAAGTCGAAGGGAACACAATATACTAAGAGGGGGGTGAACTAGTATATGCTAAAATTCTTTAATTCAATATAAATTACCATTAGTAATTTTTCCAAACATAAACCACAAAAAATCAAAGAAACAAGTATTGATTTCACTAATAGTTAAGCAACAAAAATACACACAATCACACATAGAACACTAGATTTATGTAGAAACCCAAAACGGGAAAAAAATATGGTGAGAAGAGCATATTAGAGCTACTATCCAAATCCAACCTAACAAGTAAATGAATCACTTACAATCATGATGTGGGCACCAACCTACTAGAGACACCAGTCCCCAATTGTATTTGTAGGAAACAACCAACTCGAGACACCAATCCCCAACACAAAGATCTAAGCACCAATTCAATAGGTAAGACACCGGTCCTATAAGATTACAAAGGTATGATTTGTGGACCTTCAAGACTAATAAAACAAATTGCACTTGATTTGATCAACCTTTTGACACTCTCCCACACAACATATGATCTTCTATTAATGACACAAAAATATTGGAAATAAATGCACATTACTTCACATTGATATTCTAATTGAAGCCTTAACTACATAGAATTCCTATACACTACACCTTAGAATGAATCGTAGACATAAAAATATACATTCCAAAAATATATCATGTCATCCAAGAACCTCTTAACAACATCAATAATTAACCATGTCAGCCAAGGATAATCCTAACATCAAAATGATATGAAACATTTTGCCGGCTTAGTCCTAAATCAATTGTGTTACCACCAGTATTAGATGATGTTATGTGCTTCCTTCAGTGATCTTAAACTAGTCCTATTTTATCTTCACACAAGCCATATTAATCAATTGATGTAGAATGCGAAGTAAATCAATACGACAGTAGAATATAGTACATGAGTAGAAGAAAAGAAACTACCACAAAAAGTTTCAAACTACTTTCAACAAATGTAATATTTACAATATGATATTACAAACATACTACAAATAGCCTTATTCTTAATAATGATAACATTATAATTCTACAATTGATCACATCATTTGTCATAGTAATTCTTGATTTAAAACACATGATATGGCATAAGTTATTACATTTAATTCTCACTAATCTACATACATCACTCTTTTGACACCAATAAACTCCTTCGACATTAATGACAACATATGTTCAACAATCTATGTCAGCACTAGTGCGATCCTATAATTTTGGTCTCTACCACTTAGGATCATACTTGGATTCAATCTCTTACTTATATGTTTAATTATGTTCCCCTATAGGCTATCTATTTCTTGAGTCACTCCACCATGCTAATCAAATGAATCTAGACTATTGATTTATATAAGTAATTTTATGAAATTGGGACAATCAAGGAATGAAAATCATAATCTCAATGTTAATAATGATATTATGATTTATTTTACAATTCACAACCTCATTTTATCATTCCTTGGTATTAGAAAGAATTCCATTATTGACACCAACAAATATTTATTTGCTATGGATAAACATGGCCTCAAATGATCAAATTTGTACAACTATACCTTATAAATGATTCCATTTAACCCCTTTCTTTATGAGAATTCATGGAAAGTATAATCCATTATTCAATTTAAATAAAATAACTCTTATATGAACAATATTGCATCATTTTAAATCATGAAAGATGAGATAATAAATAACATTGATATTATTGTAAAATCACAAAAATACCAATCTTCCCCCTCCTCTCTCCTTTGGCCATGATTTAAACTTCCTCGGCACATGGTGGATTCTTCCCTGGGGATAACCCATAGTCCCCCTCTGTACCCTCTTGACCCAAGACTCGCCTTGTCACATGCAAACTCATGTCCCTCGAGGGCCACTGTTGGTGGTTTAGCACCTTTGTTTTCAGGTCTTTCAGAGTCACCCGTGATTTTGGTCTTATCTGGTGAGAATGTGTCGGCAGTGGAGATTCTTTGAAAAATCTTGGGGTGGAAGGATGTGCTAACCAATGGAAAATAGAGCTCATCCTCTGTTCCTCCTCTTATGGAGGAAATCATAGCTTCTGGTATGGATTTTTCTTTTCCTAACTTTGTCAGTGATAGGATTCTCTCCTACATGGAGAATGTGGTTGTTGGTCGGTTCCTATCCTTCTATCCAATTGTGGACATGGTTCGAAAGTGGGTTACTGCTAAATGGAGCCTCAAAGGTAGTGTGGATATGTGCACTATGGTGGTTGGTCTCTTTCTATTCAATTTTACAATGTCAAATGACTCAGTGATGGTCCTCTGTTTTGAGGCCTGGGTGTATGTGAAGCATAGCTTGGCATTATGTCTTCGTAAGTCGGGTTTTGACCTTGATGTGGATCTAAACAAATAGGCTCCAACCTGGGTTTGTCTGCGTGGGTTACCTTTATAATATTGGGATGAAGCCATTTTTAAGAGCATTGGGGACTCTATGGGGTAGTTTATCACCTCACATTCCATTACCAAATAGAAGTCTAGGTTAGTCTTTGTTGCCTTTTGTGTAAATATTTGTGTGAACAAGACTCTTCCTAACTCAATGAAGTTGTGTTCTAAGTTTGGCAAGTGGGTTCCAAGGATAAATTTAAGAAACCCCCCCTCAGCAAAGGTGTAAAATCTTGGCGATTATTTCCTTTTATTTGAAAAAAATATTAATTTTCCTAGCGAATCTTTTGCACAGTATTAAAAAAAAACTGTAAAATCCTGGTGAATCTTAATGAATAATTGGTAAAAATAATAATCAAAGTGGCGAATCCTAGTGAATAATCACTAAAAATATTAATTACAATGGAAAATCTCTCCTTTAACAATTTGCATAGTTGGTCGATGTAGTTGCCCCATATATATATATTTATTTTTTAATATTGAAGTAGGGGCCTAGGGGTGGCAACCACTGGCAGGGTCAAGGGAGCAGAGCCTCCTTATGGGTGTTGAGGGGGCAACACCCCCTTGTAGGGTCCGGGGACAACATAAATTCACTATTGAAAAATTCATTGGAGCACACACAAATGAAGTGTTTTTAAAAAATCTCACTTGAAAAGTAAGACTAAATGAAACTTGAAAATTTTACCATTGATTAGCATTTAAATCAGAAGGCTGCAAGTTCATTCTGTGAGTGAATATCGGCATGAGTGAACATCATCGGTGGGACACTTAGGGATGTCCCGCCAATACAACAATGATGACGCATGTCATGAACTATTGGCAACAATGAACAGTGGAGATCAAACAAAGCTTTGATTGGATGTCTTTTCGAGAGCTTGGCACAAATATTGTAGATTCCCTTCATGATTCTTTGGAATTACACAAGTGGTGTACCTGTGCCTTGGTGGACCCAACGTATAGTATGGAAGCCTTATCGACGTGAGTGAACATCATCAGTGGGACACTTAGGGATGTCCCGCCGATACAATGATGATGACATGTGTCATGAACTATTGCCAATAGTGAACAGTGGAGATCAAACAAAGCTTTGATCGAACATCTTTCTCAGAGCTTGGCATGAATATAGTAGATTCCCTTCTTGATTCTCCAGAATTACACAATATTACTGGAAAATATTATTAATATTTTTAATTACTGTATAAACTGCTGGCGAATCAGTGCCAATGATGCATCATTTACATGGTGAATAATATTGGCATGTCAAGTGCTCTAGTCTATTGGGACCACTACCATCATTCATAGGGGATGCATCCAACCCTTGGATGTCTTCGTTCATGGCCTGAATCTTTTCGGGTGTAATAGCCAAGGGAAAATAATTTCTAATGCATCATTTCTCATAATAAACACATCTTTTCTGTTACTTTCTCGACAAGATGGGTTTTAATTATAAATACTTCTTCTTCTTTCAAAGCGGGTAGTGGGAATTTTAGTTCAAAGTTTTATTTTTAGTTCAGAGTTGGGTAGAGGGATAATAGAAGAACTAGGCCTTTAATTTATTTATTAGATTATTGTAAGGAACTCACAGACTCTGCCATTGTTCGACCTTTCTATTTTATTTGATATTTGATAAGTTTTGTTGTACCATTATTGTACTAGATGTTTCATTCCCAGAATTGTATAAATTAATACAAGTTGGTTGGTTTAGATCATTTCTTGGACTCTTCTTTCTAGTAAAATGTATGAGGTTATTTTATTTCATATTGTTAGAATAAAAAATGCTCTGGTACCATGTTAGAATTGGCTATGGATGCCAAGATCTACAGACCAAATGGAAAGCACAAAGAAGAGAGAAAGTAATGTGACAAGAATAAACTATATTCAATTTCAATATGATATGATATGATATTAATGTACAAATGTAGTAGAGACCCCTTGGTTATATAGCCAAGGTGAGAACATAGGAGTGCATAAGATTATGACAAGTGTCATAATCTTATGACATGAGACAAGAATGAAAAGCTATCACTCCACCTCAAGTGGAAAGGTGATAATGTGATAACCACCACAAGTAGTGGATCACCCACAAAAGGTGGAGAGGTAATCACATGATATGCCCATGAAAGGTGGAGGTGATAAAGTAATAAGATGATAAGTCCACCAAAGGTGGAAACTCTCCAACAACTCCTATGTGCTCCCTAAATAAACTTAACTAAGGTGTAATTATGACCTAGGACAAGATACAAAAAATTTAATTACACCAACACCCCCCTTAAGTGTAACTTAGGGAGAATGAAAACAATACAAGATGGGTCCTGACAACTAGGCCATGTTAGGTACCCATGTACAAATGGAATGAAATCTCTCACAAATGGAGAAAGGGAGAAAACCCAGTGGGACAAAACTCCTCCCCAAAAAAGAGATGAAATACAAAATAGAAATTCTCTGAATGATGGATGAGAAGGTAAAAACCCCATGTGAGGAAAAAGACCCCCCCATAAGAGAGAAGTAGAAGAGAGACAAGGCAGCCCCCCCTCAATGTTGACTTTCTAGCAATGATGGTAGAAGCTCGACATTGAATGCTGAAGATGATCCAATCTCGTCGAACAAAATTCCTCCCCTTAGGAAGAAACAAAACCAAGGATGTATGCAAGATTTATGATGTCTCTGAAGCATGCTCAAGTGTCTCCATGTCGATGTTGAAAGGTGAGACACTCCAAATAGGCGTTCTAGGCCACACTACTGAAGAGTACAATCCAACATCTAGTAGAGATGAAAGTAGAACATGATCCAAAGAGAAAGATATCCCCTCTATAGACAAAGAAGACTCCTCCAAATGTTGTCCAAAAGTATCCACACTCATGTCAAATTGCAAAGAATGATCATGTAGAGAATGAACAAGAGGGTCAGAGTGTTCCCTCACAACAACTGAAGAAGGATCATCTTCATCAAAGAGAAGATGAATGTCATAAATGATGTCCCCCAAATCTGCAAGATGAGACTCCATAAACAAGTCTGAAATACCTATCAAGAAGCCATCCAAAGTGGCTATATCTAGAAAACTATGTATGTCTCGCTGAACTGGGTCACAAGGAACACAAATTGTGGAATCACAAGCATCTTCAAGTACAACAATAGATGATTCTACCAATGCTATATCACAAGACTCTACAACCTCAATATTTTGACTCATAGATGAAGAAGATGAATCCTCTAAATCTAGATTAGGAGCCATAGAAACTGAAGTCTCAATAGATGTCTCTATAGGAGGAGAAGGAGAAGGTTCTGTGTCATCAAAACTACCATACATTTCCCAATGAGAAAGTGTTTCGACTATTTTATCATCAATAGGTTGAAACTCTGCAAGTGGAACAAGACAATCTGCAACAAGATCCTCTGGGAATGGAGGTTCATTTGAGTCTCCATACATCTCCCAAAGTTTGGTCATAGGGTCACGAGGGATCTCAATACCATCAATTGCCATTAGTGTATCAATATCACAATTACAACCAATTAATCTGACAATATGTTTTGTTTTTATGTCCCACACAACTCTCTTCCATTTTGATGAAGGTTTAGGAACTAGTCCATAGAGATATGGAAAAAGATTAAGCCACCTACAATGTGTTAGGATTCCATTTTGCCAAGACTTAAAGTTCCATCAATTTAACCTTATTATAGCAGGATGTATTTTGATTCCCATATTAAAATCCTCAAATTTAGTCACACAATAGGCCAATCAAGAGACATAAGCCAACAAAGGCAAACGATTACCCCCCCAAATCACTCAATCATGAAACCCCCCAAAAAATATATGGTTTGGCACTTTATAATTAGTGTGTTTACAATTTCCACTGCCAAAAAACAACAAAGTGGACTTTGATCTTGGTACATGCAGATGCCAAAATAGGCCATAGATTCAAGTACACTTTTTGGTAAAAAATGAGATCAATCTAATCATACCAATGAGAAGTATACAAAAAATTATGCACTTTCAAAAAAAATGACACTCAAAAATGTTACTGTAGGAGCAAGTTATGAGCTCCCAAAGTTCTCAAATTGAGGACGAAGCAGCAACACCTGTGAGAATCTGCATTTTTTGGAAAACCCAGAAGCCAAAACCAAAAACTGATTGCACCATTGTGTAGATCACGAAAAATTAGCCCAAATCAAAAAAAAATTCTTGTAAAAAGGAGCCAAAATGAGCAAGATATGAGCCTTCAAAGTCGGACTACAAAATGAAAACTACCAATGATGAAGGGAAAATTTTTCAAAAAGATGCTGACGTCATATTGACGTGTAGCAATTTGAGAGTAACAAATTGACGGCCCAGTGCCTATCGCCGGAAAAGAAACTCCCCACCAGATTTTTCAAGATTATGTCATCGGTTGTTGCCGGAATTTCTAAATGAGTCGGGCAGTGGCGGATGGGGGTGGCAGGGGCCACGACCGTAGGCCACGTGGCCTCTGCCGGTCAGCTAGTACTTGCAGGTGAGTACACCTGCAATTGTAGATACAGTATGTGGTATGCAGACTTAAAATAATTTTGATTTTTTTTTTTTGTTTTTTCAAAAAAAATTCCAAAATTTAAAATAAATGCCGATAAAAATATTTAATGTACCGACGATAATGATGGTGACCTGGGGTCCGTACGGTTTTTCGGGCAATTCTTTTTTTGCCTCACCGGATGATTTGCTCCAAAATGGATGAATTGACAGTCAATCTTAGGGTTTTTGGCCTTTCTGGGCACAATGGCAGGGTTGGATTTGACCTCAAATGCTCCAAAAATGCAACTACCTTATGGATCTAGCAACCACTTTGTAGCTTCAAATCCTCATAGATTTGGCCTCGTATGTCCGATTTGGATGAAACAAAAGGCAAAATCAACTTTCTTGAACCTTCTAGATGCAATAGTGAGCTTATATTTGCACCAGAAAACTCCGATATAAACCTATAATAAAATGCCAAAAATGGAATCTCCCCAAATCTGGTACCTCTCTTCAAAAAAAGAATCTCCAATGGCACCAAACCCGCTCTAATACCATGTTAGAATAAAAAATGCTCTAATATTATGTTAGAATTGGCTATGGATGCCAAGATGTATTGACCAAATGGAAAGCACAAAGAAGAGAGAAAATAATGTGACAAGAATAAACTGTATTCAATGTCAGTATGATATGATATGATATTAATGTACAAATGTAGTAGAAACCCCTTGGTTATATAGCCAAGGTGAGAACATAGGAGTGCACAAGATTATGACAAGTGTCATACTCTTATGACATGAGACAACAATGAAAAGATATCACTCCACCTCAAGTGGAAAGGTGATAATGTGATAACCACCACAAATAGTGGATCACCCACAAAAGGTGGAGAGGTAATCACATGATATGCCCATGAAAGGTGGAGGTGATAAAGTAATAAGATGATAAGTCCACCAAAGGTGGAAATTCTCCAAAAAATCCTATGTGGTCCCTAAGTAAACTTAACTAAGGTGTAATTATGACCTAGGACAAGGTACAAAAAGTTTAATTACACCAACACATAATGAATCACTCAGGCTTCTATTTTTATTCTGCCATTTTGGAACATAGTAGACTACCCATGAGCACTTAAGTCGTATCCCCAAGATAGATTTACTATGCCACACATCTAAATCTTGGAATATCACCTTAGTTAGATCCCTTTATCTAAATATCGGCTTCTTTTTCCCATTTTCAAAACCCCAACTATAGAAGAAATCGACTTCTTTATAATTTGGAGGTTACTTAGTTTGGCACAATAGCCCCCCCCCTAAAACTGAGTTTCCCATAGAGGGTTGTTACCTTGCAAAATGTTTGCATCAACAGTTTTTTCTTCTTGGCACGCCTGGTGGGACCACAAAACAATAATCAAATCAAAAGGGTGTGTAAATCACTGACCCGTTACTAGGTCGCGAACCGCAAAATAAAACTGGCTTGTTAGTGTCGTCATTGGTAACAACTCATATCCAAACTCACCCAGTAAAACCTTCAAGTTCTAGGCATAATGTTAATCGCAAACCAAAATTATGTGGCTTGGAATGCTGAAAGTCCCCTTGTTTCCTCAGCGGCACCAACCGGATGGGCCCCCATCCCAGTCTCTGCTCTAAAAGATATTCCAAAGTTCGCCAGAGATGGCTCACGAACACCATCCAAACATCTGCAAGATGTTGCAGAAATGTGCCTGGTGCATGGAGTAACAGATCATAGTGTAGCACTGAGATTTCTTGCAACTTCTTTCAGAGGGAGAGCACTAGATTGGTATTGCACTTTGCTTGCCAACACCATCGGTACTTGGGATCAGCTTAGAGACCCATTTTTTGAGAGGTTCTCAAATGACAAAGACAAATCTTCATTATATCACTAGCTATCAATGATAAATCAAGCCCCATCAGAAGCCATGATAGATTTTAATGCCTGATTTCATACAACTTGGCAAAGGATCCAGAATGCCATCCAACCACCAACCAAACTAGCGTTCATGTTCTACTTAAATTCCATCAACGCTGGCATTTCTATGATGATCCAGTTGCTTGGCAGAACCACATTACCAGATGCATACACCATAGCAGTGAAGACGAAGAACAATTTGATTGATGCCGATAAGTTGCCACCTCGCCTCCTCATGTCGATATTCCCCAAAGTATCAACTTCTAATCAGGAGATGCCATCTACTAGCACAACCACACCTTCACTGCCATCTATGTACACATATCCAAGTACACAACAAAATGCTACTTCTAAATCTGGTGCTTTGAAGGACAAGATGAGCGACATAAGGGAGATGTTATGGAACTTGAAAAATGAGGTAACCACTATCAAACACAATTAGACTACTCCTGAGAGACTAACCTATCAAAGTTATCAGGGAAAAAAACCCTCTTACCAATAGAACCAATGTCAAGGGGGCGCACGCACAACTCCACTGACTCAGACAAATAACCAAATAGTACTAGTATCAAATCCATTGGGAACTACTCAAAAAAGTACAAGTAGGGAGCTAACCAGGAGACATAACAATCTTGCCGAAGATTTTAATTCCTAGTGCTATCCTTGCGACGATGCTCATATGCCTTGAAATTGTGCATGTGGCAATTCACAATAGAAAATTGCCGAACAACACAGCCAAGGTGCAATGACAAGTTCAGGGGGGATAGATATGCCTCTTTTCAAATGGAGGATGGGGTTCTCACCTCACTGATGCAAGGAATACCCCTAGAGCAAGAAGGTGACACAGCTCCTGACCATGCCCCTCCTCTCATGGATTGAAGGAGATGAAGCGTTGTTCACTTATGAAGCATCCACATAGGTGACCTCAAAAGTGTAGTCCGACTATAACACCTTGTTCAAGAGAAGATTCATAGGTGACCCGATCACTCCATAGCCTAGGAGTATTTTGAACCAACTCCCTGGCCCTTCTACATTTGCTCCAGAGCCTCAAGTATGAAAATAAATTGTTATCACCAACACAAAGGAACAAAAGCCTCCAAATTCGTCACCAATCAATGTGGTAGAACAATTGAAGAAATCTTCCACTAATGTGTCCCTCTGGGATATCTTAGCCATTCCTGAACAAAATTCATTGCTACAAGAGGCCCTGCTAAAGGATGCAGTTGCACAACCAACAAAACAAGCTTCTGAAAGGACCATTGACACATCACCTCCAACCACCAAAGTTCTTGCAAACACTATAGGGGAGGCTTCGATAGAGGGACAAGTGGAGAAGCCAAAACCTAAACCCTTCTTCCTAACTCTCATTATAGGAAAAAAAATGTTGCAAAACTCCATGATTGACTATAGTCCCAGTACCATGATCATTCCCAAGCAGATAGCTGAACCCTTAGGACTTATCTATGAGCCCCTAAAAAGAGGAGTTATGCAGTTGGATGAGAACAAGGTCGAAATAGTTGGCCTCATTAAAGACCTCCCTTTAACATTGTTGTCATGTCCTAGTATCACGGTACCGCAAGATACCATGGTCATTGACGTTCCCCCCATGTTTAGCCTTTGTCTATCACGAGAGTTTATGACAAAGATAGGTGGATACCTTACTTTGGATTGGTCTCACCTAATTCTTAGGACTAAGCACAAAGCCAAGATGAAGATTGTATCAAAATTCTTGTATTTAGAGCATGTGGCCGATGAAGCCATAATCAACTACAAAGATACCCATACTCCTCCCACAATAGAAGAAACCAAAGCTGCTCAAATCTGTTACACTAAAGAAGAAGCCATCGATAGCAAGCTGCATGGAGGAGAGAAGGCAACCGAAGACAGATCCAATTTCGAAGAAGTCTTTTTGAGTGACCATGCAGATACCAATACTTTTGATAATTATCATGCTACCAATTTGGGAACCTACATCATCTACAAGGAAGATCAAGAGTTTTTGAAGATAGCAAAGGACTCCATAGCCGAGCAAAATTTAGAGTTATGGATGTTGCACTTTGACAATGCAAGGTGCAAAGTAGGTGTTGGTGCTGGGATATGCTTAACATCTCCAAACAATGAAAAAATTATTAGATCCTTCCGCTTTCAGTTTTCCTGCTCAAACAATGAGGCTGAATATGAGGGTCTTTTGCAAGGGCTGAGCCTTGTAGAGTGCATGGGTATCAAAAACATAAAGGTTTTCGAGCATTCTGAACCTATAATCAATTAATTCAGAAACACTTCTATTGTGAAAAATGTGCACATGCGATCTTATAGACGTAGAGTATGGTACCTCATTGAAAGCTTCAAAGATTTTAATATTCATGCGGTACCAATGGAGAAAAATTCAGCTACCCATCGCATGGCAATGATAGGATCTCAATTCGATCTTGTTTCTGACTTGGTGAAGAATATACACTCATTACGACTAATAGTTTGACCATCCATTCTAGATAACGATCAAAGCTGACAAGTGTTTGAAAGTGACAAACACATTAATTTATTCATTCAACAGTCGGGCAAGTTTTCCAATCAACTCTAACCAAGGATTGAAGAAGCATATGAAGGACAGATCATCCAACTAAGATCATAAAAAGTTCTGAAAGGGATGGTCACACTTCAAAATCTGTTTGATTGTGATGATGTGAGAAATGATAGGAGGAAATTTGTGGCAAACCAAGCGGACTAGACTGACCTTGAGGTCGAAGGCGGAAGGAAACTAAAAGTTGGAAAAGAAGTCCCACAACACGACAAACATAGGTTGATACACTTTTGTGAAGCATGGAAGGAGTCATAGCCTGATCTTATGACGACCTCAAAGGGTATGATCCCAACATCATCCAATATACCATAGAAATTGTCCGACAAAAACAAAGGCCTGTCAATCCATAATTTTCCTAGGAAATGAATCGACACTCGGGAATATGCCTAATACTATAGGCGTAAGATATAGCTGGAATTATTTTGGAACTACTTGTAGTAGTTGAGGATAGCAGCTATGTTTACCACATATTTTTTGTCACCTCTGTCCAGTTTTTGTAGCGCCTTCACTTTCTCTGCTACAACTGTAACTCATCACACGCTTTTTGTTTTGTAATTAAGATTGGTCATCATGGATATTTTCTAGGGTGTAAATGACAGAATAAACTATTTCCTACACGACAAGCTGGGGTAGACCTCGACTCAAATTGCATGCAAAAAGATTTGTTTTTACTTCTTTACGACATAGTTTATAGGCCCTCTAAACTCTCTAGAAGGCAGTTCAATATCCCTGGATTGAATCTGTAGCTTACAGATGTAAATTTTTACATTGAAGTTGACATAATTTTCATTACAACTTCCTAAAAAGTGACTACACGCTATCACCTCATAAGGTTTGTCTTGGTTCCATCAAAATGGCAGGGGTCGTCATGATCGTTGTAGAGTTGCGCAAATAGGTTAAAAGAAATCTTGTATATGCACTCCAAGTGGTTAGGAATGAATCAATCTTACCCTTACATTGTTCCTGTTATTTGAGCTCCTTTAGCGAGCACAGATAGGCAATAATAATTTAATTTAAAAAATTCGTATTTAAAAAAGATAAACTGCCTCTAATCCTATTGTTTTATGGATAGTGATATGAGTTTTGTTCTATGTTTATGTGGGAACGTCTGAAACTCTGACTTACTGATCTAAACAACATTCCTTTTACCATGCTTTGGATATGTGTTGTAAATGTATAATGGTAGTATCTGATTTGGCATATTTAACATAACTCCTAACTCAACATCTATAAGGGAGAGGGTGAGTAGATGTGGAGGGTGTAATTGTTGTTATAGAATTTGTGTTTATATTATTTATTCTTGCTTCATATGTATAGTATATATTATAAATAATTAGTTTACAAGTAAATCCAAAAATAATCAAATGTTGATCAAGATAAACTCATACTTAAACACATGGGAACCTAAGAATACTATATTAAAAAGTATAAATACATTCATTAACAAGTGAAATAAATATTTGTTTGTTTCAAATAAAATATCATAACTATCAATTATAAGCATGTCATTATAAAATAATATGCTCAATTAAAAAAGTATTCTTGTCATAGTTAAAAAATATTATTCTTATGTGTACAACTATTAAGATAGTAATGTATATGCATTGTAGTATTTCATAGTACTAGTTTGTTCTCTCACAAATATAAAAATGTGAGCACAATAAATACCCTATATTTTCTCATGAAATGTGAAGGATTGTCAAAATATTCTAGTATTATTGGTCCATTTGTGTTCAATATAAGTTGTATCTTAAATAATATTATCTTGATTTTAAAATAGAAATTAGTTTTTTTGTGTTCAACTATTGGTCAATTTGTGTTGGATTTAAAAGTTAGAGGTAACAAATATTTATGGTTACCAATAGACATTTGGTCAATTAGGTTGCATATAAGTTAGATTTAAAATTTAAATATGATATTCTAGTAACACGTGATAATTTTTTGTTGAATTAGTAGGGATATTGGGATTAAGTTCGGTTGAACATTTAAAAATTTATTTTTCAGACATTTCTCACTAATGTGATGATGCAGAAAATTGCTTGATGAATCATACCTCCAAACCTTAGTTGTAGATAGGTAAGAGGCCAATCTAAATTTAAAAAAAATTAGAGGTCCTATGATACTACATGCATCCATTACATGTTCACAAAGTTAGTTTGCATGACTATTGGTCCCTCTTCCTTAACTTATTGATCACTTTGAACCACACTACCCTTCACCATTATGCATTTAAAATATTTTATCACCTTGGATAGAGCACATTGTGTGGTCTATTCTTCCAAAAAATACCTTATTTTACCATGAAAAATGACATTTTCTCAAATTTGTTATCCTCATGCACCATATAACTCAAATCAATTGAAACGGTTAGGTATTTACATATCTTTGGTGGGTGATTTGAATTTATTGATAAAGAGATTAAGTCACTCAAAATAAAAAATCAACTCAAGGGAATTTAAAGCTAAATTTCTATTTATAGGAATTGTGCTAGTCTAACAAACACATTAGATTATATGCATGTTGTACTTATCATGTATGTGAAGTTTCTTATTTGATGGTGTATTCATGATTGTTTAATAAAAAATATCTAAGCATGGAACAATAGCACATAGAATTAATGAGATAATAGAAAAATCTAAATACACAACATATTGAATAGATAAATAATGTCTTTATTTCATTCACAATAATTACACTACGTTACTAGACATTAAAATAAATCCTTTAAGCATACAATAATAAAAAATGCATAATGTAGCATATTCCAACATAATAGACTTCACTAAGAACTCATTTGAATAGTTTATAAATAATTTTTTGATATATAATCTACAATTTAAGAATTATTTCCAATCTCTACTTCTTTTCCTAAAACAAAAGTCGAAGGGAACACAATATACTGAGAGGGGGGTGAACTAGTATATGCTAAAACTCTTTAATTCAATATGAATTACCATTAGTAATTTATCCAAACATAAACCAAAAAACATCAAAGAAACAAGTATTGATTTCACTAATAGTTAAGCAACATAAATACACACAATCACACATAGAACACTAGATATATGTAGAAATCCAAAATGGGACAAAAATACGGCGAGAAGAGCAACTTAGAGCTCCTATCCAAGTCCAACCTCACAAGTAAATGAATCACTTAAAATCATGATGTGGGAACCAACCTACTAGAGACACCAGTCCCAAATTGTATTTGTAGGAAACAACCAATTCGAGACACCAATCCCCAACACAAAGATATGATCACCAATTCAATAGGTAAGACACTAGTCCTATTGGATTACAAAGGTATGATCTGTGGACCTTCAACCCTAATAAAACAAATTGCACTTGATCTGATCAACCATTAGACACTCTCCCACACAACATATGATCTTCTAATAATGACACATGAATATTGGAAATAAATGCACATTACTTCACATTGATACTCAAATTGAAGCCTTAATTACATATAATTCCTATATACTCCACCTTACAATGAATCCTTAATATGAATTACCATTAGTAATTTATCCAAACATAAACCAAAAAACATCAAAGAAACAAGTATTGATTTCACTAATAGTTAAGCAACATAAATACACACAATCACACATAGAACACTAGATATATGTGGAAATCCAAAATGGGACAAAAATATGGCGAGAAGAGAAACTTAGAGCTCCTATCCAATTCCAACCTCACAAGTAAATGAATCACTTAAAATCATGATGTGGGAACCAACCTACTAGAGACACCAGTCCCAAATTGTATTTGTAGGAAACAACCAATTCAAGACACCAATCCCCAACACAAAGATATGATCACCAATTCAATAGGTAAGACACTAGTCCTATTGGATTACAAAGGTATGATTTGTGGACCTTCAAGCCTAATAAAACAAATTGCACTTGATCTGATCAACCATTAGACACTCTCCCACACAACATATGATCTTCTAATAATGACACATGAATATTGGAAATAAATGCACATTACTTCACATTGATATTCAAATTGAAGCCTTAATTACATATAATTCCTATATACTCCACCTTACAATGAATCCTAGAAACAAATATATACATTCCAAAAATATATCATGTCAGCCAAGAACTTCTTAACAACATTAGTAATTAACCATGTCATCCAAGGATAATCCTAAAATCAAAATGATATGAAACAAATTGTCAGCTTAGTCCTAAATCAATTATGTTACCACCAATGTTAGATGATGCTATGTGCTTCCTTTAATGATCTTAAACTAGTCCTATTTTATCTTCACATATTTCCTCCGACTAGTGCATGCTTCCCTTCTCTAGTGCAAACATAGGCCATATTAATCAACTAATGTAGAATGTGAAGTAAAGCAATATGACAATATAATATAGTACATGAGTAGCAAAAAAACTACCACAAAAAGTTCCAAACTACTTTCAACAACTGTAATATTTACAATATGATATTACAAACATACTACAAATAGCCTTATTCTTAATAATGATAAAAGTATAATTCTACAATTGATCTCATCATTTGTCATAGTAATTCCTGATTTAAAACACATGATATGGCATAAATTATTACATTTAGTTCTCATTGATCTACATACATCACTCTTTTGACACCAATAAACTCCTTTGACATTAATGACAACATATGTTCAACAATCTATGTCAACAACAGTGTGATACTATAATTTTGATCTCTACCACTTAGAATCATACTTGGATTCAATCTCTTACTTATATGTTTAATTATGTTCTCCTATAAGCTATTGATTTCTTTAGTCACTCCACCATTCTAATGAAATGAATCTAGACTATTGATTTGTAAAAGTAATTATCAAAGTGAGACAATCAAGGAATAAAAATCATAATCTCAATGTTAATAATGATAACCTTATGATGTCCTTTATAATTCACAACCTCATTCTATCATTCCTAGGTATTAGAAATAATTCCATTATTGACATCAACAAATATGTATTTACTATTGATCAACATGGCCTCAAATGATCAAATGTGTACAACTATACCTTATAAATGATTCTATTTAACCCCTATATTTATGAGAATTCATGGAAAGTATAATCCATTATTCAATTTTAAGAAAATAACTCTTATGTGAACAATATTGCATCATTTTATATCGTGAAAGATGAGGTAATAAATAACATTGATATTATTGTAAAATCACAAAAATACCAATCTTCCCGCTCCTCTCTCCTCTGACCACTATTTGAACTTCCTACACACATGGTGGATTCTTCCCTAGGGATACCACATGGGCCATCTCTGTCCCCTCCTGACCCGAGTCTCACCTTGTCACATGCAGATTCATGTCCCTCGGGGGCCACTCCTGGTGGGTTAGCGCCTTTGTTTTCGAGTTTTTTGGAGTTGCTTGTGATTCTAGTCTTTTCTAGTGAGAATGTGCCAACATTGGAGATTTTTCCAAAAACCTTGGGGTGGAAGGATGTGCTGACCAATGGAAAACATAGCTCATCCCCTATTCCTCCTCTTATTGAGGAAATCACAGCTTATGGGATGGATTTTTCTATTCCCAACTCTGTCAGTGATAAGATTCTCTTCTCCATGGAGAACACAATTGTGGTTCGGTTCATGTCCTTCTATCCAACTACATACATGGTTCGAAAGTGGGTTGCTGCTAAATGGCACCTCAAAGGTAGTGTAGAGATCTGTGCTATGGCAAGTGGTCTCTTTCTATTCAAGTTTATGGTGTCAGATGACTTGGTGATGATCCTCTCTTCTGGGCCCTCGGTGTGTTGGAAGCATAGTCTAGCATTATGTCGTTGGAAGCTGGGTTTTGACCCTGATGTGGATCTAAACAAATCGGCTTCAACTTGGGTTCATCTTCTCAGGTTACCTTTAGAATATTGGGATGAAGGCATTTTCAAGAGCATTTGGGACTCTATGGGGCAGTTTATCACCTCAGATTCCATCACCAAATCGAAGTCCATGTTAGTCTTTGCCCACTTTTGTGTAAATATCTATGTGAACAAGATTCTTCCTAACTCGATGAAGCTATGTTCTAAGTTTTTCGACTGGGTTTAGCTAGTGTGCTATGAAAATGTTGTTTATTCTCAAAAGTGTGCTAAATCTAGTCACAATGTCTTTAACTGTAAATCCACATTTAATCAGGAGTCTAACATGGGAGTCTCTATTGATGGTTCTCGACCTCATGTGGAAAATGAGTTATTGAAGGATGATTTTCCTCTGGTCATGTCTCCAAGGTTAGTTACCTCACTTTCCCTTGGGGATGCTCCCTTTGGTTTGGAGGATCACAGAGTGGTTCCAACTTTGAGCCTTGCCAGTCTAACTTTGGTTGAGACTACTATAAAATCCATGGAGGTTAATGATCTGGCCTTTGGCCTCACTTTGGGGGGGATGAGGTTGCTAATGGCCCCCTATTGGAGGTGGGCTCGGCTAGGACGAGTGAGACAATGGGTAAGGAAGGTGAGATCTAGGAAGATGAGAGTAATGGAGTTATTGATGAAACTGTAGAAAATACAAAGAGCTTGATGTTGGAGAAAGCTATGGAAGAAGAGAAATGGATAAATCCAAATAAAAGAGGGAGGAAAAAGAAGGAGAATGGGGGAGGTGACTCCAAACCTGTAACACCCAGCTACAGACATACTAGGCTGAGAGAGACTACAAATGAGATTGCCTTGGGTAAACATTGGAAATTGGATGTGTCCTCCAAGAAAGGTTAGAAATGAAGGTCATGTCATGGAATGTGCATGGGCTAAACAACATCAACAAGAAACTTACTCTGAAGAACTATGTTTTAGAACATAAGATTGATGTACTACTATTACAAGAAACCAAGATGAAGAAGGAAAATTTTGATAAAGTTGCAAATTTTATTTGGTCGCGATCCTCCTACTTCTATAGTGATGTTGAAGGGGTGTCGGGTAGCCTTGATGTGCTTTGGAACCCCTCTAGGTTTAATGGTTCTAAATATTTTCATTGCAAGAATAGTGTGGGAGTTTCCTTCTCCTATCTAGGTGGTTCTTCATCTCTAATCAATGTCTATGCTCCTAACCAGAGGAATGCTAGGAATGCCTTATGGCAGGTTCTTTCTGATTGGGTTTAAAACAATTTTATGCTATCGTTGGATGGTGGCTGGGGATTTCAAATCTCCTCTATACCATTTGGATAAAAGTGGTGGTCAAGTTTATTACTCTGACAACATGTTTGATCTAGCTAAATTGTTGAGTTCTACTGGCCTAATCGACATTGACCTTTTCGGTCAAGCCTTTACTTGGTCCAATAAGTGTTTTGGAGAAAATGTAATACAAGTTAGATTGGTTTGTTTCCTTTGTTCTAGTCACTAGACTGGCCTACTTGGTGCTAATCTCAGAGCTCTACCCAGAATGGTGTCTAACCATAATCCTCTGATGCTGATCTCAAATGACCTTTCTATTGTGGGACCCTTCCCTTTCTAATTCAAAATAATGTGTAATTCCCATCCCGACTTTAAGAAAAAAATTGTTGAATGGTGGAACATCCCTATTCATGGATCTCCCATGTTCATGATATTTTTCAAACTTAAACATTTTAAATGTATGGTGAAAGGTTGGAACGAGTGGGTTTTTGGAGATGTGTTCCAAAAGGAAATATTTTTAGGGGAAAAGTTGAAAACTATAAAAAAGGAAATGGAGGAAGGGGATGTTAGTTTGTTGACTCACAACTAGGAAATAGAGAGTCAGAAGGAGTGGGAGAAAATTCTAAGGAATGAGGAATTTTTTTGGAAAAAAAAATCTAGGGTCCAATAGCTAAAAGAGGGTGACAGGAATACCTCATTCTTTCACACTTCAACTATTAAACATAATAAAAAGAATCAAATTTATAACTTGATTAATGTGCAGGGGGATATGATCTCTACACCCACCCAGATCAACCTTTTGGTACTGATTACTTTTAGAAAGGCTACTCAGCTCCTCCTGAGGTGCCTAATCTAGCTCTGGATAATTTGTTGTTAAACCGTCTTCTGACCATCATCACCTAGGATGATAATATTAGGATTCTCAGTGCTGTCACTCTAGAGGAGGTCCGATTAGCTACCTTCAGTATGGGGGCCTTCAAAACTCCTGGTCCTGATGGGTTTCCCTTGCCTTCTTTTAGATCTTTTGGGAGATTATTGGTGAGGACCTTGTCTTGGTTGCCCATGATTTCTTCAAATTTGATAAGATCCTAAAACAATTGAACCACACTTCCATTTCTCTAATCTCCAAGATTGTTCATCCTCAATCTATGACCAAGTTTTTTACCCATTAGCCTCTACAATACCTTTAACAAAATCATTTCCAAGATCCTAGTGAATCAGATCAAACCCCTCCTTGAAAAACTCATTAGTCCCACTCAAAAAGGGTTTGTGCCTACTCATCATATCCTTGATGCAACTTTGATCACCCATGAACTAATCCACTCTATGGATAGATGCAACTATGTGGGGATGGCCCTCAAATTAGATATATCAAAAGCCTACGATAAGGTTATCTAGGACTTCATCCCCATAGTCTTAATCAAGTTTTTTTTTGACCAATCTGTGGTCAAACTCATAATGGAATGTGTTACAATGGTCAAGTACTCAAATCTCATTAATGGGGCCCCCTTAGGGTTTTTTTCTACTGGTAGAGGGATCAGACAGAGTGATCCCCTCTCACCCTATTATCATGATTACAGATGTGTTGAGCATAAACTAAATGTTGGTTTTCTATCGAATGGTGCTATAACGGGAATCAAAGCTACCTCTTCTTTAGATCCAATTGTGATACAATAATTTGTGGATGATACCTCCCTATTTGGGAAATCCTTTGTGATCGAAGCTAGGAAGTGGAAAAACTGCTTGAACAACTATGTTGCCTGCTCTGGTTAATGCATTAACTACAACAAAACTATGATTTACTTTTTCAACAACACTTTGAAATTGCAAGCTAGGGTGACTATTGTGTTGGGCTATAAGTGTGGGGCTCTTTCTTTAGTTTACCTTGGTCTCCCCCTCACTATCAAGGAGTTCACTCCTGACTTTTGGAACTCGGTTCTTGAAATAATTCAAAGGAAACTGGCTAGGTGGAAAGGTTTCATCCTTAGGCATGCTGGTAAATTTCAACTCCTTTCTGTTGCACTTCAAGGTATTCTAGTTTACTTTCTCTCTATTTTTAGGATTCCTAAATTTATAGCTGAGAAATTTGAAAAAAATGAAAGAAACTTCCTCTAGTCTGGGGCCGAGGACAAGAAGAAATTTGCTTTGGTAAAATGGGAAAAATACTATCAGCCTAAACATTGTGGTGGTCTTGGGATCAGGATTGTCTCCCACACTAACAAGGCCTTGATGGCCAAGGTGGGATGGGAGCATCTAAGGAACACATAGGATTGGTGTAAAATCATGAATGTTAAATATCTTCAAAATAGGCCTTTGGTTAGCTGCCTTTCTGAGGTTCATCCTCAGGGTTCTTTGGCCTAGAGGAGCATTTGTTGTCTACAGGGTCTCCTCAGGAGTGGGATAAAATGGAAGATTATCCTTGGTTACTTTACACCCCTTTGGAAATTTCTGAATTTAGGAATCTCAAGAGGTTGGCTCAAAGGTTCTTTGGTATCCACATCAGGGACTATGTTCGTGGGCCTCCTGGGGCTAGGAAGTGGAATGATTTGGACCTTTTATGTCCTTTTTCCTTGGATCTAGGTCACCTAGCTAAGTCTTTGTAGGATTTACTTTCTCTTACTAGAATTCCCTCATCCTTCTCGGGGGATGAATTTTTCTAGACTTATGACAAGCAAGGTGATATGTCTGTCAAATAAACTTACAATCTGTTGATGAACTAGGGTACTACCATTGACCTTTGGAAGAAGGTCTTGAACTGACATATAATCCTGAATGTCAACTTATTTTGGTGGACCACCTCCCACAACAATATTCTTACCCAAGACAATTTGAGGAAAAGAGGATTTCATATCCCAAATAGATGTTTCTTATGTAAATGTTGTGATGAATTTGTTGACCACTTGTTGTTACATTTCTCATTTACTATTAAAGTGTGGGGTATGGCTATTGAAATATTGGGAATACAATGGACCATGTGTAAGAATATTAAATCTTTTTATTTTGATTTGGTTTGGTCCATATATTCACCCCTTACCTAGAGAAATTTGTAACTAGGTCCCTCCCATTATTTTTTGGTTCTTATGGAAATATAGGAACAACAATATTTTAAAGAATACTGAGAGGTTTCCTAAGGAGGTCTTCAGTATAGGTGCTTGACTTATAGAGGAAAATATTTCCCTCTTCAATGGGAATTCTTCGAATAAGAGACCCACTGAGAGTGAAATTAATATGGCCAAGGCTTGCATCAAGATTTGGATGCAAACTTCGATGACAACTCCAGATCCCTAGCTAGGAGTAACACTATCTGGGAACCTCTAGATAGAGGTTGGTTTAAACTCAACTTTCATGGGGCTACTAAAGGAAACCTGGGTAGAGCTAGTATAGGAGGTCTGATCAGATATTCTAAAGGTGATCTTGTGGCCGGTTATGCTGGAGGAATCGATGTCCAATCTTCTATGACAACGAAAGCTTGTGCACTGCTAAAGGGTCTTCAAATTTTTGTTTCTTTGGGGATAGAGAGACTTCACATTGAAGTTGAATCTAAGTCCATTATTGATGCAGTTAACTTTGACAAATTACTTGAATGGATTACAAAGGATATATTATTGGACATAAGGCTCTTTATCGGAAGGGAAATCAAGTTATTGATGCCTTAGCAATCTTTTGCACCTTTTGGAATTTCTCTAAATATTGGCACAATTTGGGGAACTTACCACCAAGAATTCAAGACCTAGTCTTGAAAGAACAAAACCCTTATGTAATATGATGTTTACCAAGTATATGATTTTGGGGGTCTTTTGGGTTGTCCACATGCTTGTTCTTTGGTCTAGGTGGATGGGTACAATAGATGAGGTGGCCTACAAGTGGTAGGATTTGAATTTTGAGGCTAATCCTGTGTTTGATAAAGATGGCTTTATAAGGAAGTATGACAGGTACTTCATGATTAAGACTTGGCAAGGCCATACCTTACATTATCTCCTTCTAGGGATTGCATTAAATTATAATTTCTTCCTTAAGTTTGTTGATTTAAACTTTGATGTGACAACTCATTATGAGGGAAAGTCCCTTTTTCACTTTTCCATCTCTTTGTCTCAGACCTGAGTTCCTTGTTATTACTAAATTTGGCCCCACAACCATCCTACCTAGGTTTTTGTGCATGTACAATGTGGTTGATAAACCTTGCTTTTCCATCATGTTTTGCTTACCTAGATGCAATCACTTGGATATTTCCATTTATGATACAAACAAGATTGAGTTAATATATTTTCCTCTTCACACATGTTTCCTACGCACGGCCTTGATTAACCAACACTGCTTTATTTGGCTAAATATCCATTATGTGTGTGAAGCGATTCGTTTAACTAGTATTTATAACCTTTTGTTTTTAGAGGTTCTCTAGTTTTTTCTTGTGTAGAGAGGCATTATGGGTTGTGATCATGTGTGGACATAGCCATAAAACTATGGTAAATTCCACAAAAATCCACTAGTGTGGCATATTTGTGATGAAGGTGGCTTGGCTCCCTTGATGGAGAGTCTTGTGGGTCATGTCTCAAATATGTCTATGCATTTTTCCAACTCTTGGAAGGACTAAAGAGTGACTCTAGGTGGGATTTCTTTTGAGGTGAATGAAGTTATGATTGTGCAGGTGACTAGGTTGTAGTGTAATGGGAAAAAGTATCTGAAACATACCAAGACCTAGGATAATGTTAGCATAAATACATTTTTTGTGGGGAATGAGAAGCCAACCCATAACCAATCGGGTTTTGAGCAGGAGGCCCTTTCATAGCCACGGGACAAAGTCTTCCTAACACTCATGAAATACATGAATCTCGAAGGTAGACACAAAACTTATTGTTTCTACCATTTCCCTCTTTTGAATCACCTTAGGCACAAAGTTCTATTAAGCTTTTCCATCTTCCTGCTTATGTATTTAGAATGATCTATGGAAAAATTCCAAGAAGCCACTAGCCTTAACCTTGATGAAAACCCTCCTTTTCCACTTCACCAAGGTCTCATAATGAGACTCTATAATTTTCATCTTGATTTATGCCCACCTAAGCCCATATATTATGTTTGTGTTGAGGAAATTGAACCTCTTCTATTACAAAAATTTCCCCTATCGAGTCCAAAGGTCCCATTCAGAAACTCTACCTAGGTGTTGCTGATGCTCCAAAGCCCAAGCCTACCACCAAAAAGCTAAAGGGAAATGCGGGGAATGCCCAAATGCATGTTGCGGCCAGTTTGTGTGACCTCAAGGTGACCCTGGCCAAAACTGCTTACAAACCCACCCCGAAGAAGAAAGACAAATATGATAGGATAGGTTTAATGGAGCATCTGATGAAAGATAGCAGAGGTAAAAATGTTGCAGAGAAGGATTCTAAGGGTGACACGGTGGTGGAGGAAATGGTTACGACTAGAGGGGAGACCATCATCCAGAGGTCTAGGCGTTTGGCCAAGAAAAACAAAAAAAGGTAGGTGGATTTGGACTCAGAGGAAGAGCAGTTGAACAATAGAGATTACAAAGGTGATGAGATGTTTGAGGAGGAGGAGGAGGATTGTGCGAAAGGGCCCCACACCATTCCTGATAATAATAAAGAGGAGAAAGAGAACTCGGCTTATCACTCTTTGCACCTGTTGGATGTTGAGCATATTGAGCATGTGAAGGATGTTGATGATGGGGAGGAGTGTCATGTGATGAAGGAGAGAATGGACAGTCTGGATAAGATATTTTGTGGCTTGACCTGCTTTACTATTAAGCTAGTTCACTTTGTCACCAACACTTTGTCTATCATTATTAAAGATGACCTGGAAGGGAAGAATGTTGACGAGGATCAAGATTGGGTAGGGGATGACGTCATGGACTCCTTTCAAAGAACTCTAATAATGCCAATCAGGTTTTTTTTAGTCTATGTTTTGGCTATATGTTGTTAGTCTGTGGTCTGTGTTCTATTTTTTTTGGCTAGTTTCTATATTATTTGGAGTTGATCTTTTTTTCCCTTGTGGCTTGTGGTGTTAGGGGTACAACACCCTATAAATGTTGCTTATCTTATCAAAAACATTGATATTATTGTACAACTAAGCTAAATGAGAAAATATTCCTTGTGTGTTACTATATAGACTCAAGACTACACATTTGGTCTCCACCTTCAAGTGGAAAATAAAGCTCAATCAAATGTCCATGAAAAAATAATAACTAGAAGTCACATGTGAGTGAGAGTGGGAGTGCAAGCGAGATTTAAATTATTGATCTTTTTCATGTTGTGTTGCATCATTCCTTGGGTATTGTTGTTTCACATTCTTATTCTGCCCACATGATTCTCTACTAGTTTGTGTTGTTCTGCTCTATCTCCTAGGTGGAGTTCTCTACCTTTAAATCATAGTTTGTTCATGAGCTCTACTATCCTTTTCTTCCTTCTCTTTGTCTATTTTTGGGATTTTCTTCTCATGTTCCCCTCAATGGGGGACCAAGTGGGGACCCTCCCTTTCTATTCTCGTAATAAGGATAGTGTTTTTATCTCCTTTTATGAGGAAAAAGACCCTATTTCCTTTTTGGAAAAGGTTATCAGTCAGCATAACCCTTTGCATGAATTGTGGTCCATTCCTCACCTTTATATCTTGTGCGATGGGATCACAATAGATATGGATAGTGAAATTCTCAATGTCATGTTGGTTGAAATGGAAAACTATTTGGTTGATAAGTTCTTTTCCTTTCATCCTTATGTAGACCAAGTTCAGGATTGGGCTTCTCTACACTAGAAACTAAAGGGTGGTCTTTCCATTAGTGTAATAGTTGATGACCTCTTTTTTTTCAAGTTCTCTATGAAGGAATATTTCCTTAAGAATATTATTGGGGGCCTTTGGGATCTTGGAAAAAGTTATAGAAACATCATCTATCAATGCAAATCGAAGCCATGTTTTGATGTTACCACATATCTAGGGGTTGCCATTCCTAGATGGATTCATCTACCTAGCCTATCCTTTGGAATTATAGAACTATAACATGTTTCAAATCATTACAAACTCATTTGAAAAAAAATTTATTTGATTAAGTTACGCTTTAAAAATATTACCTAGTTTTAACAAGACTATGTGTGAATACAGCTACAAACACTATTCTTCATTCAAAGATTACTATAAATCCTAGAATGGGTAGTTGATCATAACCTATGATATATGAGAAAAAATGCATTTTCTACCAAATCTATAAAAATATTTGGTCACTTGAGTTATAACTTCAAGACATAAGCTAGAATAAAAACCTAGGCCCCTGATTCTCTTCTAGTTAATCCAAAGAATGGCGTTGTCATTTTGGTACCCCCTGGTAGTTTGGTGGATTTTTTTGTATCCCGATGTCCCTTGGTCCTACCCCCTCCTACTAAGGACTCCTCCCTAATATACCTCTTGAATCCTTCTTGCCCCTCCCCCTAGTTAATGACCTACCTATAGATAAGGGGGATTCACTGATCATGAGTCTCTTTGTTCTCAAGAGAGTCCTAGGGAATTTTTTTCCCTAAACTACCTTAGAATAACTCAAGGAATAGAGTGAGGGTTTCAAAATCAGAATGAGTAGGTCATAGAGGTTCTCTAGGAAAACTGACAAGCTCCTTACCAAAGGATTGAAAAATTACACATGAATGATAGTGCAACATGATGGTGTCCCAGAAGTGTGTTGGTATCTCGTACCAACCAAAAACCAAGAATATATAAAAAAATTGCTTGTTGTCTACTTCTACTCTGACTGCTAAGAACTCTAAAATATGAGAAAATAATATAGTATGATAGAACTAAAATAGAGTAAAGATAACTAAATGCAAATGATAAAAATAAGGAAGGAAAAGAAAGTGCTCACAATAGACCAAGTAATGAAGCCTCCAACAAATGAATATCTTCAATAACTATACACATAAGATCAAGGAAAAATGTTGGGGCTATTTGGATACTTGCCTCATTCAAGTCTTAGTTTTAGTGTTTTCACCTCCACAATAGCTAGATAGATAGAGAATGTAAATACCCAAAGTATGTAATAAGTGATTAAAGAAAGCCCCACTCAAGGATAAACTATATCATGAGATAGATAGGTAAAAATATAAATAGACAATATGATAATATGTAAATACAAGGGATTTGAGAAATCCTAAGATTCTCAAAGACACAAGACAAGTAAGATACCACCTACAAGGCTTGGCGAAGCTAGAGAGAGGCTATGAAAGCCAAGAGAGTTACAAAGAGTAGTTCCTAGAGAGCTTGAGAGTGTTGTAGAAAGATATAGAAAGGTGTGCAAGCTTGAGAGAGTGAGAAAATATAGAGAGAATGTACAATAAAGGAGAAGAGAGTTCAAGATAGAATCCAATAAGACCAAATGGATTGAAACTAGCATGACATGCAGATGTCTCTGTGGCATGCTAGTGTTATGACATATCATGCTAAAAATGATGGGAATGAGAAAAGGACAAGGTTTGACACAAAGATTCCATGCAAAGGTAGCTACTAAAAGGGGGTCCTGAGCATCTTGCGAGCGATAAATGCTGATGTAGGGGCTAAAATGAGCCTACAAAAATGCTAAGGGAGTGGACACTAAAGTGGACACAAAAATGTATGTGAAATTTCAAGGGGTGCAATTTTACAACATTACATTACTGAATGCCCTTGTGGGGTGTTACTTTGTATCAACTATAGATTCACAATTAAAGAACTAACTCCTAAAGAAAATAATTTTTCATAGGACACTATGTAAGAGAAATTCATGGTGTTTTCCATAAACTAACCCCTCCTAGAAAAAAAACAAAAAAATTAAATCCCATGGTAAGATGATTTTCAACTCTTCTTAGCCTGAAGAAGACAAGGAAACTTGTAGTAGGTTGATGATACCGAAACATATATTAGAACCTCTATCTCTAAAAATGACTATTCTCATGGTGAGGACTAGACTTCTATTCAAGGAAAAATAAAGAAAAAAAATATCGGTGGAGATCCAAAATAAGTCCGACCATTGCAATGAGAAACAAGATCAATGGAAACAATAAGAGATGTGGTATTAGGGAAATAGTGGACACGGGAGCTCTCAAGATCCAAACCCCTAAGAAAATCATCCCTTTCTATTTATTTTAGTAATGGGGCACCCTTCATTACCCTGATAAGATGTACTTATATGTATGCTCTCCCACTCCATATTTCTATGAAGATATTGTCTTGAAATACTATGGGGCTAAATAGCCCAAACAAAAAAAATCCTAATAAAATATTGCATCATAGAATAGAAAGTTGACATCTTGCTGATATAGGAAACTTCAAAATGTATAAATTTGTTTTTGCTCAAATTTCTTTAGAGATTTGGCCTCCTACTTACTTCTATATTTATCTCATTGAAGGTGCTTCGATGAGAATTTCCACTCTATGGAACCCTTTGTAGCTGAAGGGTATGATGCCTGAATAAAAAACATCTCCTTGTCTCCTTCTCTAACCTATGCCACAACAAGCATTGGATTCTTGCTAATACCTCTTCCCCAAAGTCTAAACTTGCTAGCAAACAACTATGAGACTCTCTTGATACCACCTTAAATTATTCACCCAATTATTTGTGGTTTGTTAAGGGTGAATTTAACAATCTATTTTTCCCCTCTAAAAATATAGGGATCTTGATGACTTCTTTCATAGTATGGGTGACTTAGCTATTTTCTTGGTTAATATGAGCCTTATGGATGTTAAACTCTAGGAAAGATCCTTGACTTGTTTTAATTGAAAATTTAGTAATAACCTTATACAATTTAAGCTTGATAGGATCCTTATCTCTCATAACTGGAACATTCTTCCTTATATATCTCTCATTGTTCTCCCAAGATCAAGCTCTGATCATTGAACACTTCTCTTTTCTTAGGAGGAGGTTGTCAAGTAGGGGCCTTACCCCTTCAGGTATGAGATTATGTGGGAGTCACATCTAGATTTAAAATATTTGGTTGATAGGTGGTGGAAGAACCCATTCTAGGGTACTCATATGATTACCCTTTCCAAAAATTTGAAGCTAATAAAACATAAATTTAAGCACAAGAAACAGTTCTCGTTTTGGAATATCTTTCAAAAGAAAGAAAAATTAAAGAATGATTTGGAAAACATTCAAGACTCTATGGAATCAGGTAATATTGATGTTATTTATTTCTCCTAGAAATGTAGGCTCATATTGGAATGGAAGGACATTATCAAGAGAGAAGATTTATTTTGGAACAAAAAATCTAGAGTGCAATGGCTTAAGGAAGGGGGTAGAAACACCATATTTTTCTACTAGTCTACTTTAAAATATAGAAAAGGAAACAAAATTGTGAACCCTAGTTTGATACCTACAAAAATGAAATAAACAAACATATTATTAGATCAATATGCAAGGTAAAACAAGGATTCCCCATGAAATCCTTTTACAAAACTTAGATAGAAAGAAGAATGGAGAATGATGCAATAAACCATATCAAATCTATCTAAGCTAAGCAAACTCTTGATCCCATGGGGGAATTGGTGCCAATTGATGTGTCAAAATTAGCCCTTTCCCAACTCCTTTGTTGCAATGTTGATGATATGTGGATGATCAAATCTCCTTGATGATATTTTGGCATAACCTAGCTATGAAATCATGAAAATAATGAATACTTTTAGAGAAATGGGAAAAATTAACTCTCAATGTGAAGAGAGTAACTTTGCATTAGATTGTGGTTGATGAATAAGGAGAGAAGCCTACCATTTATAGATTTCAATTTGGAAGAAAGAAAACTATTTGAGTAATGTGGGACTAACTTTCAACCAATAGTCAAATGCCACTTGTCACAATGTGAATGGTCGATGTTTGTGAAAGTTTTGAGTAATGTGGGACTAACTTTCAACCAATAGTAAAATGCCACTTGTCACAATGTGAATGGTTGATGTTTGTGAAAGTTTTGAGTGATGTGGGAGTAACTTTCAACCAATAGTCAAATGCCACTTGTCACAATGTGAATGGTTGATGTTTGTGAAAGTTTTGATTAAAGTGCCCATAAATTCCATTATTTGAATTTTGAAAATGTTGAAATGACAAGGTGGAGGGAGAGTCAAATGGAGTTATGACCACTTGGATCAATGAAAAAAGGACTTGTAATCTTAAATAAATGCCTTGTTGGAAAGACCAAGTCCACTTGGATTCAAATTCAAATTTGATGGTATATTCCCTTTTTATGCCATGCGAGAGAAAATAAAGATTTAATAAATGAGTTAAATCTATTTTCATGTGGAAGTTGCATTCTCTAGAGGATGTTGTTGATGGTGTTTTCTGCACAACAACAACTCAGACAGAATATGGTATCCTATCTCTCTTGAAAGGTAAATCTCTATGGGAAAAGAGATAACCCCAAGGTCTCTAATGTCAGGTCTTGACAATGCAGTAAACAACTCAGTGATAAATGTGAAAATGTTGGTAATCACAATGGGACCTTACTACCAACAACACTGGATTTCAAATCTTATTATATATGAACACTAAAATGATACTTTCAAACCTGATTGGAACCCGATTAATAAAGAAACAACATAAGATAAAGGTTTCAGAGGTAATCTTAAAACTATTTCTAACCCTAAGATTGGAAATACGAAAGGATAAAATGCTTAAAATGGATCGATCTCTCATAAACTATTCTCTACTTGACCCAAATAAATCTGCAATTCCATAGAAATAGTGCAATCTTCTAAGGTGTTGAAATATTTTCAAATCATAAACATTCGTTTAGCCAATCCCATAGTAATTAAACTGAACAAACCTTCACAATTGAACTAAGCACAAATATAAGTCCAAGCTAACTTTGCAAAGCAGCTAACAATTAGCTAGCTGCAAAAAGTATGGACTAGAGATCGCTACAAACATTCCAAACATGAAACCCTAAGCATTATCAAATCATTTAACCATAAACTATAAGCAATTTGAAAGATAGAATAACAAGAAACATGCCAGATGAAATTCCAGAAGATGGATACCAAACACAATATCCTTCTTATATTAATTCATCTGAAAACAACAACAATTCTAGTTCTTTGTTACAACATTCGCTTGAAAATAAAACCCTAACTTGCTTTAATATCACTTAACTAACTTATCCTTATACTTCTATTTCTTAATCTCCTATCTATATCCAAAGTGAGGCAACATGCCCATTCTTATATAGAATACCAAAGATAGGCCCAAGTGATAATTTACAATAAAACATGACCTACAAGAGGTCGGCCCCAAAGATTAAATTTGAACATATGAAATGTGTCCTTGGCACCAATTTCATCCTAAACTGCCAAGACACCAAAGAAGGTCGGCCCAATACATGTGAATTAATGGGAAGCACAAAAATCAATGTAACCCTATATATTCACTCCCCATCCTTGTCCTTAGCTTTATCCTCTTCTCCATGTACGGCCAACAAGACCCTATCCAGCTCAGCAACAGGTGGCACAGGCAAAGCCCTAATCTTTCTCTCAAGGATTTTAACATCTTCTCTTGCCTGTCAAACTGTACCATCCCAATCGACCTTGTTGGTCAAATACCTATCAATGACTGCAGTGTAAGTCACAGCATCATCCAACTAATGTTCAGTAACTGGTCCTTCGCTGACTGAGAATATACATCTCTCCACCATTCTCTAAGTTGCTCCAAACTGAGATGTTTTGGAGCAAACTTCTTCCTCCCAGTCATGACCTCAAAGAATGAAATGCATCTCCCATGAACATCCATTAGAGCATCCTCAATTTTCCTTGCCTACTTATGGACCTTTTTCAAGGCCCTCTGCCTCATTTGCAGAATTTCAAACCACTCCCAAGGTTCAAAAACCCTTGAAAAAGGAAGAATCTTGCACTTAACCAGTCTATCCTCAGTGAACCCCATGATAGTTGTTAACTTTTGCAACAAGAGGTCAGTATCCACATTATCCTATGCCAATGCAATTTTTAACCAATCAATCAACCTCATTGCATCCCCTCCAGTGGATAATATGCCCTTAATGGCCTCATCTCCTTTATCTTGAACACCTTTCAACCAGACAACAACAGCATGTGAAGCACTTTTCATCCTCTCTAACTTAGAAATTGTCTCATGGGGGATGAATCCTATAGTAGAAGAGGAGGAGCTAATGGCCTGCAAGGGTTTCATTAAATCCTGCAAGTATTTCTCTAGATTTTTATTCTCCTTTTCTAGCTCATGCCTAGTTTGTATTTCCTTTTTCAATCTCCCCACAATAACCACACTAGAACCCTCATACTCTTCAATATCTTGCTCAATAGTAGCATGTCCCAAATCAGTAGTTTGCACATTATAATCCTGACCAGTTACATTATCCTTTTCTTTGTTTGGAGTAGGGTTAGCAATACGGGCCACCCAGTTAGCTGATTCATCCCTCTCAATCCGGGATACAACTCTTGCTTTCTTTTTAGCCCTTTGCTTCTCTACATTCACCATGAGGGCACCCCAATTAGGAGGAGCATCATCAACTATTACCATTTTACTCTTCAATTCTTTCTCGAGCCAATCTAGAACAGTAGATTCAATAGGCACTGTGCTCTGCTTATCCTGTTCTTTCTCCTATTGATCATTAGTAACATCTTTTCAACATTTGGACTTTTGGGAACATCCACTGTTGGGTCCTCTTCCTGCCATACCTATTCTTCTACAACAACCTTCACTGGCGAGGGAGCCCTAACTGGTATTTCTTCTTCCTTTTGGGGAGACTTACCCACCTGTTCCCTTGTAGGAGAATCTGCATGTGCCACCAAGGGAGAGTGAACCACCTTGTCTATTTCTGCCTCTACATTAAAGAGGTCTCCTTCTTGAAACTCTTCTCCACCTAACTCCTTAGGACCTTCATCTTGTTTTGTCTCTCCCCTTACACTACCAGCATCTTGGGGAATGGAGGAGCTCACCTTCTCAACAATAGGGACACTCACCAAAAAATCCTCCTTGGCTACAGTATCCCTTGGGGAAGGAGTCCTTGATCTCCTCATATAAACTTGTGTCTTTTCCCTGGAGCTCTCGACTTCTACCATTGGTGGCTTAACCTTCTTGTCAACCTTAGGAGCCTCCTCCAACTTGTGTGATGTCCTTGTAGTCCTTCTCTTTTTCATTAATGCATGGACACTCTCCACTTCTTCCTCTTCTTCCTGATTCTTTTCAACTTCTTTCCTAGAGGCATTCTTCCTCTTCTTAGCAACAAGCTTTCTCTATTTACCCAGCTCTATAGCTTTCTCAGCTTGGACATCCCTTACCTAAATTCTAAAAGGAGAGGCCACCTTCTCCTTGCCCTTTTGATCTGGTTCAAGAGAAGCCTTAGAAGCAGAATGGGACTCTAAGTCTCCCATCAGGTCATAGGTGCATGAAACACCCTCGCTCTCCAACTCTAGCATCTTGTGCTTCAACTAGATCTTAGTAAATTTGATCACCAGGGCCATAACTTGATCCAGGTCAGTCTTTTCTTCCTCCAACCAATCAACCTCTCCTACTGGCTTACCTTTCACTGCTTCATAGACATGGCCTTGAATCACATTTCCATCCTCATTTATTTGATCCGGGATGGCTCTTACATTGTACAATCTTACTAAACCCACTGGCAACCTAGAAAATCTCTTCTGCCTTACCTCAAACTCATCGGCAAGGTTTGCCCAATAGTCCTCAATGTGAGCCTTATGGCTATAATCCCTATTGTCCTTCTTTTGTGCTTCACCTATGATATCAAACCTTGTTCTCTTAGTGTGGAAAGGAAGTGCAAAAGTACTCATCTCCTCCTCGGCAGCATGGGCAGACTGAATGGAGGCACACACTTCACCCATTCCAATCTTTAGAGGGAAATCATTTCCAAACCCCGTCTTGTGCATCTCCCCTTTCACAACATTGTCAAAGTCATAGATTTGCCTAACGAATTCTAACAACACAATATGGTCCATAGGATACCTGGGGAGTCTATAAGGTGCCCTTTGAAAACCATCAATTCTAATATATGGGAACTGGATAAACCATGCTCCATACCTTCTTATCAGTTCTTTTTCCTTATCTGAGATTCTCACATGCTCTGCACCCTAGAGCAATCTAGTAATATACATTGTAAAGGCATCATTTGACCTCTGATAGTTTCCACTAGTTAAATGTAACTGTGGGTATACCTCATAAATATCATCCTGCCCAAAGACACCTCTAGTGCTCAATCCCTTGTATGGATAAAGTTTGGCCAATGAATACACTAGGTAAGAGGTAATGGTGAAAGTATTGGTCTACAAGACATTACACAACTGATGATGGATTTCAGCATTGATGACACCTACCCAATGATAATTAATTCCCTGTTCCATCCTGGCAATCACATTAAACATCCATGTTTCAAACACACCTGCACTCCTCAATCCCACCAACTTGCTGAGAAGAGTGATAGCATTATAGTACTCCTTCTTAAACTTAATCCTAGACAACTACTTGGGCAACTTAGAGAAATGAGACTTAGGATTCTCTAGCTAGGAATTGATCACCTGTTGTGACTTGACTATGTTCTCTTCATAGTACTTTCTAGCATCACTCATGTCAAAACCTACCACATGGGACCTATCAGGCATGTCAAAGGTTGCAGCAATTGATACAAGACTGAAACTAGCAAGAATTCTTCCTTGGGGACCCACTATCCTCTGTGTTCCTCTATCATAATTCTTTGCACACTCTAACACCAACTCATAACACTGTACTGTAGGAGGGAAACCTGCCACATGAGCTAATTCAGATCATACCATCCTTATTGCCAACAGAGGAGGATTCGGTGCTGAAATTTCAGCCTTGAAATCTTCATAATCCCACATGCCTACATTTGTATCCATTATCCCTGACCAAATTGAGGTCATCTTGCTATCAGGGACTCTGCTCTCGATATCCAATTTAACCTTCTCTGCATCTGAAATAGCAGAAGCCTCTGTAGTAGGATTAGTTGCCTTTCCCTTGCCTCTACTAGCAACATTCTGTCCTGATCCTACCTGTAAACATATAAAAGCAATCATAATTAGATCCATAAGAAGCAATGAGTACAAAATGATCTTTATTCTAAAGTTTGGGATTTAGCTCCTCTCACAGATTCTACAGTGGGAAGGATTTTTGGGAAAATTCGGACTAGGCGGATTCCAGCGAACTAAACATACAAAATCCCACAACACCATTCAAATCATCAATTTAATAAAGAAAAGTATTGAGAACACTTAGCATAAGTTCCTTAAATTAATCAAATGTATTACCAAGAAACCCACCATTCAGAATCACCAAATTCAATAATTATCCCAAAACACCCTGAAGAATCTGCCAGAGACGGATTCTGGTGAGATTAGCAATAGTTACGACAGACTCGAGGAAAATGAAGGGGCACGAAATATCATGAGAATCTGAATGGAACGGATTTTGGCCAAACCAAATGAAATCTAGACCAAAGCGATAAATGAAGAGGAGATGGAAAATTCGGGGAAATTTGGGGAAAGCAGAATTCCACAAAGACCTTGAAAACCCGAACCTATCTACATCCTTGGTACTTTATCAGACCAACTCAAATCATTTCGGATTTACACCAGGACCCTAAAGCCAACTCAATCTAAGACCCTGATGGATAAAATGCGAACTAAAAGACCCGCTTCATAGAATTTAGAAGAGAACCAGCCATGCCCTAGGTTGAAAACCCTAAATGTCTGCCATGAAAGCACAACCAGCTTGCCAAAGACAAAGCAGAAAATATGAAACCACAACAAGCCAAAATTCAAATGGAAGCAACACCAGACCAAGCATAAACATTCGATCAATCAAAAATGAACTAGTGCACTAGATAAAACCCCAAAATGTATGATGATGAATGTGCACCCAGAAGGACTAGGAAACCATGAAAGACTCCCAAGCAAAATGGTGAAAAGCAATCAAAACCAATAGAGAAAAGGGTGCATATACATACCATGGAAGCGCAAAGTTTATGATGAAGGAAACCTATAAATAACCACTTGATGCAGACTAGATAGAACCCGCACATTTCAAAAGAAAACGTACAACTCAAATAACCTCGAGGATCCAAATACCTAGCAAAAAACCAAGAACCTTAACACACAAGCTCAAATGATAGCAGATGCACAACTCAAAATGATCAATCACTTCTCAAAATATCGATATATCAAAGCCCCTAACCCTCGTACAAATGCCATTAATGCATCTGACAAGACAGCCGCAACCACAAAGAATTTTCGGGGATTTGACACTAGGAAGGATTTCGAGGAGATCCAGTATGTGCGGATTTTCCCGAAAATAGTGCAAAAGGTCGATTTCGGACAATAAGAAGGAACCGAGAGAATCCGGCCCAAGCGGATTTTCCCGAAAACAGTGAAAAACCCGAGATAAAGCCGAAACTTTGGATTTTCAACATGGCTCAAAAGGATGCCACTTCAACTGGAAAAATTGGACATTTAAAGCACAAACTCAAGCAAGCAACGCCCTCAGAAGGAGGGGCCAAAACACCAAAAAAGTGAAAAAAGAGGGTCCCCACATTCAGTGGGGCATGTGTGCAAAAACTACACAATAGATGTGACATGAGTTAGGATTTAATTAATTAAAGATTAATCAATTTAATGAGAGTTAGGAGATGTGACCTATTTAATTTATATTTATTGATTGATATAAACCAAAAGGAGATAGAAAATGATTTAGACATAGTTAAATAAATATTTTGATTTATTTATCTAAAGGAGATGATGTTAGATTAAATCAAATAAGGTTTCATTTATTTAATTTAATAAGTAGACTTTAAGGATTTAATCAAATAAGATGAATTATTTAATTAAAGAGGGATATGAGGGTTAATTAAACAAAATGATTTGTTTAATTAATAGAGGAGAATGACTTAATCAGATAAATTTGATTTATTTAATTAAGAGAGGGAATATGATGAATTTAATCAAATAAAGATTATTTAATTAAATTGATTAGTAAAGGATATGATAAGTTGAGAGTGTGATTCAGGGAGAAATGACTTTAGTAATTAGGATCAAGTGCATTGGATTGAATTGTACATTTTCCATGTCTAAATTTTTCCCCTCTTTGAAGCAATGTACTTGTTGCATTGATTCAAAGAATAAATTGTTGTGATCAAAGTTCAAAATTTCTCAATTTTTTTCAGATGCCCCACTATTGCCCTAGTGGAAGGATTATGCTGATGTATTGCCCCCTCGAGAGATAGGACAAAAAAAATGATTTTTGGATGATCTCATGAAAAAAAGGGGACAAGGTGCCTGCCAAGTTTAAAACTGCCCTAGGATTCAAAAAAACATGCTAAAAATGTCAAAAAAGATGAAAAATTGCCCTCGATTGGAAAAAAATGGGATCAAGGGACCAAAGCCTTAGTTTGAAGGTCAAATTAGGTCAAAAAACCCTAACTTGTCACAATGTGAATGGTTGATGTTTGTGCAAGTTTTGATCAAAGTGCCCATAAATGCCATTATTTGAATTTTGAAAATGTTGAAATGACAAGGTGGAGGGAGAGTCAAATGGAGTTATGACCACTTGGCTCAATGCAAAAGGACTTGTAAGATGAAATAAATGCCTTGTTGGAAGGACCAAGTCCACTTGGATTCAAATTCAAATTTGAGAGAATATTCCCTTTTTATGCCATGTGAGGGAAAACAGAGATTTAATAAATGAATTAAATCCATTTTCATGTACAAGTTGCATTCTCTAGAGGATGTGACATGAGTTAGGATTAAATTAATTAAAGATTAGTCAATTTAACGAGAGTTAGGAGATGTGAAATATTAAATTTATATTTATTGATTGATATAAACCAAAAGGAGATAGAAAATGATTTAGACATAGTTAAATAAATATTTTGATTTATTTATCTAAAGGAGATGATGTTAGATTAAATCAAATAAGGTTTAATTTATTTAATTTAATAATTAGACTTTAAGGATTTAATCAAATAAGATGAATTATTTAATTAAAAAAGGATCAAAGATTAATTGAATTAAATTGATTAATTTAATCAACAAAGGAGAAAGACCTAATTAAATAAATAATGATTTATCTAATTAAGAGATGAAAAAGTGATGATATGCTGAGAGTGTGATTCAGGGGGAAATGACAATAGTAATCAAGATAAAGTGCATTGACTTGAATTATACATTTTCCATGTCTACATTTTGCCCCTCTTTGAAGGAATGTACTTGTTGCATTGATTCAAAAAATAAACTACTATGATCAATGTTCAAAATTTCTTTTTTTTTTTTTAGATGCCCCACTGTTGCCTTAATAGAAGGATTATGCTGATATATTGCCCCCTTGAGAGATCAGACCAAAATTATGATTTTTGGATGATCTCGTGAAAAAGAGGACAAGGTGCCTAACAGGTTCAAAAATGCCCCAAGATGCCAAAAAATATGCTAAAAATGTCAAAAAAGATGCAAAATGGCCCTCTATTGGAAAAAAAATGAATCAAGGGACCAAAGTACTAGCTAGAAGGTCAAATTAGGTCAAAAAACCCTAATTTATAGGCTTAAATAGACCTTAAGGGGTCACTTTCAATACATTTGCATTCTTAGCCTTTAGAAATTTCTCCACTTTGAGCTTTGAGCCTTGATCGAGATGGTGCAACGACAGCTTCCTAGACACGTGTCAGAGAGAGTAGGAGTACACCAGCGGCTAGTCGACGTAGGAACTGTGGTATGTACCCCGATCTCGACCTTTAATTTCTCATTTTTTGTGCATTAATTAGGGTTCAAATCAATTTTAGGTTGAGTGATGCTATGTAGTGCCACTGAAAGTGCTCGGTTGGTGCCACGCGGTCCTATATTGGACCGCATATGCCAAGAGCGCCATGCTGTGTAGTTAGGAATTTAGGGTCTTTGGGGTCAAAGTTGGCCATGTGCACAAATAGCACCGCATAGCATAGTTTAGAGATTATGTTTGTCAAAGTCCGCCACGCTGCGTAGTTTGAACTTTCAAACTACGCCGCATTTGCTATTTTAAATGCAAAAATTTGAGATGAGAGGCAGATTTTTCTAGGAGACTTGATGCGGTGGTTTCCCTTGCAGAGGAGGAGTTCGATGTACTTCATTCGAGGGAGCATAGGTGGCCAGTGCTCAACAAATTGAAGGGTATGCATGTGTATCTTTAGGAGCATCTTGGTATTCTTGGCCTTTGGTATGTTTCGTACGTCCCTCCTATTTGGACACACTTGGGTATGATGACTACTTTGGCCGAGCGGTGGCTCGGTGAGACTTCTTCCTTCCATCTTCCTATTGGCGAGGCTACCATCACTCTTCAGGATGTTTGGCGTATTCTCCGATTGCTTATCCATGAAGCCAGAGTGATCTACGATCTAGAGGAGGGTAGGGATGCTTGCTTTGATGTCATGGGTGTTGATGAGCTCATCCTTTATGATGGAAAAATCAACTTAGAGTGATATCAGGGTAGAGCACCCACCTATAGATTGATTATTGTTGCTATTATTTCTAGTCTTGTGGCACCTAATCGGCGGGGCTGATATTTTAGTCTGGGCTGGGGATTGGTGTGGCAGCAGATGTGCATCTGACGGGAGTGTTTTTCTTGGTGTCCGGTGATGTTGGCCTCCCTATACAGGGATTTGCAAGAGTTTTCTTATATGGACAGCTGGGCTCTTGGGTCTGGAGTTATTTTATTACACATCTGGGCATGGGAGAAGATCCCAGTGCTTTGTCTAGATGTCACACCAATTGTCCTCTTTATTGATGATCTTGTTGTATGGAGGTATGGTGGGGCATAGATTCATTTTACCCACACTAGCACAGGTGGTCTTGGACACTGGCAACGAGCTCTTGATGAGATGAGGGAGTTCATCTTGAGGCCTTGGATGGGCATAGGCCCATGGTACGATGATGCAGAGCAGTTATTCTTTTCTAGGAAAGACAGATGGATGTAGAGTTGAGAGCATAGCATGATAGAGCAGTATCTCCCCGATACAATGGCCCGTCAGTTTGGCAAGGTCTTGGACAAACCAAATGATTAGTACATGGCAATTTTTGCCCGTACTATGAGACAGACAACATGGGGCCATCCCATCCTGAGAGTTGAGGTAGTGTACTCATTCATGCAACTTGTGCTGAGGCCATAGCCATATGATTAGGGGCTAGCAGATGTAGGGTGACCTAGGCATACAGAGCTTGGTTTAGACCTCCCTTGAGATTGATAGTTCCTGATAGTGTACCTCCATGGAGGAGGCCCAAAGGTAGATCAGCTGGTAGGGGGAGAGGACAAGGGGGAAGAGGTGATAGAGATAGAGGAGGAGGTGGACCACCTCCTCATTAGACACCTCCTTGAGTTCAGGCACAACAGGAACCTCCACGGGTAGAGGCACAAGTCAACCAACCCAGAGATGGGAATAACTCAGTCCCACAAAAACAACCATTAGCACAACTAGACCATAGAGATAGACCGATCCAACAGTTGTTGGGTCAGATTCAGGTATTGACTATGAAGAGGGACAAGGCTTAGTATTAGGTTTTGACAATCACTACTGAGAGGATCAGGAGATTGCTCAATGGAGGTAGCTAGAGAGTCTGGCTTCATCATCTCAGGGCTGATCAGTCTCCCTATGAGCTTATAGAGAGATAGTTAGAGATATTTAGAGAGGCAGTTCCAGCAGCAGGCCGGGTGCCAGACTATTCTCAGCAAACAAATATGAGGCTTCCAGAGGCATACAATGATAGGCCAGAGGGTGAGGGGCACAACCAGTAAGGCTAGCCCTGTGATCATAGACAATTTATTAATCTTTTTATTCATGGGCTCTAATTATTTCCCCTATTGTATCATGTATTTTGATTGTACACTTGATCCATTTTCGTATTATGATATTTGTATGCTTTTGATGATATATTTATGAGATGGTTCACGTTTATGATATGTTTTGTATGATGTATGATGTGTATATGAATTTTAATTTCCTATGTGCTATGAGATGCTTCTATTTATATGCTCATGTAATATGATGTATGTTTCTAATGGATGTATTTATTTTTGTATCTTTCTTATGTATTTTGATGATGATCCTATGATGGTGTATGAAATGCAACTAATAAATGATATGCAAATGAATAATGATGATAATGGATTCTAATGATTTGTTATTATGTCCTTAATGATTCAATGTATGGTGTGAAATGAAGGTAATGCAATGATTTCTTAAGATGCTTAGAATAAAAAATCTATATTATTCCTCATAACTTAATATGATGATAATGTGGTATGATCTATATGATATGATATGCACTTTATGCTAATGATCTGGTGGATGCAAGGTGTATGCATTGGTTATTTTCTAATTAACTATCATGATACCCTATTAGTTTGGAGTGAAGATAGAAGAAAAAGGAGGTCCCACAAGTTATTATAATGATGGTGATTTTCTTACCAGGAGTCAGGATTTTCAAAGGGCCAACTACATTATGTTTGATAACACACATGGGTATGATGCATCAAGGTAGAAAGAACCAAGATGGCATTGTACCCAGTGTGATGGAATTTTGACCTGAAAATCAAATAGGAGTATTCTTGTTCACACTTAGAATGCAAAACCTTATTCAGGATGCAATTTAGACATTCTAAACACCTTGGGCAAAAACATAGGAAAGCAAGCTTTCCTATGTGGTCAAAAAGGTATCTAAAATATCCTCTCTACAAACCAAAAAAGGTACGTATGACTAGGTTATTTTACAAGTGTATCCCACAAGAAAATTAGATAAAAGAGACAATAATCCTTTCCCCATTCCTTTCTCTCTAAACCTATTTTGTTTAGGCATCATCGAGAGGTCCTTGGAATGAGCGCAAAATAAGATAAGTCAAAAAAACCAAGTAAAGTAAACAAACAAGCTAATGTTCTTTATATTGCTAGCCAAGACTAAACTATTGTGAGATTCCTGATGCTCATGTCCATCATGGGAAGGATTCATCCTAGGAAATGTCATGATCAGGGTTTTGGTGAGACTGATTGGATGATAATTTGTTGATACTCTTAGTTGATTAACTTGCTTTCTTACTAACTTAGACTTAAGACTCTGATGATTAGGTGTTCACTTTTGAACCCGCTAGACTTGATTCCAAATGACTTACCAAAGGATGAAGGTGATGATTGATTTTATTATGAGTGATGATAATCACGGGTGAAAGCAAGATGAGATGAAAGCACCATTTTGGATTTTTCAAATGTTTTGAGGCTATTTTTGGTATTTAAAAAAAAATCAATGTTTTTGGATTTTCGAGATTTAGACCAAGAGACTAACTTAAAGACCTATCCTAGGGGTCTCAGGAGCTGATCCATAGATTATCCTTGCCTATGTTATACATGCAGAGACCATGTAGTTTGACTAATGACAAACATGACTCAATGATGAGATAGATGGGCAAACAGATTGCCATTTTATTGCGACGGACACCGAGGGACTGACCTAAGATGTCTTGGGGGATGATCAGAGATCAACCTTACCTACGTTCAAGCTCAGAGATGATGTAGTTTGGCCTGGTGAAAGACTGATGAGACTTAATGATGAATTTTGAAGACTCTTTGAGATTTTTTGAATATTTTTGGTTTTTTTATTTTCTCAATGTTTTTGGATTTTGTGATGGATTTTTGAATGATTTTGAATTTTCTAAAATTTTGGGAAGATCACAAAAAAATAAAAATGAATCCGATTTGATGCAAGTATGGGAACATGCCCCCAGCGTCATATGATAGACTACTCCGATAAAGTTAGGACAAATTAACCTTAGGAATATGCCAATTAGTACTATGATGGAATATGATACAAGCACAAGATTCGGCTATGGTATGGATGCAAATGACTAGATGGAAGAAAGATTAATGATATGTGATGGGATGAAATGAGTGATTCGTGTAGATCCCGATGGATAGAGAGTGCCTTATTTATTCTTGGCACCTTTTTGTTAGGTTTTTACCAAGGTACTTGTCCAAAGCGCCACCGAAGTTGTTTTCACTAGAGGACGATTTTTTTCTTTATTGTTTTCAATCCTTTTTCTGATTTTTTTGGATTTTTGGATTTTTGAATTTTTTTTGTTGTCACCCAGATGCCTAATTGCTAGGTTTTTATCAAGGTAACCATTTTTTTAGGACATTTTTTTATTTTTGTATTTTTGGTTCTATACCTTGCAAAAAATTTAGGCATAAAACTTTTTGAGATGAAAGTTGTTCATGGGCTCCTGTAGAGGTTCGCCTTTTGGTGTTGACAGTTTATATGCTCTTGATTTATAGCTTGTCATTATGATGAAAGGTTCCAACCAGTTGGGCTTAGATTTTCCCTTGCTTTCTTCATTTGCCACATTCTTTTGGTTCTCTTTCAACAAAATTTCACCGACTTGGAAGGTGCATCGCCTAATCTTCTTGTTGTAGTTACGCTTCAAGCAGTTTTGATAGACTTGTAGATGATTGAGGGTATCCATGCACCATTCATCTAATAAATCTAACTCACTCAACCTTGAATTCAGGTATTCCTCATCTGTTATGGGGTTTTTCAATGATATTCTCAGTGATGGGAGCTCAATCTCAATTGGGAGGATGGCCTCTGATCCGTAGACCAAAGAGAATGGGGTGGCACCTGTTGGCATGAAAATGTTGGTGTGGTAGGCCCATAAGGTGGGATTTAGCTACAGATGCCAGTCATGACTAGAGTCATTGATTCTTTTCTTAAGGATTTTTAGAATGGTTTTGTTGGTAGCTTTTGCTTGGCCATTGCCTTGGGGGTAGTATGGAGTTGAAAAGCTATGTTGGATTTTGAATTTGTGGCATAAGTCACAGACCTCCTGATTCTTGAAAGGTGTCCCATTATTAGAGATAATGGATTGGGGAACACCATATCGGTAAATTAGATAGTTTAGGATGAACTTGTATATCTACTTTCCAGTGATGTAGGTCATGGAAATTGCTTCGACCCACTTTGTGATATACTTTTTGGCAGTGATGATGAATTTATGGTCGTTGGATGAGGTGGGTGTGATTTTGAATATGAGATCGAGCACCCATTGTGAAAAGGGCCATGGTGTGACAATAGGATGGAGTTCCTAAGCTGGTGCATGGATAAGTTCTTTATGCTACTAGCATTGTAAACACTTTCTGATAAATTCATGTGCCTCCTTTTCCATTGTTGGCCAATAGTACCCAATTCTTAGCAATTTCTTAGCCAAGGTCATACTGCTTGAGTGTGAACCACAAGTGCCATTATGTACCTTAATTAGAGTAGTCGTGGCTTCCTTAGGATTTAAACAATGTAAAAGGGTTCACTCAATGCTCTTATAATAGAGGGCTTCTCCTAGGATGACAAAATGTAAGGAGATTTTGACAAAGGCTCATTTAAGGTTCAAGGTAATGTCAACTAGGAGGAATCCTATTCTCAGGTAGGTGTAGATGTCACGATACCAGGGATCACTAGGACCAAAGAGTTCACACACATATTCAGACTCTAGTACCTCGAATCTGGGTACGAGAAGCTCCTCTACCAAGAATTCATGTTTTGAGACATTGCGAGGGATATCCAGTAAGGATCCAATTGTTTCAATGGCATCAGCTACTCTGTTGTTGGCTCTCGATATTTGCTCAAAGGTGTTATCAATGAATGATTATTTGAGGATTTCTACTAACTTCTTGTATGGCATGAGCTTGTTATCCTTAGTTTGGTACTCGCCATTGACTTGGTTGATAATAAGATGTGAATCCCCATAAACCTTTATTGCCATGATCTGCCACTGTAATGCAATCCTGAGACCTATGGTTAAAGCCTCGTACTCTACAATGTTGCTAGTATAGGGAAATGCCAATTTGTAGGATCTAGGTATACAATCCCCTTGTGGGGAGATCAAGAAGACATAGGATCCTAATCCATGTTGTGTGTATGAGCCATCGAAGTAGAGTTTCTAGAGATCGGCTATGTTGACATTAAAGATGGAATCATTTGGAAACTCTGATATGGGCGAATTCTTTGAATAAATTGGAGCCTCTCCCAGTTGGTCTGCAATGACTTGTCCTTTGATTTCTTTTCACTCCACATACTCAATGTCATGTTTTGATAGTATCATGACCCACTTAGCCATCCTTCCTGTGAGCATTGCCTTTTTTAGTAGATACTTTAGGGGATCAATCTTGATGATAAGTTTGATTTTGTGTGCCAACATGTAATCTCAAAAATTTTGTGAAGCAAAAACTACTGCTAGATAGACTTTTTCAATGAATGAGTAGTTTAACTCATGGTCGAACATTGTTTTTCTGATGTAATAGATGGCCCTCTCTATCCCATTTTTATCATGCTGAGCTAAAAGAGCACCAAGGGCTGTTGTTGTTGCCAACATATATAGGATTAATGGATTTCCTGGGATTGGTGGCATTAACACTGGTGGCGTAAGTAGATATTATTTTATTTTACTAAATTCCTTATCAAACTTTCCATCCCACTTGTATGCTACTCCCTTGTGGGGTAGATGTGAATATGCGATATGTTTATCCACCAGCTACGCTATGAACCTTTCAATGGATTGGAGTCTACCTTGTAGGCCTCTGAGTTTTTTTAGTATCCTTGGTGTCTCCATGTTGAGGATTGCTTTGACCTTGGCGGGATCCACCTCTATTCCTCTCATCGATACTATGTATCCCATAAGTTTTCCTGATTGTACCCCAAAGAAACATTTCTTGGGGTTGAGTCTAACAATGTAATTTTCCAGTCTATCAAAAATGGCACTTAGGGTTGCTATAAGATTTCATCTCTTCTTTGAATTGGCGAATATATCATCCATGTAATTGTCGACAGTTTTGTGTATCATGTCATGAAAGATTAGTGTCATGGCCCTCTGATATGTAGCCCCTACATTTTTTTATCCCAAACGACATCATATTCCAACAGTAGGTGCCCCATGGACATGTAAATGTCATCTTATGCTAGTCCTCCTTTGCAATAATTATCTGGTTATACCCCGAGAAGCCATCCATCAGTGATAGAATCTCATGACAGACCATCATGTCCACTATCATATCAATATTAGGTACTGGAAAATCATCCTTAGGGCATGCTTTGTTTAGGTCTCTGAAGTCTGTGTAGATAAGGATGCCCCCGTTTGGTTCTGAAACTGGCACAAGATTTGATACCCATTCTGGATAATCAATTGGGCGTATGAAGAAAACATCTAGGAGTTTCTATAATTCTACCTTGACTAGCAAAGCTATCTGAGGGTGCATCTTTCTTAATTTATGTCTTACTGGTTTTGCCCCTGGGTAAACAACTAGGTGATGAACCATGACTTTTGGTTCAAGAGCCTACATGTTAGTATAGGTCCATGCAAAGTTCACCTTTATTTCTCTTAGAAATGAAGCTATCAGTTCTTATTCTTCTGTCAGAAGTGATTCTGCATAAAAGGTGATATGTGGTGTTGCTTTTGTTCCTAGATTGATAGGATTGCATTGTTCTGCCAAGACTATCGATTTATTATGATGAAGTGTCATAGGGGGGAGATTGAATCCTTCATCTTTCAATGCCTCTGAGAGGTTTTCACCATCATATGCATCCTTTAATTCTACTATTCTTTGGTTAGAGAGTGCCACAATGTAGTTTTCCCTCAATGACCCTGAGCTTATTCTCATTCTTTTTCTTTTGTGACTAAAGGACTCAATCATCTCCCCATAATATGCATGGGTGTCCAATGTGATGTCAAACCCAACCTTTTGATTTCTGCATGGTATTGTATCCCTTAGTCCCATGAATTCTGAGAGAGCCTCATCATTTTTGAATGTGTCTAGAATCGGTGGTCCTCGTTGGTCGTAATCGATGAGCTGCGGGTAAACTAGGTTTATCTTGTGAATTTGGCGTTTTGAGTCAATGAGTGAGGCACTAATCACAAGTAAGGAATAATCCTCAAAAAAAGTGGGAAGGTCAATTAAGGTATCCTCACCATCACTACTGGTGCATACATCAGTTACGTCAAAGGTGAAGTTGTCTAGGGGTAAACCTATTGATACGGGTAGTTGTAGGGAGGTTGTTGATAACTAAGGAAAATACTTGACTGCTCTACTAGGGGTACCTCTGCCATGTACGGTTATACTCAAAGGGGTAAATCCAAGACCAAGGTTTCTCATTCATCTTTCTACAGTGATGGACTCTAGCCATCTATCACTATTCCTTCCAAGGCTTTTTTTTCTGTTGTAGCCCATACCAAGAATTATTTGTAGTCCTCTGGTAGCTTCATCCATGGGTAGGGTGGGTATGGGTCTTTCATCATGATATAGTGTTCTTGAAATTTCTTCCTCATCCAAATTTGTCTGAATGAGGTTTCCCCAATGATGAAATCCAGAAGGGTCTACCCTACTAGTGTGGATTGGTGTTTCGGTGGATTGAGGTTGCCCATGCCTCCTAGGAGATTGTTGTGACTCTCCTACAACAAATGCATTTTTCTTCATTTTGTAATCTCTGCACCCATTATCCTAGAACATGAGCTTGATATCAAATATGTCAGGGATGGAGGGTGTCTCTTTCATAGAAGTGGAGGCAAGGTTAGATAAATCTAAATATGAAGTGGATAGGCCTTCATCATTTTTTGGTACTTGGGGAATTTTATAAAACTTGGATTCTAGGTTTTTGTAATAGACAAATGGTTCTGGATCACCATGTATTGTGACCTCCTCATTCTGGTATAGGAATTCTGATGCATTAATGGAATGTTGAGGTAACCTCCTTCATTCCATGGATGCATGGGCATCCTAGGAGGATTTTGCATGGTAGGTTGAGATCAAGTACTTGACAATTTCTCTCCATGGTTGTTGGCCCCACTTGGATTGGGATTTTGATAGTTCCTTGAGACACTCTTTCTTGATCATCATATGCTCTTATGGTTATGCCTTTGTTCTTGTCAATGGAGTCCTTAAAGAATACCAAGTTATTTATCAGTTTGAGTGAATAGATATTGAGGCCTGCACCTCCATCCACCAGGACCCTTTTGACTTTCTTTTTTCTGAATGAGAACTTGAAGGTGAAGTGCACAATTGTGAGATGGTTGGGCGGGGAAATCTTGATCGAAGAATGTAAGGAGATTTTGGGTAATGATGTTACCAACCATAGCCTAGAAATTTTATGTACTAAGGATGGTGGAGATGGTGGATGCAACTAATGCTTTATCAAGGATCTTCCTATGGGTGGCAGAAATTTTCAATAATTTCATGATGAATATTTAGGTGGGGATTCTCTTTAGCAGGTCGATGACACTATAGTCGTAGGGAATGGATTTTGTATTTGAAATAGGGGTCTTAGATGGTTGTGATGCCCCTGCAATAGTAACCTTTCTACCATGTGTGGTGAATCTACAATCGGCATTGGCTCCTTTGATGTTAATGATCATAACCATCCCATCTATGCATGCAACAATGTATTCATACACAAGGTTTGCACTAGCATAATTTTGCTTCCCTTTGTTGTTCCCCTAGTTATTTCCTTGATTATGATTCGGAATCATGTTTGTGTATATTTTAAGGTCCTGATTTCCAACTGGTTGTTCAATGTTTATGATCTTTTCCTCAATGAGGTCCTAGATGATATTCTTTAACCTCATGCAATTTGCAGTTGTGTGTCCCTTGATTTTGTGAAAATCGCAGAGGAGATTTTTATTGTACCATGGTGGTTTTGTCATGGGTTCCACATATTTCTCAGAGTTGGAGATTTTGATAGGGTTTTCCTTAACCAACTTCTTCATTATGGATTCAATTGATTCTCCAAGGGCCAGAATTTCCACTTGGGGGGAAATTTGTTTCGGGGAGGTGGTCCTACTTGATTGTTTAGATTGCTGATTTGATTGCTAGGAATCGGTTGTGGTTGTGCCACTGTATTAGTTTACACATTATTATGACTGTGATTTTGTGGTTGGTGATGGGTTTGGATGTTCTTCTTAGAGGCATTGATGACCAATTTAGCATCGACCACTCTATCGTTTGTGATATTTTTATTCCTCGACCATGTTCGAGGTTTATCATTATAATTGGTGGATGGGAAGTTATCCTATTGTGGATGAAATATCAATGCGCCTCCTCACACAATAAGGGCTCTTTCAATATTGAGCACTTTTGGGATCAAATGATCATATGTTGTGATACATTGTATTTTTAAGTAGAATGCCAAGTTTTCATCTAGATTGGATATGATTGTGCAAACTTGTTGTTCTTCTAGCATGGTCCACTTGCTCTGATTTGCCTTGGATCACCATCTTTGCAAGAAGGATGCAAAGAGCTCTCCTTTTCTTTTCTTAAGCATTGATAGTTCCTCCAAACTAACATCTGCACCCATGTTGAATGCGTAGTTTTTTAGGAAGGCTTCCACAACTTCCTGGAATGTTTTAATGCCTATGGGTAGGTGAGAAAACCAATCCATGGTAGGATTAGTCAGACTTCAAGGGAAGAGTCACATTAGATAGGTGTGATCGTATGCAACCTCCATGCAATGCACATAAAATTCCTTGACATGATTTTCAAGGTTTCCTGTCCCATTGTACTTATCAAATTTGGGGATCTCAAATCCCTTTGGGAATGGTACCATTGTGAGACTTATATCAAATGGATAGGGGCACAAATTGTTTGACATTCTTGTTGTTTGTCCTGCTTGTAGGTCCAACACCTATTGTGAGAGCAATTTGATTTGTGCTCCAAGAACATTTTATGGATCAAGAGGTGGGATGAATGTGTTTTGAGGTGTTTGTGGTGTTTGATTGATGAGAAGGGTATTGGTGGTCGTTTGTTGCAAGCTCTGCTCTGCATTTAAGGCCTACTGATATTCCTGCATTTGTGCCAACAATGCTTGTTGTTGATCTTGCTGCTATTGTTCCAATGAAAATTGTTGTTGTTCTAGCTGTTGTTGTTCCCATAAAGCACATTGTTGGTCTAGTTGTTGTTGCGCCAACAAAACTTCTTGTTGGTATAGTTGCTATTGCACCAACAAATCTTGTTGTTTATCTTATGCTTGAAAATATTGCAAGGCTTGTTGGTATGCACCTGTTGAGCCATGTATTGGGTTTGAGCTTGAGCCTGTGCTTGTTGGGTTGGTTGCACGGCTTGTGCATCTTATGCAGCTTGTTGGGCAGTTAATTGTGCTTGCGCTTGCTGAGCAACCTCCTATGCAGCTTGTTGATTTTCCTAAAGTACCCTTTGATGGGTGGCCTTTTGGACTGCCTAAATCATTTTGATGAATGAATTGGTCACTTTTTCTTTTGGTGGGATTGGTGGTGGATTGGGAATGGTGCTAACTATTGTGTCAAGCGGAGGAGTTGTGTTGGTAGTCAAGACTTGGGTTGTTTGTTGTGTGTTTGAGATGCTTGGTTCCTAGGAAGGTATGTTTTGAGACATTTGGGGACCAGTTGATGTATTGACTGTGGTGTCTTGAATGGTTGCCACCTATTGTTGTGATGATGTCAAAAGGAGAGGATTTGATGTGATGCTCATATTGCCTTGATTTGATAAACTAGTGGTGGGTAGGGGGGGAAGACCCAACCCAATAGGTGATATGGATGTGAGTGGTAATGGAGGGAATGATGGTATGTTCCCTTGGAAGAGTGATGATGAGAATGGATCAGTGACTCCCATTGTTATGAACAAACTACCCTCTCGTTGTGATAGAGAAGTTTGTATTTTCAGTGGATAGATTGGGATTTGCATGGAATGATGAAGAGTCTGCGTGATTATGGAAAGCAAGCGGTAAATATGGGTGTGATGGGTCTAGCAGGATAGAGTTATCCGGTGTGGTGCTGACATTTACCTCTATATTGTTTACAAGGTGATGCTTTTGTAATTCTTGAAACATGGTGCTTCCCTTGTTAACAATTGTAGAGGTTGGTGCGATTGTCGATATGGTTTGGGGAATTTTTTAAGTGATGTTTGGAATTGACATTGGGGGTAAGCTTTCAAGAGCCTCTCTACACTAGTAATTACGTCAAGATCGAAGGGAATTGAGCCGCTCCTTCCATTAATGCACGTATGTATAGAGAAGGATTAAGTTTTAGCATGGCATTCACAATTCTATGATTCTCTGGATTTTGAATCATTTTGGTTATTTCCTTTTGTGTCATTCCCAAGTCCTCGTGAATGATGTCCTCTTCATAGCCTTCCTCTTGAGGATTTTGTGATGGTAGAGAAGAGTTGTTTAGGGGATTGCTTGATCCTACAAGGTTTACTTCAGAGGTTGCTTGACTTAAGTCACTTGAAGTTGATTTTTCTTTTGTGTTTTCCATGTTCCTCTTGTGTTGTGATCTTGTTTGGACCATAAAATAGAGATCATTTGATATTAATCTTTAGGTACAAAAAGAGAAGAACTAGGAGAGTCCAAGGATCAAAGGGGTGATGATGTTGATGAGATAAATGGATGATGTAGATGAGTGAATCTCTTGAAGAAATTTTAGGGGTGATACTAAATTTTTTAAGGCTTGGATTGATTTTGATAGTTTGACTAGGTGTGTTAAGCCAAACAAAGAGGATGGTGAACTTGTAAACCCTAAGAAGTTGCGTTATCTTAGACAAAATTGGTACAAGAGAATGAATTGGCTAAGTTTGTTAAGCTAATCAAATTTATCATGAATTAGTATACCTTAAGAAGTTGCATTATCCTAAAGGTAAATTTGTTCAAGAGGATTGATAATTTGACTAGGTGTATTAAGTCAAATAAAGTGATGCTGATTTTGCCTTTAAGTTTAGCATAAATGATTTTTCAAAGTTCTCAATTTTTTTTTGGTGAAATGGGATTTTGATTTTGATGGTTGAGGTGGATGAGAGTGAATATTTTGATCCTAGACTTGATGTAGACAAGACTCTTTTTTACAAGACCTCGATATTGAAGAATATGCCATAATTCCTATGTGAGAAAAGAAAACCTTTGGAAAAGAGTTGGATTCTATTGACAATAGAACTCATTAAAACTTGGATTGTTCTTTGAAGGTTTCTTGTAGAAATTATACGACAATATTTCACTAACTTCAAAAATCCTTTCGAGATGCTCTTCACAAGATTTTAGGCTAGTCTTCTTGAACTTTGGTTTTTGGATTTTGACTTTTCGAGAAATCATTTGAGGAAACACATGTGGGGTCCAATTGTCTTTATATTTGCTTAATGAGTTCCTTTTATCAAAATAACTCTCTTGATTTATGATTTCAAACTAAATGTCTATGTCTTAATCCCTTTTCATTCCACAATGTCCATTATGTGAAAGTCAAGGTTTCAAGAGCACCGTTTCCTAGGTTGAATTTGGTGAAAAAAAATGATGATTAAATCCAAGCACTTAGAAACCTCTAAGGACGAAATCCCTAGGGCAAGCAAGAGCACATGGATTTGTCAAGGGTATTTGTTTCCTCCAAAGGGTTTGAAATTTCAAAGCTTTTATGAATGTTTGTTTCTCAATTTTTTAGAACCAAGCAAGGTGTTTTGATTTCATGAACATGTACAATCCCCAGGCTGAAAAGACAATATTTTTTGGGTTCCCACTTAGACGAATCCAATTGCGCATATTTAGAGCGAATGACTAGATTCTTGACCACATAGGCTCCCCCTTACAGTTCACTCACTTCTCGGGTTAGCCAAGTATCAGTAACCATGAATCTCCCATGGCATAATTTTCATCTCTACAATAGAACTTCATGTATAACGTGGGGTGGTTTCAAAGGACATTACCTTTTGCACCAACAAATAGATAGGATTTTGTCCTTTTCTAAACAATGGTTTTAATGTAGGCATTCCATTTGTGGGGGACTATCCATTTGGTGAGAGACCATTGCTTCCCTTCTCATCAAAATAATCCTCATGATATTGGCCTTTATTCCAATATCCTCACTTGTATCTTGGGTGGAAGTCGCTTGGCTTTAGCGTGTTCCCGGTTGGTTCATTCCCTTGGGTGATTACTTTTTCCCACAAGGCAAGCTCGCTAAGATAAAAAAAAAAAAAAGCATATCCCATAGTTCAATCGACCTTCATTGAAAAAAAAAGGGAGAAAACTCGCAATATACCACGCTTACACTCGCAAGATGTTTTGTTCAATTTTAATCCAAAAAATGAAGTGTGGAGGCAATTATTTTACTCAACTTAAGATCACCAAAAGGGATTTTGATTCTCAAGATTTCCATGAGGTGCAAGAGAAGGGAATACATCTTTTTGATGATATTATTTTGAATAAATAATTACAAAACAAAGCAAAACTTGTTCATTTTAAGCCCACAAATCAAAATGAATTCTTTTTAAAGCACCAAAATCAAATATGAAGTTTGTTTTGTTCAATTGCTAAACCTCAACCAAATCTAGTAAATTGGTCCTAAGGTTATTTTTAAGCCTTTTGCAAGATTTAAAAGGGAAATTTGTGTTGTTCTTTTTAGGACCCAAAAGAAAAATTATTGTTTCCGAAGGCATAAAAGATAACAAAATCCTTTTAAGGAGATCAAAGATTCTCTAAAAGTGTTAAACAACACTATAGTGTTGAAAAAAACTTTGTGGAGGATGAGGTTGATTTCCCAATGGAATCTTCCATTTTGCTTCCTTCCTTTCTTTTACCTACAAAAAAATCAAAACCAGAAGATGCAGAGGTAGTAAACAAGTCAAGAAATCAAAAAGCTAAAATCAGAACAGCACATGTTAAAAAGAAAACCAAATTTAAATTTTTCCCTGTCAGCCTACGGTGTAGTTAGCATATGCGACACAGTTTGGAAACTCAGCAGTGCAATATAGCACCACACCTTGACTAAGTGCAGCGCTCTACAAGAAATAGAGAGATCGATTGTAGTGAAGTTTTATCTGGCAGCGCAGTTTGCAACTTAAAAATTTGTGGCAAAGTTTGAAATATTGAATATTTTGAGTCAGAAAGCAGGTGCGGCATAGTTTAGGAAAAGTGCAGTACAATATGGCACCGGATCTCTGAAATAAATGCAATATAGCATTGCGTAAACTATCAACGACGCAGTTTCCCATGTGCCCAAAAAATGTTAAAAAAGCATGAAATTTTTGAAAAACGTGATGAAATCCTTGAAGTTTTCCCTCCTTCTAGCTCCAAAATGTGAACCCTAGTTTGGTACCTATACAAATGCAATAAAAAAACATATTATTACATCAATATGCAAGGTAAAACAAGGATTCCCCATGAAATCCATTTACAAAACTTAAATAGAAAGAAGAATGAAGAATAATGCAATAAACCAAATCAAATCTATCTAAGCTAAGCAAACTCTTGATCCCATGGGGGAATTCATGCCAATTGATGTGTCAAAATTACCCCTTTCCCAGCTCCTTTGTTTCAATGTTGATGATATGTGGATGATCAAATCTCCTTGATGAGATTTTGGCATAACCTATCTATGAAATCATGAAAATTATGAATACTTTTAGAGAAATGGGCAAAATTAACTCTGAATGTGAAGAGAGTAACTTTGCATGAGATTGTGGATGATGAATAAGGAGAGAAGCCTCCCATTTATAGATTTAAATTTGGAAGAAAGAGCAAGATTTGAGCAATCTGGGACTAAGTTTCAACCAATAGTCAAATGCCACTTGTCACAATGTGAATGGTTGATGTTTGTGCAAGTTTTGATCAAAGTGCCCATAAATGCCATTATTTTAATTTTAAAAATGTTGAAATGACAAGGTCGGGGGAGAGCCAAATGGAGTTATGACCACTTGGCTCAATGAAAAAGGAATTTTAAGATGAAATAAATGCCTTGTTGGAAGGCCCAAGTCCACCTGGATTCAAATTCAAATTTGAGGGAATATTCCCTTTTTATGCCATGTGAGGGAAAGTAGAGATTTAATAAATGAATTAAATATATTTTCATGTGCAAGTTGCATTCTCTAGAGGATGTGACATGAGTTAGGATTAAATTAATTAAAGATTAATCAATTTAATGAGAGGAGATGTGACCTATTTAATTTATATTTATTGATTGATATAAACCAAAAGGAGATAGAAAATTATTTAGACATAGTTAAATAAATATTTTGATTTATTTATCTAAAGGAGATGATGTTAGATTAAATCAAATAAGGTTTAATTTATTCAATTTAATAAGTAGACTTTAAAGATTTAATCAAATAAGATGAATTATTTAATTAAAGAGGTATATGAGGGTTAATTAAACAAAATGATTTATTTAATTAATAGAGTAGAATGACTTAATCAGATAAATTTGATTTATTTAATTAAGAGAGGGAATATGATGAATTTAATCAAATAAAGATTATTTAATTAAATTTATTAGTAAAGGAGATGGTAAGCTGAGAGTGTGATTCAAGGAGAAATGATGTTAGTAATCAGGATCAAGTGTGTTGGATCGAATTGTACATTGTTCATGTCTTCAAAAATAAGAAAAATAAATCATGACAATGGCCCTATTGTCTCTAAGGAGAAAGACATATCAAACACTTACATCTCTTTTATCAGAGGTATATTTGAATAAATTTGTCTAGATACTAGTGAACTTGTTGAGTTTGTGAACGTTATTCTTAAAAGTATTAATGAAACTGATAATAAGGGATTATTATAAAGACGTCTCTTTGGAGGAAGTGAAAATGGTTGTTTGATCCTTTGGGGCCTTCAAATCCCATAAATTTAATGGCTTACCCCTTTCTTCTTCTAAGCTTTATGGGACATCATTTCATGGGATCTACATACTACCACTAGAGATTTATTTAGATCAAGTAGTTTCCTCAAACAATTGAGTCAAACCTACCTTGTTCTTATCCCAAGGTGATTGAGGCCAATTCCATGTCAGAAATATGATCTATTAGTCTATGCAATACCATTTATAAATTTTTTTTTATAGTTTTGGTCAACAAAACCAAACCCCTTCTTCACACTCCCATATCCCCTAGACAAAAAGGCTTTATACTTGGATAATAGATTCTTGATGTTGTAATAACCACCCATGAGCTCATTCATTCTATGGAAAAAAAGGTCCAATTGGCTTCTCAAAATTTATATTTATAAGGCCTATGATAGACTTCTATGACCTTTCCCTTTTTCTATACTAAAAAAAATTAAGTTTTGTGAGAAGGTCCTAAAATATTATTCACTCCTACATCTACTCCCGTACCTATTTGATGGTACTGAATGATATCCCATATGGATATTTATCAATTGGTAGATGGTTAATATAGGGGGACACTCTTCCCCCTTACATATTCATTTTGGTAGTGGGAGCTTAGGGTTGACACTTCCAAAAGCTTACAATCTCTAATAAAATTATGAGGGCCAGAGTTGCAAGTCCCATCTTTCCCTTCCTTCTTAGCATCAACAATTTGTTGATGATACCATTATGTTTTGTGTTACCTTTGTTGTGGAAGCTAAAATATGGAAGGTTTTGGCATAATATTATTATTGATGTCAAATTATGTCATTATTGTCAAAGGTTAGATAAATGGATTCTCGGATGTCATTATGCTCAGAGGATCAAATTCTAGAAGAGTTAGTGATACATGATCAAGAGAAGAAAATGTTTTTCAAATTGATGTAATTTTGATCAAATATTGCAATATTGTCATGAAATATTGTCATGCTATTGTAGATGTCACTTCTAAAAGTCATTGGAGAAAATAGGCTACATATTCGACATGGGTTTTTTGAGAGGATTCGATTTGTATGGTCTACATGATCTAAGGAGGTGGAAAGTGCTCAAGAATAATTTATTCATGCCTCTAGTCAAACTAGGGTTTTGTAGATAAACACTAGGAGTTGTAGTCATGGCGATGAAAAAATTTTATTTTTTGATGTTGATTGTGTATAGATGATAGCATGTCATTTCAGTCATCACCTAAGCCATTGGTATCATCAACATAACCTACCCCTTTACTTGGCACTAGTAGTTGGTATTTTGTCTGCATTGTGCCAATCCTTCACATTAAATTTTGTGTATTACTTCAACCTTGTGTTTGTGCGGTATGTGATGAAGTATTTCAATGGTGAAGATTGGAGTATGGATACTGAACAACTACATTCATGTGATTCACATCATGTTTTGTTCAAAGTCTACCTCAGCTTGTGATAGAGATAAATCAATGGTTGAGGATAGATAGAGGAGATCTAATAGTCATCGCTTCTTTGCTTCACATCACTATTGTGAAGAAATAGGAAGGAAAATATGCACAATATGTGAAGGCTTAAGTGTTAGTGGAGAATGACATAAGTAAAGACAAATGGAAAAGTGAGATTGCATTGTGAGGAATGTTCGTATTGGGATTATACTTCTTCAAGACATGAAGCTTTCCATGATACACTAAAGGGTTGTGATGGAGAGATAAGGAGGATGCATGCCTAACATGGTAGATGGGGAATGTAATTGCATTCAACAATGATCCTTTGCATCATGGTTAGATCTCTTTGCACACAAATGGAGTTATGATAGGAAAATAGAATGCAATTAAAATCTAACAAAAGAGATCAAGGAATGGTGATCGAATGGTGATTGCTCCTCAGATTCACCTCACGAAAATGAAGTTGATTCCTTAGGAAAATTAGTGATACATTAAGTAATTGTGACGGTTATAAACAAAGTGACAAAGATCGATGATACCAATTAAAAAAATATCAATCTAATGATAGTATTTTAAAGATTGTGAGAATGAAGGATGATCAGAGGATTGTGGCATTAAGATCAAACATCCACAACACAAGTTTGAAGTTGAATTCTCATAATAGCTATGTCAGTGTGAACTAGTTTTCAACTAGTTTCCATCACAGTGAATAAAATTAATTGGCCCAATTACTCCAATAAAATATTTGATTGGCAATAGGATATGTAGAGTAGTGACATAGACTACACAAGTGATTGAGACCAAAATCATATTGATAATACAAGGGAATGCATTAATTGCATATTAGGTTTAGGATTTTAGAGGTTATTATATTTAGAAAAATGAGCAATGAATCTGAATCTGTTGGTGATGGTGTGTGGCTCAAGGAATGAATTCCTTGTCGACTAAGTGGTTAGAATATAGACAATAAAAAATTGGTGAAGTGTTGATGAATGTTTTAGGGAGTGTGAGCTCTTGAGGTGGAGAGAGAATGCACTAAAAGAAAAAAGAGGAAAAGTGTAGTAGAATGTGTATATGTGATCTCTTGAGGTAGATAGAGAATGCACTAATAGAAAAATGGGAAGATACAAAGGTGTGTGTGAAAGAGCAGAACCCAAACAAAAATTAATTAAATTTATCAAGATTAAAATTAAAGGTGTAGAAAAGAGAGAGGTACAAGACAAAGAATTGTGTTATAGAAACAACAAAAGGAATTGAGTAGTTGCAAATAGGGTTGCAACATTTAATTGTGTTCAATAGAACAAATTATATTACTTTGTACTGTAAATATAATTGGTGGGTGCCATCATATATCTTGGTAGGTTCTCAATGTAGGGAGTTGGTGCTTCCTTGTAGTGGGTGCTCCTAAAACTAGGGGATTGGTATCTCCTGGTTAGTACCCTTAAACATTGTAATTAGAAGATTTGATTGTGAGGCTGGATTAGGATAGTAGATCTTAGCAACTATTCTCACTATGTTTTTTCCATCTTTGGTTTTCCACATACATCTAGTGTTATGTGCAATTATGTGTGAATGTTTATCTCTCTACATGTTTAGTTTTAATTTGCACTAAAATAGTTAAAATGAGTTAATCTACTTTAATTTTCAAAGGGACAAATTTTAGTTGATCTATTAATTCACCCCCCTCTCAGTAGATTGTTTTTATACAACAATTGGTATTAGAGACTTGGTTCCCTAAAATAATCCCAATCAGCTCGAGTAGATATTGAAAAAGTGAACACAATGGCCAATCAAGAGGGCTCATCTATGAACAAGGCACCTTGGTTTGATGGATTAGATTATTCTTTCCAATGCATTATAATGGAGTCATATTTGGTATACTTAGGGGTTTGATCTATGGATGTTTGTTACGAATGTCCAGATATACACCTTCAACATTTTCTCTTACCGATGTTGCAAGAAAGAAAGACTACAAGAACAATGTAAAGGAGAAGTATGTTATTCTGTATGGTTTGACTAACTTAGTGCTTGTCAAAGTGATGCATTACAGTAATACACATAATTTATATAATAAGTTGAAATGAATCTATGAAGGAGATGATAAAGTGAAGTTGGAAAAGCTACAATTTCTCATATCCAAGTTTGAAGGCCTAAAGATGAGCGAAGAAGAAAATATTGTAGATTATCTTATGAGGGTTGATGAAATAGTAAACTCAATCAAAGGGTTTGGATAAGAAGTGAAAGACACAATCATTTTTCAAAATGTCTTTAGGTCTATTCCATCAAAGTATGACTCCAAGATATTTGTAATAGAGGAAGCAAGAGAACTGGATATACTTACTCCTGATGAACTACATGACATATTCATCACATATGAAATGAGGATGGGAAATGTAGAGTCATAGAAAAGAGAAGTTGCATTAAAGGCTATCAAAAATGAGAAGATTGAAGTATCCAAGAAGGACAAGGAAGAAGCCTCCACATCTAAACATGAGGAGACTAATGAGGAAGAAGCAAACTTCATCTGAAGATTAAGAGAAGGCTCTTGCAAGTATAGAGGTAAGTTACCCTTCGAGTGTTCTAATTGTGGTAAAGTAGGTTATTTTTTTGCTAAATTTCCTTACAATAAGAAGGATAATGTTGAACAATAAGTAGATAGTAAAAAGAAGAAACCCTACTTTCATAAGAATTTTTTTTTATGAAGAAGAAGGGTTTGTATGTTCAAGAGGAGAGTGATTCATTTGATGCTAGTGATATTTTTGAAGATGAAGACTGTGCCTTTGTGATGGAAGAAACTAAATTTCTCATCATGGAAAAATGTTTTGAAGAACAAAAATATAGAAAAGTTGAGAATCTTGGTTAAGAAGGTGAGAAAGAAGGAGAAGTTGATCTTGAAGGAGAACTTATTTTTTCCTTAGAACAAATTGATAACCTAAGAGAGGATATTGATAATTGGAAAAAGGAAAATAAACATTATAAGATGCTTGCACAAAAGGAGACTAAAAAGCTAACCATATAACTTGAAGATTCTAATCAGATGTTGGTAAGATTGAAGCTACAAGTGAAGCAATAAAAAATAATTGAAGATGTAGTTAAATCTTAAACTACAATCCAAAGTGGAGAAATGTATGCAACTAGAGGTAGGAATAGTGGCCTTAAGAAAATAATTAGAAAAGGATAAAGATCAAACAGAAAAAGGCCTGAAGCTGAAAGGGAGCTCAAATATTTTTGATAGATTATTGAGCACACAAAATTCCTCTAACAAAGAAAAATATGGTTTAGGTCTTGAGAAAGGGAAAAAATACTTTTACTAGTGTTTGCAAACCTATATGAGATATTTAGAGTAGAAAATTCTGGTACAGATGGTGAAAAATCTTGCAAGGAGAACACCCCTGAAGAAGAAAAGAAGACTATTGAGATAAAGAATGTTGAAGAAGAAAATGAGCTTGCTAAAGACAAGAAGAACATTCAATCAGTTCCTTATTATCAAAAGATGAGGTAGAAGAAGAAATATTGATGTTGAAGGATTCATAAGGGTGAGAGATCTAAAGAAGCCAAGATAAAGAAGTCCTTCTCATCCTACTCAAGGATATGCTATGAACGGGTACTCTTCATGCTTCTATGGGTATTGTTATACTTATAATCAATTTGGTCATAGAGCTAGAGATTGTAGATTTGTTACTAAAAAAAGTATAAATTTTGTAAGCAATAATCCATTTTCTCCTTTAGTAGATATGAATATAATGTGTTATAATTGTAATAATTTGGTCATATAGCTAATAACTATAGAAAAAAATTCATAAGACTAAAATTATAGAGTGAGAAAAAGAAAAAAAATCCTCCTAAAATAAATAATAAGTCTAAAGTCTCTGAAGAGAAGGAAGATAAGGAAGAAAAGAAACCTAAGAAAGTGTTGAAGGAAAAAGAGAAAAATCCCACACAATCAATAGTTGTACAAATTACTCTTCACACAAAGAAGCAAAATTTGCGGGTTATAGATATTGGCTTATCTAAACATATGATTGGTGACAAGAGAAATTTCATCTAGATCGAGAGAAGTAAGGAATGATTAATCAGTTTAGGTGACTAAGCAATGTGGGAAAGGGTACTTTATAACCTAGGTCATAAAATACCACTATTCTCCAATTGCCATTCAAGAATTTCCTAGGATCCTTAATTGGATTGAATATCAACCCAAAGTGCAAGTCAACTCTTAGAAAGGAAGACCTAGGAGGGGTTCTTTTAAGCTTTGAGGGGTTTACCACTAAGAAAAATATTGGAAAAGACAACGTAACATTCAACTTGAAAAACCTAGTAATGCAAGCCAAATAATGAAATTATGTAATAGCAAGTTAGGATGTATGTACCTAGGAATTTTGGAAATGTGATGAGGATTTTGGAAATTCAAAGAAGCTATCAAAATATGATAGGTAGGACTAAGATGCCCTTACTATTGTCTTAGTCCTACTGCTATTTTTTGGGGGAAATATAGAATCTTTGGATGTCAGAACATAATCTACAAAATTTTGGATGTTGTGGTTATGTTGCTGATATATGGTTGTCATTTATTTCAACACTATTAGAACTTGATGCTTTGAAGGTTGTATATGTCGAGGATATTGAGAAAATTAAAATAAACATGTTATAGTGTACCTATGATGCAAAGAAGCTCAGTATAGTGTAAAATCAGTACAATGATTTTCAGGTGTTGAGATTTAATGGGTTTGTTTCTAAGACTATCTAGCTTATACCTCAGAATTTTTAGTGGTACACATTAAGATTTGTGTAGGTTGTGCATTTCGGTGTTCCTACAATCATTTTGTTACTCTAGCAGTTTTTTTTGGAAGAAAAGGATGAAATTCTTGCAATTCCAGCTATTTTGTATGCTTCTACGATGTTCGAGGATGTTTCTATATCATTCCCTATCCTTTTTGCATGTTCACATTGTTTGGTGTGATCACGATCAAAGATTTTTTCATGGTGTGTTTGGGTTTTCATGTTCTTGGCTGACATGATGGTTGTTGCATGTTGTGGATCCTTGTGGATTAATCTTTTAATGCTTGGCATATTTGAGGGTTTTGATTTGGGTCCTCACTATGTTGTGACTGATTTAGGTCACTACATAGAGATTTGTTCATGTATTGGGCCAAAATTTTGTAATCTATTCTTTTATTTTTGGTCGACAAAGTTGTTAATGTAAATCCTTGAAGCGGATATATAAGAGAAATTTTTCTCCTCATTCAGTGTGAGTATGTTTCATGTGTATGAAGTGTACGAGAGAAATGTGTATGTAAAGTGTGCAAAAAAGAGAAAACCATTTGAGTGCAAAGAAAAGTGTGAAGAAATAATTTTGTGCATAACTAGAAGTGTCATTAGGCTTATGAAGAATATAATTTATCAGTTCATATTCTTCAGATGGTTTTAATCTGAATATATTTTTAAGGCAATGATCCTTCCTTTGAGCAATGAGCTCCAGGTAGTGTGCTTGAATGGGTGTGTATTCTCTATTAATTTTTCATTATAATTTTAATAGGGCATAATCTTGTGGACTAACATCCACCATGGTTTTTCCCCTAACAAGGTTTCCACGTATAAAATCTTGGTGTTCATGTGTTTCTAATGTGTTGTTGATTCTTTCTTTCTTTGTTAATCTTCAGATCTAAGATTAAAGGTTGAAAATGTTGAATAAGTTTTAAATTTTGTAACAACTAATTCACCCCCCCTCTCAATTGTCTACTCTTGTTTTGCAAACAAAAAATACCCTTGGGAGGACTAAGACACCCTAGGTGGTGACTTAGTCCCATATTGAATTTTTGGAACCTTAGAATGTGATCGCGGGGTCCAATGTCTACACTTCCTTCTTCTCAGATCTCAAGTCATGAAACTTCCAAATCTGGCCTGTAGGTGACTTTATGTGAAGATGACAACTTTGTAATGCAATTTTTTCAACTTTTAAACTTTGCACTTCAAATGATCTTCAATTCTTCAACCTAAACTTTCAAACATAAACACACAACAGAGGAAAAAACTATTAATTATTAGTAAATGGGGGTTTGCCTCGGTCAAACCCCTTGTTGGTAAGCAAACCTTGGAATGAAATGAAATAAAGGAGGGAAATGATGACTGAACAAAGTTCTCTGTTGCATCTCACCAAACCATTGTTATGAAGTTTGAAAAATTGTGTGAGGTGGTTAGCTTGAATGTAGATCTTGAATCAAATGAGTGCTTGATAGATCTTGACTTGAATTTCTTTCTTGAATCAAAACCCTACATCACAAATGCTAGCTCAAAAACACACATAATGAAAGAATATCCTTGATATGATGCTTGAATCTTGATGATGGCTCCAAATTATTGATGAATTGTTATTGATCTCATTAAAAAATCATTAGGAATGAATACTTGAATGCTTGGGTATGCTTAAATTTCTTGTTAGATGATCAAAATGAGAGAAGGAACCTTGTATTTATACTTGTTTATGCTCAATATCCTGAAATTACACCACAAAAAGAAGACATAGGAATTAATTACTTAAAGGAGGTTAAATCCTACCAATATTTTAAATTAAATTCCATAAATAACTTGAGGGGGGTTAAGATGCCTTGGGTGGCGTCTTAGTCCCAAGGCATGAAGCTCAAGGCACAGACTCCAAAAAGGGGCCATTTAAGGTGCCTTTGAAATCAAGGTCACAAGACCTTTTGGGGACAAAGATGCCCTAGGTGGCATCTTAGTCCTATTCAAAAAATTAGGACAAACAACCATAATCATTAAATTATAATTTATCCTCTGATGTTTTTCAGGATTAGCTATAAAAAGATACAATTTATTAGGCTTGTGGGTGCAAAATAGGACCAATTAAGACATGAATAAGGATAAATAAAGAAAGGAAAGTGCAAACAAGTGTGAAAATGAGGGTATTTATTTTCCTACACTAAATTTAGTCCCCACTTTAGTGAGAGGATTAACTTGCTCCAAACTCACACTAAAGTAGCCAACCACAAAATCAAGAGGGGTTCAAATGTACAAGTGATTGTAAGATAGGTTGATAATGACCAAGAGGGTGGCCAAGCCCACAAGATAAATATATTATAGAAAATAAACATGAGAACAAAGGAGAAAAAATGTAGATGATATATGAAGCCATAACTAGATTGCAAGCATACACCATCAAAGATAGAAAAATGAAAATGAAAAATAAAAATGCAATGGTTCAAACTTTGACTAGTCATCCAATGCGCTATGACCAGGTTTAGGTTTGTCCAAAAAAGGTTTAAAATTTGAACAAGCTATCCACTATGCAAACAAAACACATGATCACAAGGGATAGTGAAGCTATTTGTCAACTAGGTGAGCACCAAGAGGTCCATATCAAAGTCATCCCTTCATGACTATGGTAAGGACAAAAATAAAATGCATGCTCACAAAGGCTAGCGAAGAAAGTTGTTCACTAGGTGAGGCCAACGAAACCATATCAAAACCATATCTCCATGAATTTAATAAGGTACAAAAATTCTTTCTCACAAGGTCTAGTGAAGCTAGTTGTTCACTGGGTGAGCCCTAGTGGAAATTATCAAATCCATACCTCCATGACTTTAATAAGGTAAAAAAAAAAAAAAAATGCAACACAATAAGAAAGACAAATGTTCAAAGGGGATTTTCTTAGTTCATGGGAGGTCTTAATCTTAGGGGAAAATGTTCCTAATGTCTCCAAGAGAGGACCAGTCAAAGGATAAAAGATTTGTAAATTAGGGGATGCGGTGCATTGCATCACCACTAAGAGGAATGTAATATGTTAGGATAGATCAAGCTCTTGAAGAAAATTACTCCCAATGTCACACAAAGAGAAAAAACAACCATATGAAGTAAGAAAATCACATCAAGGAACATTAAAATAAATGTAAATGAAATCATGCTGAAATAATGCTAAAATAATGCCAATGTATGCCCCCACTTTAAAGAAATTTCTAAAAACCATGTTGTGAGAAATTAGTTTAAAGTAGCCGAAAATGAAAAAGGAAAAGAGGGTTGCCCCCCAGAAACACATAAGGGATCTATCGATCCGGGGTCATTATCTATCTTTTCCGTAGTGATATTAGAGAGCTCGAAACTATCATCACTCCCCAAATACACATAAAACTTGAAGAATGACACAAAGAGAGTGGAAAAAAGGAGAAACCTTTTGAGTCAACATCGAAGAGACATAGGGTGTCTCGATGCCTTACATCATCCCCGGAAGGAAAAAAATAAGACAAAAATGAAAATGAAAGGAAAATGAAAGATACAAAATCTTTTGGGTCAACATGAAAGAGACATAGGGTGTATCAACACTTTGCGTCATCCCAAAAAGGAAAACACAAGAAAAAGATGAAAATGAAAGGTAAAGACTAATGAAAAGGAAAAATCTTATGACATATAGAAGAGTGTAGGTACAAATAAAGGAATGCACAAGGAGAGAGAGAACACTAAACAATATGAGGGATCACATTACACTCATGAAATCAACCAAAAAGAAAGAAAAAGGAAAAACAAGAAGACTAGTAAAGCACATGTGAATCAACCATCCAGTAGGTCATCTACATCCAAGTCTTGTTCAGTATATCTATAATGTAGATCACTAGTTAGAGGGACAACATTAAGTGTTGTACTAGGAGAATCACTAAGATAAACACATTGTAAATCACTTGGTTTAGGTGGATCATCATAGTTGTTATAATCTAAGCTCATAGAAGAGGAAAATAAAAAATTCAACTCATTATGCACTTGATCATCAATTTTAATTGTTTCTTCATCATCATCCAAGTTAACTAAAATAGCTGGAAAAATGATTATATCCACAGAAGGTGTTGGTCCTTGTTGTGTTGGAGATATAGGATATATTTGTTCTAGTAATGGAGGAGGCTCATCGTTTATTGCTTCTGTCACATTTGGATTTGGATTTTCTATTGTTTTCTTTGTTAATATTTTGAGCAATAGCATGACATCGATGCCTACACTCTCTATCATTTTTATTTCTTTTATTATAGTTTTCAAGTTGTGTTTGTCTAGGTGTGGGTTTGTCAACTGTAGGTTCCCTTTCTTCTTGTGAGGGAAGAACATAAGAAACCATGGAAGGTTATTCAACCACTTTCACTCTAGCTTTATAAATTTTCTTAGGAGGCAGATTAGGACTTGTTTGGTTCTCTCTTGGTCTTTTGTAGGAAATAGGCAAGGGATTTTTGATGGATGGGTCTTGTTTAAACAAAAGGGATTTAAGCTCAATACTATTTTCTTCAAGGGGTGGAGGTTCAATCATAGGTGGACGCAAGTTTTCAAGGGATAGGTTGACTATGCATTTTCCTTTGAAATTTTGGTAGGATAGGAAAAGGAAGTCCTCACAAGTTCTTATAGGTTCCATGGGCTCAGGCCAAAAATAATCTAAGGAAACATTTCCACGGGAAGATGGAGGTCTAAAGACACTATGGTTCATAGTGAATATTTCATTGCTGACTGGAAACTTTAAGCACTTGTGGACAATGTATGGGGCCACATTCATGGAGACAAGCCATTTATAGCCTAACTTCACATGAAATGATCTAAATTAGAGATGATAGAGAAATATACATTTGATTTCTTTGGTACTACTTGTAAATGGAGTGTGATTGAGCCCATCATAGCATGAGCAATTAAACCATCATGTGTTCTAATCCATGATTCCATTTTATCATATATATATTGAGTGAGTTCATGCACATATAAGAGTTCCTCAGTGATCACATTATATCCACATACGAGATCAATTAAAATTCTTGGAGTGGGATTGTTATTCATTAATTCAGCTATGTAAAGAGGACCATTAGGTACATTTATAATTGTTTCTTCTAAAGAGAAAGAAATTTCAATAGGTCTTTTCTAATATTGTTTACAAGGCTCAATTTTGATTGCTCCTATCATTGTAATAATAGGATTTTGGTCATTAGCATCCATAGGATTTTTTTTTTTATTATTCATATTTTCATCATCCATTTCAACATTCATCACATCAGGCTTAGTTTCACTAGGCTTAACAAATGAAATATTATGGTTAGGCATGGGATTGGTAAATAATTGAAAGTTTTGGTTAGGAGGAGCTAAAAAATTATTGCCTTTTTCATTCACACCTCTAATTTGGATACAATTAGAATTAATTAGGTTTTGCACAAGATGTTTAAGATGCTTGGAATGTTTTCTATTATGTCCTTTTTGTTGGTGATAAGAACAATAGGCATTGTTTCTAAATATTAGAGGTAACGTCTTGCTAGAGTCAAGAGGTCGAATAGGAGGTAAGGTAAGAATATTTTTGTTTAATAACTGAGTTATGATGTTTTAAATTGTGTTCAATAAGGGAGGAAATTGTCTTTGTGGATCCCCAAAGATATAAGGATTATTCTTCTTTATAGCAACTACTTGTGTATCAAATTGTTAGGTAGGTTGGGAGGTATAATTTAGTTGAAGGAAGAATTTTTTTTTCTTCTAAAACGCTAGTAGGTGTTTTGGTTTGAAGGTTCAAAATTTTCAGGATGGGTAGAGGTGGTTTTAGGTTCACAAATACCCACAAAATTTTGATAATCCTTAAGGGTAGTGCATAAGTGCATGAAGGAGGGGAATTTCATCATGGTAAGCTTATCTCATATCTTATTTCATAAATTTTCTATAAAATCTCTTAAGGTGAGAATTGAGAATCTTCACACTAATTTGGGAATAAAGCGAACTGGTAACATGAAATAAAGTCAATGAAATTTTCACCCTCATTTTTCTTACATCTCATTAAATTAGCTAATGTCATTTAAGGAACCATATGCACTTGTAAATGATTAATAAAGGCTCCAACAACTTTATTAAATGAATGAATTAAGTTATTTGATAATGTAGAAAACTAGTCCAAGGCAATGTCTTTCATGGATCGGGGAAAAATATTAGCCATGCAGTGTAGCAAAATGCATACCCTTTCATTTTCACACTTATTTGCACCCACCTTGCTATATTTATCCCTATTTATGTCTTAATGGTCCTATTTTGCATCCAAAAGCCCTATGAATTATATATTTTTTTGGCTAATCCTGACATCCTCCAATGGATAAATGTTAATTTAATAATTTTGTCTAACTGTCCCTGATTTTTGGGTTAGGACTAAGATGCAACCTAGGGAATATTTTTCCCCCAAAGGTCTTGGGACCCTAATTTTGAGGCATCTTAAATGGGCCCCTTTTTGGTTTTTATGCCTGAAGTTTCATGCCTTGGGACTAAGACACCACCTAGGGTGTCTTAGTCCCCCTTGAGCTATTTTTGGGATTTAATTTCAAATTATAGTGGGATTTAGGCTCATTTAATTAATGAATTCATATGTCAGATTGGTGTGGTGTAATTTTGGGATATTAAGCATAGATAAGTATAAATACAAGGTTCCTCCTCTCGTTGTCTCCTAACAAAATATCCAAGCATTCTAGCAATTTCAAGAGATCGTCATAGAGCATTCAAGAGAAATTCATCAAGAATTTGGAGCCATCATCAAGATTCAAGAATCATATCAAAGATCTTGCATCATGTGTGTTGTTGTGCTAATATTTTTGATGTATGGTTTTGATTCAAGTCAATATCTATCAAAAATTTATTTGATTCAAGATCCATATCTATTGTAGAAATTTCACAATTTTGTAGAATTTATAACAAGGATTTGTCAATTTGTAGCATTGCATGTTGTCCATTCATCATTTCCCTTCATTATTCGTGTTAACTAATTTCACTATTACCTTAATCAGGTAGAGCTCTTAAATTTTCAAATGAAAATTATGGTTCATTTTAATGATGTTATACTTCATTCATGTGTACAACAAAAAAATCAGAAGATTACATTATTGAACCGCATTTATGCTTATGCATACAATATAGGAAAGATTGTACAAACCTTTTTTAGATAAATTAATCTTTATTGATGATATAAAAAATTGCAAGGTCTCACACAAGCCGTGAGAGTAATTGCTTTAATGAAAAAATAAAAAAAGAAGAGATTATACATTTATAGAAAGAATAGAAAATAAATACACATGCAAGGAAAGGTGACCCATAATTTCCTGAATGATGAGTCTTGTTGAGTTGTCCTACTTCATCTTCATCTTCAATATTTAGCCTAGTTTCTAGTTGCTTTCCTTGTTGCTCCTAGTTTCCTGCATCTGATAGATAAGTTGTTTTTAGAGAAAAGAAAGGTCACAATTCAATAGATGCACATTCATCCATAAACATATAGTCCGATCAATTTTGTGCATTAAAATAAGTATTCATATCTTAGATGTCCAAAATAAACAACACGATTATCATTCAATTTCATCATATGCACATATTTTTCTAAAATGTTTGCTTCTTGTGGAGATATAGGGAAAATTATGTTACTATTTTGTTTCTTCTGTTACAACATGTGGGTTAAAATGTGGCTCCCACAAGGGTTGATCCCAACATGATACCTCTTAAGTTTCAATAGGGGATTGTGAGGGAGAAGATATTTACAATACTCAATGGAAACATTCAATTAAGGAGTCATCATATCATGACCTACAGGATATCATGTATAAAGTGAATTCAAGAGAAGAAAAATCAAGAAGAACAAAGCTATTTAATGTTCACATTTGATAGTCAACATGATAGTCAATAAAAATATATCATCAAAACAAGGGTAGATTGTTTATTATAGACACTAACTATGAGAATCTTGTGTTCAATCATCAATCTCATTAGAACCACAGTGTCAGAAAAGACAAAGTACAGTGACATAGGACAAAAGGAAATAGGGTATGATATGATAAATTAGTGATCTTATTAGGCAATGCATATCTTCTCAATGAAAATACAGTGATCTAGATGATATAGTGAAGAGAAAAGAAAGTAAACATCAACATCTTCAATTCACAAGGCACAAAAATATTTGAAGATAATAGTCTATCAATGAAGGCTATTGTAGTAATAATGGATTAAAAGAAAATGATCATTAGAAGATCAACTCTAAAATATCTTTGAGGCAAGGGAGAACCACCTCTATAAGACAAAGAGGAATCACAATGACAGAAAAAAAAAAGTATAGTAGCAGAGATGAACAAATTTGGATTTTTGACTCTCAAAGGTCTTTGCTACCATCCAAATTGAGTTTGAACAACTTAGGATAAATAAAGATAGTGAAGTGACACAAGTCATATAGTACATGCAACACAATGAGGATACAATGAAAACCATTGCAAACTTACAAATTTGGTTATGAATGAGCAGTGAGTTCAATCTACATTACAATCTATTAATGACTTGGATTTGTACTATGCATGCCCATTTTTATTTCATTGTAGCTATGGAATTGTTAGAAGGACTAAGTTGATAAGTAGATTATCTAAAGTGGCACCTTAAAACTATATGTAGAAGTTAGAGCTCATAAAGGATGGATTTTGATATTCATACTCATAGGTTATAGCATATTATTCCACATTGTAGTCTTGTGGACAGTCTAGTGATAATGGAAGTCCTTAGAGGGACAATTTCACATAGCAAAGTGAATGATAGTGTTGTCTTATTTTCCTATAACCTACTTGTGGAGGGTTTTTTTACTCCATGTCTCAATGATTAAGAGATGAAACCTCACAAAAATGATAGATTTTACAAGGTAATTGCCAATCAAGCACAAATAGTGAGGTATCAAAAATGTATTTCAAAACTCTTTCACAGAAAAGTCACAACCATTAAACTATGGATAATACTGGAGAAGTAAAAAAGCAAGTGTAATAAATTTTTTTGTCTTACTCCATACATTCCTTCGGCTCAAATGGACCATCTTTCAACAAAAATATAGATTGAAAGTATTGCAACTCACCCATTTGACATAATTGAAGAAGAGGCCATTTACTTTTAGAAGCTTGAGGGTTTCTCATGGTGGCATCAAATGGAAGTATGAAAAAAAGAAATAGAGGGATCAAAACACATTAGAAGAAACAAAAAATTCATCGCCTGAGAGGCCGAAATACTTTAAAAAATGGAGACAAACATTCAAATTTGGTTTCGATATGGCTTACCTTCTAGAATTTCTTCAAAATCTTCAGAGAATCTTCAAAGAACAACAAAAGGTGTTGTGATTCATAGGTTCTATGTTCAAACCCTAGGCTAGGTTCCTCCATGGCAAAGCCTCAAAAAAGTAGAAATAGTGAAAATATGGTGGAGATCGAATGTGTATCATACTTTTACTTTAGGATTTTGAAATGTCTAAAAGGATGTTCGATAAAGTAAAGGCATTTTTCCTTTGTTTTTTCAAAACTTTATTCACATTAGATTATGTTGTGGAATTTCACATGCCTTGTAATTCCTTTTCAATGTTTGATAAGACTAAGTCAAAGTTATCCTTTTGTATATGGGTTTTCATAGCTATTATTTGCATTTAAATTTCAAATTTGTAAAACTTTATTCAAGTGATGAATGTAAATCTCTTTAAATAAATGTTATTTAAAATGCATGACAAGATGCCACATTTTATGTAATTTTCAAAGAGATATTAAAAAAGGGAGTTGTTAGAATCTTTAAAGCTTTTGCATGCATCTAGGAAGTGGTTGAAGAAATTGGCCAACATGTGGAGCAAAAATAGGGTTTTTGGTCACTTAATTGAGAGTTCAGTTTCAGTTAAGAGTCCAAATGGGTGGAGTTTCAGTCAAGGAGCAATTTGAGGCACTCAAATCATTATTTACTGTAGTTACAACCCTATTTTTGAGGGGTTTTTAGTTTTGCATGAGCCTTTGAGTTGTTCTTAGATTCATAACTCATGCACATTGAGGATTTTTCTGTCAGTCACATGCTTAATTTGAGGGAGAGGTTGGACTTTGACAACACATCATGCCAATTGGAGCTAGAATTCAAATTTCAAATTCTTGGAGCCTTTTGTATAAGTCTTCTTCTTCTCTCCTTTTTTTCTCTCTAGTTCTGAGTTTTGTTCATTGTTGTTGCAACAACATACATACTTTGTAACTCATTCCTTATGATTTTTTAGTAATTGTAATCAGTTTTATAGATTTCTAATGCAGATACCTCTTGATTTTCAATAAAGAAGTTTGTTTCCTTCTCAAATTTGTTTTTGGTCAAGCAATGTATGTGAGTCTTTAGATTGAAATATTGTGATTTCTATCAGGAAATCCTTCATTTTATATTTCCTTCAGTGTCTTGTTCAAATGAAATATGTTATAGTGTAGGGTATTGACTCTGTATCTTTTATTTGTTGTGAAAACATCACTATTTTCTTTCAAAAAAACTGCAAATAGTGAAACCTTTCATATGAATCATTTATGCAAAACATATTAACTTAAGTTGTGAGATAGTATAACTTCATTAGTTGAGTGATCTTGTAAGTCTTAGATTCATTTTAAAGTTTACCTTTGGTGTATCACCTATTAGTAATAGGTTTTAAAGTTATAAGCATATCCTTCTCACTCTTTTCCTTGTCATTATTCCAATTTTATCAAGTTATGTAAATGGGAGCCAAGCCATAACCTAGAGGTCTTCTTTCACAATAGAATACCCGCAGCCTAAAATTAGTCCAATGTTACATGAGATTAAAGAGTTTTCAACTTGGTATCAGGTGCAAATCCTTGTGTCAACAATTTTTGGCACATTCGATGGGAATGTTCAAATCAAAATAGTTTAAGAATACATGTTACTACTAGTTTTTGATATGCAGCCAGTGAGTTTTAGAACTTTTGAGGTTAACATTAACATATCATGGTGAATATGAGTCTAGGAAATAGCAGAAAAGCTAGTACATCATTGAGAATATCATAGTATTGAGAAATTTGGTGTTTTTCTCAGTATTATCAGCCTTTGGAGGTAGTACAAACAACACCATGGCAAATCCGTCCTTATAACAACTAGTTTGAGTAGTCTAGATACCTACAATTAAATGAGGTTTGTTATCTAAGCTTGATTTTGCTTCATGTTTTACCTTTGCAATTCTAGTTATTAGCACTATAATGTATTTTCACCTCCATTCCATAAAAATTGTGCCCATATGTCTTTGTTCCAGTCATATTACATAGAACAACTTGTTGGTTTTATTCCAAATAACCCTGTGATAGAAACTTACCAACATTCTCATTATGTTTCCCACCCTCCCACTCCTGTTCAATCTTAATATCAGCCTACATATGCCCAAAATAAGCCCCAACAAGAGTATGATTATTCACATAATTAGCCTCAAGAGCACTCTTACCAAAATGCATTGGATTTGGTCAAAAAGCTTGACCATGTGTTGTTGGCTTTGAGACAAAAGCTTCAACATATGGAGATTAGTGATGTGACTAAGGTCTTCTCACACATTTATTGGATGTTGGTTGACATCAAGAAGCAGAAAAATATCATCTCATAGCAGTAGGATTTGGTTGATCAATCCTTTGTTTATGATCAAGAGTGGGTGACAAAATGAATACAGTTTGAAGAAAGTCTTGAAAGAGAGGTAGCTACTAAAGAGGAGCAAATGAAGTTTTTGTCCACTTAGGTACGAAGTAGTCGAGCTTACTCAGATTATCAAGCACAAAGGTATGAAACCAAGACAACCCCTTCCATTTCTGGTTTAAACTCAATTCCTCCTATAATGTTGAATCATCCTATGAAGGAGGAGGCCCCCAAGTAAAAATTTCTTAGTTTTAAACAAGGCTTATCTTCTAAGTCCTTAAGGAATCCTTCTATCCCTAAGTTTCCAAGTTGGAAAGGGCTATCTGCTCTACCCTATGAGGTTCTAGCATCTACCATACAGGAGGAGGAGGAGGAGGTTGAAGACATAATTTTAGCTCATTTAGCTATGGAGAAGTATAGGTTAGAACATAAAAATATTAAACAAGAAAACACTTTTCCAGATGAATCCTTGAATGTTCTAATCAATCAACTTCCTTGTTTGGTAAAAGATGATGAAATTGCTCCAATGATTTATCCAAGGTAGAAATATGAATAGGTTAGAGAGATTGATAAACAAGAGCTTTCTATGGTTTGGATTGATGAGTTACCTTCATTCATTCAACATGATGAAGGTGGTTGTTTTTTTAATCACCCCAACTGTAGTATTAGAACAACCAAAAGAGATCAAGCAGTATGATGAGTTGTTGATTGATGATCATCAACAATAAAATGGAGCCTTAGACCATGAAGAAGAGCATTTAACAAAACCTGACATCTTCTTCCAAGGTATGAGCTTTGATATTTTTGAGCAAGTTTTGAATGAAAAAATTAATGTTGAGCTTTATGAAGAGGTGTGTACAAGCATAATTGAACAATTTTGTTCAAAGTTGGATGGAAAAAAATCAGACCTATTAGAAGCAGTTGATATTCATGTTGAACTAGAACAATAGGTTCACGAGCTTGAAGAAATGATGAAGCAATAGGAGGAATATGGTCCTAATAGAGATGCATTCATTCTCTCAACTCAAGAAACTTCTCATGGAACTAATTTGCAGCTTCCTTTCTAGTGTACAAAGGAACTTGAGATTGATGGATTGATTGAAAGTGTGCTAGAAGAGGCTATCTCATTGTTTAGAAATTTTCTTTCCTCCTTTGAAAAAGAAATTTTTGATTTGGGTATCCAAGAGGTTAAGCTACATGCAATTATTGCTCAAGTTGAACAAGAGCAAAAGCTGGATACTACTCTTCAAGATCTCAATTAGGAGGCCAACAATGGTAGTTTGAATTTTGTTTATTCTAGGGGTTGTCCAATCAAATATTTAGCTAGTTTGGAGGTTATTGTAGTACCAGATGTCATTATTGCACCCAAGCATGAGGATGAAATTGAAGAAGAAGCTTATTTTGGAGTTTCAGCTAAAAGTGATCAAGTTCAGCTTACTTGTCCAGTATAGTAATAGGAATGATCAAAGTCAAGGTGTAATTGAACTAATTTGCATATTTTGTGAAACATTGCAGAAATCTATTGAATATCTGCTTGTGTTTCATATATTTTCAGCAATACATAATTATGCAATGCATCAGTTGTTGATTAGAAAGGGGTGTTATTTTTCAAAGCCATTCAATGGTTTTTTTTTACCAGCTTCTTTACTAGTTAGACTAGAATATAATAGGTTTCAATTTAGTTGCAGTTTCATTTCCCTAAGTTTTTTTTTTTAATAAGTTTCCAAGGTATCATGTTCTGATCTAGCAAGTTACAAAAAATGTTAGATTTTTGAGTGACTCTATGCCCAATAGATAAGCCTAGGCAACTAGTTTGATGTTTAGTGGCAAAACATTTATCAAATGTCACCAAAAATGTAACCCAATTTCACTATTAGCTCAATCCAGTAGAGCTCTTAAAATTTTCAAATGAAAAGCAGGGTTTATTTTAATGCTGTTGTATACAGATAAAAATGGTCTAAGCACAAATTAATTAAATACTTGGTATTTAATTAATAAATCCTAACTCTTCTACTATTATAAATAAATTGATAAATTTATTTATATGGTTCATCTCTTAATTATTCTATCCAAAACTCATTTTCCTCTTAAATTAATTAAATGCACAAATTTAACTAATTTTTCATTTAGTTAATTCCCTCTCTTCCATTTAAATTTGAATTTTTAATTCAAATTGGCACATGTCTCCATATTTCTCTAACTTCCATCAGCCTCACATGCCACCTCACCATGTGTCACATGAATTTAATTATTTCTAATTTGTAAAATGAGAATTTCCATCAACAAGCTGCAAAAAATTTGAAACCACCTTGGACACATGGCTTCTTCTTTTCTCTGATTCTCTTCAACACTTGGAAAAATGTTCTCTTGTAGGGAACCATCTCCATGATTCTCTCCAAACTCTTTGTGCTCAACCATTGATGCCTCAAGATCACAATCTCAATCATCCATCTTTTCTGCATCATCTTGAGCCTGGAAAAATCTATAAATAGAAGGCATTTCTATAACTTTTCAATAAGGATATTTTTTACAAGTTTATGCTGTAAAAATATTAAGAGAAAATTGAGAGCATTGTATTGAGAATTTAGTCGTTTAGTTCATTTAGCCCTATCATAACAATTTTAATCTTAGTATCTTAGTTGTTGCATCTTATACACAACATTTTCATTAGATTTGCATTAGGAGTTTTAGCACCATTTGAGCATATCAACACTCCATAATAGATTATTCAACATTTAAGCATCAAAAATCCAAAAATATAGTGATGTAGGCATTTAGTTTGTATTGCATAATAGCTTCTCATTTCTTAGGTTATCACCTCTACAGATTCATGTGAAACATTTAGTAGATCTGAGAGCATGAATTTCAAAGGTCCTTAAGATTAGGGAACCATGGAATGATTTGAAAGGATAATAGCAGCAATTTAATTTTGTTATTTGTATTTCTTTTATGTAATACATCGCATGGATGTGTGTGTTTAGTTACTGTTTATTTACTCTCACTAACACATTTAAAAACCGCACATAAATTGGCACCCAGAGTGGGGCTCATGTCCCCATATGTAATTTATTTTTCTATTGATTTTTCATCGTAGGTTTCGTGAAAAGTGACAAAATAGCGCATTTGAGTTTTTCTCTAGTGCATCTGGAAACTTTATTGACACATTGAGTTCCTATTTTGGTGCATCTGTTGGTTCTTCCAGTGCAATTGAATTTTGTATCAGTGCATCGGGTTGTTGTTTTGGCGCATCTAGTTGTTCTTTCAATGCATCAAGGAGTTTTAAATTTTATTATGTCCTTTTCCAATTTAGCGCATTCATTCTATCATTTAACACATTTGGTCTCTCTTTTAGCACATTCAGTAGTTTAGCGCATTCAATCTAAGTTTTAGTGCATTTAGTTATTGTAATGGTGCATTTGGTTTTTAGGGTAAATTTTCTAGATTCCTAAAACTAATCTATGCTTTGTTTTTTTATAGGAACCTTGTACGTAGTCAAAGACTTTGCTGAAACAAATAAAGAACGTTGTCAAAGAACAATGGACTAAAACTACTAACATTTGGTTGTAGGGTTAAATTTATTGTTCTTTATTTTAGTTAAGTTAGGAACAAAGCTTAATTAGAGGGATAATAAACACCATGTTTGTTGTGTTTGGAGTGGTAGGTGTGTACGCTCTCCCCTTAACTAGGTGACCAAAAATCCATACCCATTCATTTATTTTTTACTCCTTAGAGGTTCTACATGGTGGGAAAAAGCAATCACCCCAAGGAACGACACAATCGGTAACATGCAAAAGCCAAACGACTTCTAGCCGAGATATAAATGTGGGTACTTGAGGAGAGTTCAAGTATCATAAGGATCATTTCAACAAGAAGGGAAAAAATAGTCTCTTTCCGCATGGATGTTCCCTCGTGAATGTAATGCCCCTACTAAAACCCTTTTTTGTAGTAAACCAAAAATTACCTTTCTATTCTTTGGTGTAGCAATGGTGGTTGCCAAAGCATCCACATTCTTGTAGTTCTTAGTAGAGGTGAAAAAGATTTCCATTGGAGATTCATGGGAGCTTGAAGCTTGGTTGACCCGAGAAGTGAGTGTATTGTAAGGGGGAGTGCATGTGGCCAAGCTTCTAAACCATCCACTAAGAATAAGTGCAGTTGGAGTAAAATCCACATGGAATCCAAAATAATATTGTCTTACATAGCCTAGGATTGTGCTTGTTTGATGTGTCTTTACCAAAAAAAAATTAAATCAAACATTCAAGAAAACATCACACAAACATGTTCAACTATTTATTCAAGGGAAAATCCAAACCAAACAATCTAAAATTCACTACTAAAACCAGAAAAATCCATCAAACTACAAAAAAGCCAGAAAGCATTTTCTAGATCGATGCATCCATTGACTGTTCTAGTGCATAGCTTGCATCTTTTAGCACATCCATCCTTTTTTATAGTGCATCCATTTGTTGTTATAGCACAACCATTGCCTATTCTGGTGCATCCAACCCTTCCCATAGCACATCTATACCATTCCATAGTGTATCTAGGTTTTGGCACATCTGGACATTGATTTAGTGCATCTGATAAATCTACAAATAGAAAGCTAAAATTGACCCCCCCTCTGCCAATTAACACCCTATTCGGAGATTCCTTCTCAAAGAATGTATTTTCCTTGTCCTAAATTTGTTTTCAATTTGTTGAAACCAACATTTTAACTTGTTTCTTGTGGCATTTATGTTAATCATTTTATGTTAAGGGATTGGAAATCAACAACATTTGTCAAGAAATTCCTTACTAAAAGAATCGGGAAACCAAAGAAACAACATAGCTACAAGAAACTTTTGAAAAGGAGACACTTCTTGTAACGAAGTAGGAAGGTCTTGCTTGACTATCGAACTTTCATCCACATAAATCATGACTTTGATAGAGGATATATTGATGATTTTTCTTTAGAGCCTTTATATTCACAAGCTTATTATCAACGAAGGGATCTTTCACAAAGGCATAATCATAGTCAACCCATTCGTCATTCTTACATTCTGCAACCGATAATACAATACTAAAACCATCCAAATTAGTTGATACAATAGAGCTCAAACTTGTTGAAACCAACACTTTTAAGTGAAAATATCTCATCTAATCATTGATCAAACATCCAAAAGTGCCTCATCCTCATCTCACCCATTTTTGATTTAGCAGCTACATTTCACTATCAGAATTTATCATCCTCCATCAGAATTTGTCACCCTTTATCCTAAAATAAAGTTTTCTTAATTAGATTTTAACCAATCTTTTTGGCACTCCCAAACTTTGGTCAAACGTTTAGAAAATTTTCATCACTTGTATGCCTATCTTAATGAGATTTCAAAAGAAAAAACTTGAACAAAAGGAAATTGGAAACCAAAACACCATGGATGAAAGAGAGGATAACCCCTTTTTTGGAGTTCCTTGAGATGAGGTGGAAGAAATAATAGATGAAACCATAGAACAAGCCCAACAAGATCCAATTTTTCATAAATTCATGGTGAGGATCTTTGAAAAGGAAGGCAAGAAATACCTTTTGATGCTAGCAAACAAAGGGGTCCAACTACTTGATGATTTGGATGTCACAAAATTGAAAAGAACCCCTAAGAAAATAGAAGCAAAAAAATAAATTGAAACAAGAAGTGAAGCAAAAACCAATGACCCCATGGATACTTTGAAATAGAAAATACAAACCCTCCAACAAAAAATGCAAAACATGCAAATTGGGACTACCAAGAGATACTCCATACAAGATATATGTCCTTACCCATTCAATCAAAGTGTCAACATGATACCTTTTCCCAAACATTGTGAATTTCCTAAATATGATAAGTACAATGGGAAAACCAATCCAATAGATCACATAAGGGAATTCTGAAAATTGAGCCTTGAATTTTCCCATGAGGAAACATATTTGATGAGATTATTCCCATGTAGTTTGGAGGGAAATACATACAATGGTTCTCGCAATTACCTCTAGGGATCAAATATTTTGAAGAATTGGTAAACAAGTTTATTACCCAATATTCATATAATATCCAACATGAGATCACAATGAAAAATCTTTGCAATGTGAAACATAAGAAAGGGGAATCATTCTTAATATTCCTACAAATATGGAGAATATTATTTGAAAGGTATCCCCGATCCATACCAAAAAAAGAGAAGATAGAGGTATTCATTGATAACTTGAATGATGACATGAGCTATAGGCTTGAATTACAATGTCCTCCAACTTATGAAAAATTGATCAAAAATGGGATCAAGATGGAAGAGGCCTTAGTCAAATGAGGGATATTGAAAACTTATAATGAAAACAATTCATCCAATTCCTCCAACAATGACAAACCAAAGTTTTGGCAAAAGTACAAGAATAATGGCAATGCTAGTTCAACTGAAATGCATAATGCTAAACCGGTCTTCAATTTGTCAAGAAGCACCACAAATACCAATCAAAAGACCACCCAAAATAACAAACAAAAAAAAAAAAAACAAAGGTAATACTCAAACAATCAAAGGAACACACCATCCAAGACCCTACCCTATCAAACTTCAAATAACTATCAAAATTTTACACATTTGGGTCAATCATATGAATGCGCCTTGAAATAGCTTATTATGGAAAATCTTATCAATCTACTCAACACCTGAGGTTTTGAACCCAAAGTAAAATCATCATGGTGGAATGAAGCCCATTTTTGTGAATTTGATCAATGCAAAGGTCACCTAACCAATAGTTGCATGTAGTTGAAACACAAGATACAAAATTTGATTAACAATATGATCATACGAATAGAAGAGCCCCAAACAAACACTGATCATAGGGTATTCAAAAATCCTTTGCCAAATTATGACAAAGGATAATTTTCTAACATGAAGAACAAAGGAAATAATATATACTATGTTTAGGATACCATCATACTTCATATCTCAACCATTGAAGATCACAAAAATGAAATTGAGATCAATAACACACTAGATCTTGTTGCAACCAATCATCCGATCAACAACACCAACATCCTCTCTAATCAGGTCCATGATATCCAACAAGCCATGATTACAATGGATAATAAAATTAATGTCATCAAGATCAATGGAAAACAAGACAGTGTGCCTATTAACATGACCACAAGGGATCAAACGAAATATGTTTTAAAAGGAAGCACTCCCAAAACACCTATTGCTCCATCTCACCAATATAACATTGTCGATCAGCTCCAAAATATCCCCGTGCAAATATCAATATTGGAGCTTCTTAAAATCTCTCTTGCCCATAAAGAGATCTTGGAAAAGGCCCTAGTTGATACAATAGTGCCAAATAATTTGGAAGTATGCACTTTCCAAGCCATGGTGGAACATCTAATTATGCCTCATTTCTTATCCTTTTCATTAATTATGACATATCTCTCACCCATCCTCAAAACACAACCCTTCATATCAAGGTCCTAATCCATAAAATTCATGGCAAGTGTGTTCTTATAGACGGGGGAGTCGGTCTTAATATAGGCACTTTAAAACTTGTTTGTGCACAAGGGTTCTCTGAAAATGCAATAGATCCAAGGAAAAAAATCACCATAAAAGCATATGATGACGAAGAAAGAGCTTCAAAGGGATTGATTGTATTACCAGTTCAGGTAGGGCCAATTCAAAAAGAGGTGGTTTATCAAGTTTGGTATAAGGACTTGACATATAATAAAGTCTTGGGTCATCCTTGGATCCATGAAATGTAGGCTGTACCTTCAACATACCTTCAGTGCCTAAAATTTCCTTGCAATGGGCAAGAAATTACCATTCCTGTTGATTCCAATAGTCCCCAACATTACAATACCCTTAAGGTTGTCCAGGATATGTTTGTGCCTCATAATCGAGAAATTCTTGATTCCACCCCTAATACCCCCAATAATTCAAGTCAACAATCCATTGTCAAAATTTCTAGCCACATCCTCCAACAAAAGGAGCCACCCAAGTCCCTCATCCAAATAGCTCGAGAAAAAGGAAGAACCTAGCCCCTATACATCTACCAATCCTAAAGCCCAACTGAATACTTTGGCCAAATATTTTGAAAAAAAAGTTCAATTCAAAGACAAATCTATGGGTGAATATTCCATTGAACAATCCCTCTTCCTTTCACATTTAACCTCACTAAAATCCTATGGTCAACCATCAACCTTTCCACAACCATCCTTGCAACTGCTCAAAATTTTTAATGGTCAATTCATAAAAGCAAGCACCCAAGCATAGGAATATGATGAAAAATAAATTTTGAATTGGCTCTACAAAGATGAAACTGATTCTCAATCAACAATGGCTAGTGTCTAAACCACCCAGTATGGCAAAGGATTCTCAATCTTGGAAAATATGGGATATGATGGAAAAGAAACTATTGGAAAAAGGAAAGAAGGTATTGTAGAACCCATCCAACCTTTCCTAACAAATCCAAAGGAAAAAATAGGGTTGGGATATAACAAACATCAACAAGATAAAGAAACAAAGGAGGACGTAAAGTAGAAGTTTGTTGAACGAATCTTGCAATTGCAAGCAAGTGATCACTATGAAACTGATTCCAATGAGTATGAGTGGGATTCACTATCAGAAGAGTCCTTTCATGATAAAGACATTGATATGGTACATAAGTATACTCCCACACTCAAGGAGGGAAAAAACTCAAGGATAAGACCACTTTAATTGGGATCACAAAATATCAATGGTTCAAGTGAAGGCAATCAAACTCCTAACAAGACAGATCACTCAGAAGAGAATGAAATCATAGACCTTGACCTTTCCATAGTAATATTCAATGACAATTTTTCTATTAGGACCCTTACGACATTTGATCTAAACCCATATGATGATCCCCTACCATTGGTACACCCTAAAATCATAGATTGGGACCAAATTGAGCCTATTGATATCCCCACCTTTTCATATGATGAGGCCATTATTACTTCCTCTACGCTGTTAATCTTGAAATAGGTTCCACCATTGAACATCATAACAAAGCTTCTCAATAGGGGAGTGCCAAATTTCCCAACTACAAATGAATAAAACAAAAGAAGGATCTAATGATGAAAACCATTCCATGGTAGTATGAGGTCAAGAAAGAACAAAAATAAAGAGCATATCCAATGACAAAAAACTCTTCGAGGCACTGAAGGATGGTAAATTTGATAATCTTCCTGAGAACTTCCAAGAAAGATCCAAATTTTTGATCGAGCCAACATAGCCCATCAATGTCAGTAATGTAGAAATAGTAAAAACTCTCCATCTGGCAGAATCATTGACAAAACAAGAGAAGCCTAACTTTGTCAAGTTATTTGAGGAAAGGAAAATCAATTTTTCATTGTCATATGCTGACATGCCAGGGATAGACCTAGATCTCATCATGCATCATTTATCCCTTCCTTCCAAAATCAAACCAATCAAACAAAATTTCAGAAAAATGCATCCCCACACTATCTTGTTGGTGAAGGAAAAAGTTAAAGAAGTTATTGGATGTAAGATTCATTAGACCCATTGGTTACACAGAGTAGATATCCAACATTGTACCTATTTCAAAGCTTGATGGTAGCATAAGAATTTTTATAGACTTCAGAGACCTCAACAAGGCTTTCCCGAAAGATAATTTTCCCTTGCCAAACATCGATATCATTGTAGACCTAACGACAGGTCATGGCATGTTGTCACTCATGGATAGTTTTTCTGGCTACAACCAAATTAAGATAGCACCTAATGACCAAGATAAGACAACTTTTACTTGTTGATGGGGTACCTTTTGTTGGAATGTTATGCCCTTCAGATTGAAGAATGCAGGAGCCACATATCAGAGAGCCATGGAAACCATCTTCCATGACATGATGCATACCTTTATGGAAGATTATGTAGATGACTTGTTGGAAAAATATTACACAAGACAAGGAAACTTGGAGATACTAGACAAAATCTTCACCCAACTAGAGAAGTTCAATGTCCGATTGAATCAAAATAAATGTGTGTTTGGGGTAACATCAACAAAGCTACTAGGATATATAGTGTCAGAAAAGGGTATTGATGCAAACCTCACAAAATTAAAATCCATCATGAAAATTACACCTTTGAAGAATATCAGTTAGTTAAGGTCCCTTCAAGGTAGATTTTAGTCAATCAGAAGATTCATATCACAACTGGCTGATAAGACCCATCCTTTTACCCACGTACTACATAAAAATGTTTTCTTTCGATGGGATGAGAAATGTGAGGCAGCCTTCAATCAACTAAAGAAATATCTAATGATTCCACCTATCCTAGCACCACCAACAGAAGGGAAACCTCTCTTATTATACATAGCCACAACTGATCGATCATTGGGAGTTTTTTTAGCACAAGAAGATTCAACAAGAAAGGAAATAACAATCTATTATATTAGTAGAACTCTAAATGGTTATGAAATCAACTATACCTCCATTGAGAAATACTATCTAGTATTAGTTTTTTCTACACAAAAATTGCGTCATTATATGTTAACTCACACAATCAAACTCATAGCCAAGATATATCCATTGAAATATCTCCCAAGCAAAGAAAATTTGAAAGGAAGGCTAGCCAAATGGGTAATGATACTCAATGAATTTGAAATCCAAAATATTGATAGAAAATGAATCAAAGGGCGAGTCATCGCTGAACAACTAGCTGAAGCACCGATTCATGATGATAATCCCCTACATGTTGAATTTTCAGATGCATATGTCCTAACAGTCACGTCAAAGTAGTATATATTATATTTTGATGGATCATATACTCAACACGGATAGGGAGCAGGAATTCTATTCATCACTCCCCTAGGGCACACTATTCCAAAATATTACCACCTGATGTTTCCTTGCACCAAAAACATGGAAAAATATGAAGCACTTATCATCGACATCAAGATAGTTGTAGAATGGAAAATTACATAGCTACAAGTTTAAGGGGATTCTCAACTAGTCATTAATTAGGTCAACAATGATGACCAAACCAAGGATGATAAATTGATGCTCTATAAGAGAATGATTGATGAATTCAAGAAATATTTTTTTGACATTAGGTTTGATCAAATCCCAAGGGCTTACAACAATTCTGTCGATTCTATGGCTACCATTGCTTCCTTGCTACAAATTCTAGAGATACAAAGTTGTTATGAGTTCATGGTGGAACAAATTTTTACCATTGCTTATGATAATCCTAAGTCCCAACTCATATGCCACCTAGTCAATGTTGATACCTCGATCTACAGGAAGATCGACACCTACCTAAAAGATAATACCCTTCCTCTTGATCTCTCTTGATACAAAAAAATCCTTCATCCACCAAGTTAATCATCATACCCTTATAGAACATGTACTTTACTGATGAGGTCTTGATGGAACTCTCTTATTATGTCTATAAAGTGATGATTTTGAAACAACTTTACGAGAATTCAATGAGGGTATTTGCAACACTCATTCAAGTGGTTTAACCCTCGCTAAAAAATGCCTCCATTTGGGATACTACTATTTGACTGTGGAGAGAGAGTCCTTCCAATTTGTCAAGACATGTCAAAAATGAAAGATTCATTGTAATCTTATCCATGCAATGGTACAAGAGTTGCATCCCTTCCAATCAACATGGTCATTCTATTAGTGGGGTTTGATCTTGTAGGAAAAATTCACTGATCTTCATCTAATGGACACAAGTTCATCATCACATCCACATAGTACTTTAAAAAGTGGGTTGAAGCCATGCCTCTAACCACCATCACATGAAAATAGATCTCATCATTCATCATGAACTACATCATCTGTGGGTATGGTATCCCTTAATCCATTGTCATTGACAATGGATGACCTTTTAAGAATTAGGACATGCAAGAACTCTGTGAGGAGTTCCATATCCAAAATCAGTTTTCTACACCCTATTACCCTTAAGGGAACCACCAAGGAGAGGCCTCAAACAAAACTATCCTAAAGATCTTAAAGAAAACCATCAATGATGTTGGATGTGATTGGCATATACAACTGAACCCTTCTTGGGCCTATCATACAAGCACCCACACTCCCACAGGTGCCACACCATATTCTTTGGTCTATGGATCCAAAGTAATCTTGCCCATTGAGGTTGAGATACCATCACTTTATGTGTCCTTAAAAGGTCTCATTTTAGATGAAGATTATCATGTGTCTAGACTACAAGAGTTGAAATTGCTAGATGAATTTCATCATCTTGTAGTAGATCACCTAAAAGAATATCAAAAGAAAATGTTGAGGAGCTACAATCATAAGGTCAAACCTAGGACATTCCAGGTAGGTGATCTAGTACTAAATGAAAATCCCTATAATCAACAGGATAGAGAAAAGAAAGGAAAATTTGAGTCCAATTGGTTAGGCCCTTTCATTATTGTATTAGTGTTTGGATCGGGGGAATATTATCTATCTACAAGATAAGGGGATGTATTTGAAGAACCAATGAACAACCTTCATCTGAAGAAGTTCTACACATAATGCATCTGGTGCATGCTTAAAAATATTTAAAAAAACATAAAAACCATAAAATGTCTTGAAAAAAATAGAAAAACTAGAAAAAGTCCTGAAAATAATTATAAAAATTTGAAAATGACTTGGAAAAATGGTTGCCCTGATGAAAACCTAGCAAATAGTCATCTTGGTGATGACAAAAAAATTAAAAAGATCACAAAAAAGACAAAAAAATAAAAAAGACTAAAAAGACAAAAAAAAAAAGGAAAAATACAAAAACTTAAAAATAAAATTAAAAAATGGTTGCCTTGATGAAATCCTAGAAAACAAGCGTCTTGGTAAAAAAAAAACAAACATAAAATCTGAAAAAGTGCAATAAAAACAAATGGTGAAAACCAAGTAAACAAACGGTATTTGTGATAAGTCAGCTTCTCCATCTATTTGAGTGTGTGTTGACTGTCTGATTTCTGCTATCCCTACTCATTCATTCCTATCTTACAATGAGCCTCACGTCCATATCCAACTATTGTGGTTGTGTCCCACCTTGGTTTGGTCTTAATTGTACATATCCATAATAAATTTGGTTTTTTTCTCACTAGGGGAAAAAATCTTGGTCTCACTCAAGGAAAATAACCGTTGAGTTTAAAACAAAAGGTAACCAAACAATAAGGAAACCCTGGAAAAACAACAATCACTTTAACCACCAAATTGAACATTGAACAATAACTGATCAACCAATCAATCGACCATCCAAATCAAATCAACATAGAAACATTTCAAATATATTCTCATTGGATGATCATCTTCTGAATCATAGTTGGATCCTTTTTAACAAAAATGTTCAATTTTTTTATCATGATTGTTGTTATCATTTCTTTGGAGTACCTCATGATGTTCTAAACTAGAGGGACTACAATTGAGAAAGATATTTTCTTTCTTTGTTTTTTTTGAGTCAATCATTACTACTGTGCAAATTTTTGTAGGACATGCTCTATAGAGTATCATTGATGACATTTTGAATTTGCATAGGAACATGATTAATTCTTGTCTATTTACACAAGTGATGCTCAGGTCATTTAGGTTTAATTATATACCTAGATTCTTGTGGTATCTTGCACTATCAAATTTCAATGGAAGTTGTACTTAGTTCATCATGGTTTAATTATACCATCGATGTTTGTACTAACTTTCAACATAATAAAATGCTCAATGATGATAATAAGCACAATGAATAAAATGACAACATGGCATATATAGGATTGCATTTATTTTAGTTTTTCATTTGGATTATATATTTTTCCAAAGCTGGCAACTCTCAACATGATGTTATCTCTCACTACAAGATTGAGTACACTTGGCATACGAAAAAAATAATGCGTTTTCATTAGCATTTCTATATCAAATCATTGAAAAGCATTAGCATACATCCATTCATTATAATATGTGCATCATGAGAAAATTCCAAAAAGAAATCATTTTCCATAATAACATCATCATTATCATATATCGATATCATAATACGTCCATCGATATATGCTTTCATTATCACAATAATTCACAATAATATTGTAATCCATACCTCACCATAATTCATTCACATTCATACATTTAGCTGATATATGTGCATTAGAAAAATACCAAAAATAGAGAAAAGTGCATTGCATTCCATTTGCATAATAACATCACAATCCATGTCACATAGGGACATAACATACATTCATATTTACATTTTCATTTATCATACATTCATGCATTATCATTTCTATCCATCATATCCAAAGGCCAGTCATTTATTTGGAATTCATAAATCATACATCCATACATTGAATCATTCATTTCCATGCATAAAATCATATATTTACATTACACAATAAAACAATTTGTGCATTCATTCATTCATCCATACATTGATATACACAAGGGAAAAATACAAAAAATACAGTGAATCTCATATCATTGGCATAACTACATCCATCTGATTTACCATCAACACATAGAACACATAACATCATTATCTCATTAATGCATCGATACATGGAACATGACATAATCATATATAATATCGTAATCACATAGAACATAAATAAATGCATACATCATAAGCATCCATAATAAAAGAATTAACAACATATAGATCCCTAAATAGCCATTGCATATCATATATAGCCTCAAAATAATATTGTCAAGGTGTACAATGATATCAAGAAATGAGAGATGGTAAAAAAATGTGGCAAAGCCAGGTCTCTGAATCAAAATACAATAAGTCAATTATGACCATGAGATCCTATGCTACTACTCTCGAAGGTCATAGGCCTCTCCCCAACACCCCCTGCTCCTGATGGCTCTACTCCTAGACCTCCTCCTGGTGGAACCCCACTTGGTGGGCCCCTAGGAGTGGCTGTGTGACACCCTTGCTGGTAGTCTGAGACCAAGATCAACCATATCTAGAATAATCGTAGCTAACTCTCTGCTCGGCTGACATGACCTCATGGTATTTTCGCCTATAATACTCCGCCTCCCTGGTAGAATCTCAAAGCTCACAAAAAATATCACCTAACACTCTCAATTGCTATCTAAATCTTATCAACCACAACTAATGCCTAATCTCCTTGTCGTCGAGTGGCATCTCTCTCTATGGTGAGGGTGGCTACCTATGCCTGCAATTGTACTATACGTCCTTGTACCTATAGCTACGCTGGTGCCTATGCTTGTAACTAAGCATGAGCTTGAGCTAACTGTGCGTACAGTGCCTGTACTTGCCCCTGTAGGGTCTGAACCTATACCTACAAGCTAGCTATCTATGTTTGTTGCCTCTGAGAGGGAATCCTTAGTACAACAAGCCACTGTTTGGCAGGTGCTGACCACCTCCTCTTTGGGATGACCCCAAAATCTGGAATGTCTCTCCCTTTATCTCCTTCATCTCCTCCATCTCCACCATCATCACCACCATCATCTCCCACCTCCTCTCCCACCTCCTCCTCTCCTCCATCCCCCCTCCATTACACAGCCTGTCCTGCCCTCCTCCTAACCTCCAAAATGGGTGTAGGCTCATTGGGACTTGAGATCCATGGAAATGGATGTGTATGAAAATATTCTACATAGTCTTTTATCATCTAAGCATCAATGATCTCAAAATGGTACTACCAAATCACTGGCTGCAAACTGTAGTACTATGCACAAGAAACATCATAGTCTAGTGTAGGTCCCCACTCTAGAATGTCCTACCTCTATTTGGTATAATGTGCCACCCCCTATGGTATACCCTATACTTTTTCATACTATCTGTATACTCAACCAAAAAGGAATCTCTCAATGATGTATGGTGTCCAGCCAATCACATATCTGGTACAAAAAACATAAGGTATCTTTGTATCATCCTCGGCCCATACCTCACAATCAAGATACATATACCATATAATTGTGTCCAGGTCATCAAGGAACCTCCTCCAATACTCTAACTTTCCCAAATTATGCTAGAAAAGTGGCCCTGCATATCCAAAATTGAAGGGTCTCCCTGATGGTCGAGCCCTCCCTCCCATTGGCCATGTAACTGATATATGCTCCCAGGCCCGGAGTTGTAATAATGTTCACCCTTCTGTAATGAATACTAGCCCAAAGATATACAACCTGATGTAGATTATGATACAGTTGTGAAATCATGCACAAACCCCACACATATCTCATCCCATGGTAAATCATGCCCTCTAACACCTAACCCCATCCAACTAAAAATTCCTTTGACCTACGGTTGAGGTAGAGAAAAGACTAATGAATCCTGGTAACACATAGGGCAAGGGTTGATGGGTGACAATCAACACTAGCCAGGAAATATCATATCCAATAAACTAATCATCATGAAAGAGCCTCTATCCCACCTGCTTCTTGTGATCATAAATCAATAGGTTCCACACAACTAGTATCCATAGAATCCGATAGACATCTTTAGGGGTTACAGTGATCTCACCAGTCACTAAATGGAAGTGTTGTGGTCACTATGCCACCACTTTGCAAGTGCCATCAATAGCCCCTGGTTAATCCAGTAATGGGGCATATCAATTGAGGAAGTAAGTCTGCACTAATCAATGATAGCTAAGTCTCCATAGTCAGCTCTGGGATCATGTCTCACGTCTGGGGAAAGCACTCTCAAACTTGTAAATTTCCTAATCCACCCTCCTATGATCAAATTAACACATCAAGTCAGCACATCAATCATTCATCATATCAATTAATCAAATTAACTCACATGATATTTTTATCAAATCTCGAAGAGCATCTATCCTATCATCGACTCTTATTTTTCATGAGATTGATCAACATCAATCAACCTATCTCTGACTCAAATTTTTCATGATGTCAATCAATCAATCAATCATCCTAATCTATCTTATCATTGATCATCGCCTATCATCAGAATGATCATCAACCTATCAATCAACATCATCATATCATCAACTGACATGATCATCAACCATCATAAACTAGGAGGAATCATTCAAAATCATCATTTTTGGCTCAATGTGCTAAAATAGGGTTATATGCACTTATCTATTGGATGCGCTAGAAAATTTACCATATGCACTAGAACATGCATTCTATGCACCAGTTCCTAGATGTGTTAGAAAATGGAATTTATGCACTAGAACAGGGTCCTAATGTGTCATTTCATGTATGCGCTAAATGAACTACCCTATTCATGACTCTATCAACCCTATGCACTAGAATTTCTATGCATTATTTTAGACACCTAATGCGCTAAAGTGCCAACCTGATGCGCTAATATATTTTGAAGCCTAAAATCTAACCCTATGCGCTATTATAGGTTCCCTGTGCATTGTATTGGGTACGATTTCCACTAAAATTCTACCCCCATGCACTAAAACATGGGAAAAACCAAGTTTTTAAAATCCAAAAATCGAGAAAATTTTGAATTCGAAATTGAAAAGGGCGATTTTGGGGGTACATACCAAAGGTTTGTATGCAGCTGGACATTAGTGGTGGTGAAATCGCTTGAATCTATGGGTGTGGCATGAAATCCTATCCATCTTGGCTCTTCAAGCTCTCAAGTTTTCACAATGCAAAGTTACAAATGAGCTTTATTTCACCCATTTTGACCTTTTAAAGGGGTAATTAAGGGCTAATTATGGTGGCATTTATTTAGTTTTTCAAGAGGGGATTTTTTCACTAGATAATCAACAATGTGGCTGGACTCTAATCATTTCTGGGAGATAAATCAGGATCATCATCATATCATTGAAAAATCATTTAATCATCAAAAATTTCAAAAAAATAAAAAAACATTAAAAATTCAAAAATCCTTGATTTATCTCCCGAGGGGCATCCATTCTTCATGATTGCAAAATCAACATCTGGGGAATGTCAAAAATTTTATCATCACTTTCTGACAAATTATTCTTTGAAGCAATGCGTCTACGCACATCACTTCAAATAGGGGAAAAATGTATACACATAAAAGTGGTATGAGCACAAATTAATTAAATACTTATTATTTAATTAATAAATCCTAACTCTTCTACTATTATAAATAAATTGATAAATTTATTTATAGGGTTCATGCCTTAATTCTTCTATCCAAAAAATGTTTTCCTCTTAAATTAATTAAATACACAAATTTAACTAATTTTTCATTTAGCTAATTCCCCCTCTTTCATTTAAATTTGATTTTTTAATTCAAATTGGTACATGTCTTCATATTTCTTTAACTTCCATCCATCTCACCTACCACCTCACCATGTGTCATATGAATTTAATTATTTCTAATTTGTAAAATGAGAATTTCCATCAACAACCTCCAACAAATTTGAAACCACCTTGGACACATGGCTTCTTCTTTTCTTTGATTCTCTTCAACACATGGCAAAGTGTTCTCTTGTAGGGAACCATCTCCATGATTCTCTCCAATCTCTTTGTGCTCAACCGTTGATTCCTCAGGATCACAATCTCGACCATACATCTTTCCCACATCATCTTAAACTTGGAAAAATCTATAAATAGAAGGCATTTATACAACTTTTCAATAAGGATATTTTTACAAGTTTATGTTGCAGAAATATTAAGAGAAAATTGAGAGCATTGTAGTGAGAATTTAGTCTTTTAGTTCATTTAGCATTGTCATAGAAATTTTAATCTTAGTATCTTAATTGTTGCATCTTTTATACACATTATCATTAGATTTGCATTATTAGTTTTATTATCATTTGAGCATATGAACACCCCATCATAGATTATTCAACATTTAAGCATCGAAATCCAAAAATATAGTGATGTAGGCATGTAGTTTGCATTGCATAATAGAGATTAAAAGGTCATTTCCAATCAAGAAAAAATAGTGAGGTATCAAAAATGTACTTCAAAACTCTTTCACAAAAAAGTCGTAGCCATTAAACTATGGAGAATTTTGGAAAAGTACAAAAGCAAGTGTAATATTTTTTTTGTCTCACTCCATACATTCCTTGGGCTCGAATGGAGCATCTTTCAACAAAAATAAAGGAGATTATGGAGCTCAAAAAATATGGATTGAAAGTATTGCAACTCACCCAATCAACATAATTGAAAAAAAATCCATTTACTTTCAGAAGCTTGAGGGTTTCTCATGTCGAAATCGAATTGAAGTATCAACAAAAGAAATAAATGCATAAAAAAAAAATAGAATAAACACAGAAGCCATGGCGTGAGAGGCAAAAATACTTCAAAAAATGGAGAAAAACATTCAAATTTGGTTTACATTATGTAATTCCTTCAAAATCTTCAGAGAATCTTCAAAGAATAGAAAAAAGGTGTTGTGATTCACAGGTTCGATGTTCAAACCCTAGGCTGGGTTCCTCCATGGTGGCGCCTCATAAAATCAGCAAGAGTGAAAATGTGGTGGAGATCAAATGTGTATCATACTTTTGATTTAGGGTTTTGAAAGCTCTAAAAAGATGTTCAATAAAGTAAAAGAAATTTTCCTTTGTTTCTTCAAAACTTTATTCACATTAGATTATGCCGTGACATTTCATATGCCTTGTAATTCTCTTTGAATGTTTCATAAGACTAATTCAAAGTTATCCTTTTGTATATGTTTTTCATATCTATTATTTTCATTTGAATTTTAAATTTGTAAAACTTTATTTAAGTGATGAATTTAAATCACTTTAAATAAATGTTATTTCAAATGCAAGACAAGATGCCACTTTTTATGCAATTTTCAAAGAGAGTCAAAAAGGGAGTTGTTAACATATTTAAGGATTTTGCATGCATCTAGGAAGTGGTTGAAGAAATTGGCCAACATGTGGAGAAAAAATAGGGATTTTGGTCACTTAATTGAGAGTTCAGTTTCAGTTGAGAGTCCAAATGGGCGGAGTTTAGTCAAGGAGCAATTTGAGGCAATCAATTCCTTATTTCTTGTAGTTACAACCCTATTTTGGAGGGGTTTTTAGTTTTGCACGACCTTTTGAGTTGTTCTTAGATTCAAAACTCCTTATGTATACTTGGAGGAGCTATCTTTTAGTCACATGCTTAATTTGAGGGAGAGGTTGGAGTTTGACAACACATCATGTCAATTAGAGCCAGAATTCAAATTTCAAATTATTGGAGCCTTTTGTATAAGTCTTCTTATTCTCTCATTTTTTTCTCTCTAGTTCCAAGTTTTGTTCATTGCTGTTGCAAAAACATACATACTTTGTAACTCATTCCTTATGAGTTTTTAGTACTTGTAATCAGTTTTATAGATTTGTAATGCAGATACCTCCTAAATTTCAATAAAGAAATTTGTTTCGTTATCAGATATGTTTTTGGTCAAGCATTGTATGCTAGTCTTTAGATTGAAATATTATGATTTCTATCAGAAAATCCTTCATTTTATCTTTTTCCTTCAGTGTCTTGTTCAAATGCAACATGTTATAATTTAGGTCATTAACTGTGTATCTTTTCTTTGTTGAATGTTTGTTGTGAAAACATTCCTGTTTTCTTTCAAACAAACTCCAAACAGTGAAACCTTCCATATGAAACATTTATGTAAAACATATTATCCTGAGTTGTGAGATAGTATAACTTCATTAGTTGAGTGATCTTGTAAGTTTTAAATGCATTGTCAATTTAACCTTTTGTGTATCACCTGTTAGTAACAAGTTTTAATGTTATAAGCATATCCTTCTCACTCTTTTCCTTTTCATTATTTCAATTTTCTTAAGGTATCTAAAGGGGAGCCATCCCATAACCCAAAGATATGCTTTCATAATAGGATAACCACAGTCTGGAAGTAGTCCCATGTTGCATGGGATTAAATATTTTTCAACTTGGTATTAGGTGCAAATCCCTATGTGAATAGTTCTATTTCATTTCAAGGTTTAATTACCAACAAAGGGTTTAACCAAGGAAAACCCCCATTCACTAAAAATCAACAATTTTTTCCTCATGTTTATGATTGTAGATCTAGTTTAAATTCTTGAAGATAATTTTAAGTGCAAATTTTCAAAATTTCACTGCAAAGTTGTTAGCTTCATAGAAAGTCACCTACAGGCTAAATCCATAAGTTTAAGAACTTGAGATTAGAGAATAAGGAAGTGCAGACATCAAGCCTTAGGACCACATTCATAGATTCCAAAAATTCCAAATAGGAAGTCACCACCTAGGGTTTCTTTGTCCTCTCGAAGATATTTTTAAAAAATTCTTCTAGATCCGGTTCTGACATTTGAATATTTTGCATTCGCCTCAAAAAACAATAGCAGGACTAAGACAATAGTAAGGGCTTTTTTATCCTCCATATAATATTTTTATAGCTTCTTTGTATTTATGGAATCCTCATTACATCTCCAAAGTTCCCATGTACATACATCCTAACTCCCTATTTCATATTTTCATCATTTGCATCCTTCATTTAGCTTGCATTTCTTGATTTTGTGAGTTGAATGATTAATTGTCTTTTCCAAGAATTTTCTTGGTGGTGAACCCCTAAAAGCTAAAAGAACCCCATCCTAGGTCCTCCTTGTTGAGAATTGACTCACCTTGTGAGTTTGATAGTCAATCTAATTAGGACTCCTAGGACATTATTGCATGATAGTTGGAGAAAGGTGATACACCGCCATTTTCTACTTAATCATTTTGGTGAACTTGACCTTTTTGAGCATTCATTTTCTGATTTGGACTTCATTTAATTCTTAGATCTAGATTGCATTCATTCTTGCATTGCATATTACATTAGTGAAATTTCATCTAGGGTTTCTCATATTTAGTGAAATTTTATCTAAGGTTTCTCATATTTTGATTAGTGAAAGTGCATATAGGTTACATTTTTTCTTTCTTGCATCATTTTGTTTCATTCAAAAAGTAAAAATTGCATTGTTCATTATCTTAATTTCATTTAGAAACATTCTTATTATATTCAAAATTGAAAAAAATTGTATTCAACTTTGCATTCAATGTCTTGTTACTAGTTACTTTTCCTCGCATTCATTGACATTATTTTCTATTTCTAAACATCATCATCTTGAGTATAAAATTTGTGAACACTATAGACAATCCAAATTTTTCTATTTTTTTGAGTAAAACCTCTACTAGGACTAAAATTCCCTTCCTAGCATCTTAGTCCCTCTAGGGTTTTTGGCTCAGAATCCTCTCTCCTATTTTTTGTCTATTTCAGTCCCTAGAACTTCAAAATTTCACTAGTAGGACCAAGACACCCTTACTGGCATCTTAGTCCCTGTTGACTTTGACTTTCTAGATTTTAGGATTTGAAATTTATTTTTTGTGCTTGTGTTAGCTGCCTTCATTTTTTTTTTTTAGTTTGTAGAATTGTTGCTGTTCCAATTTCTTTCATTTCAAGTGTAATCACAAGCATAGGATATTGTGTTCATTGCAAATTTATTTGGTTTATCCCTTGTATTATCTATAGTACTTAGTGTCCTACTACTAATATTGTGGTTTGATGAAGTGCGAGACTCATGGGATCTCACGATAAAACACTCATTATGGATCTTGGGTTATCAAGCTCACTTACTTTTGGTGTTGGTTTTAGTTCACTAGGTATAGACCATACCTTTGATATCTCTTTTTCTATGCCAAGTGTTCAAACAATGGTTGATCATATCCCATATGAAAACATAATGAAAATGCATGAAGACCTAGCTCATTTACAAGATAGCATGAGTACTGAAAACATTTCCAACACTCTTATACATTCCATAGATAGTATTCACCATATGGTGGAAAGTGATGAAGGACTAGAAATTGTGTGTAATATAGCTCACATCTTTGGAAAACATATTCCTTCCACCACTAACGGTGCTCAAGCTTCAAATAATGTACAAATCCAAGGATGAAATTGAATTCCCCCCCTTCAACCATAACATCCATTCCAAAATATACCAATCCTCAAGTAACCACAACAATGCAACCAACTAGCAATATCCTTCCTACCTTGAAAATTTCTAGTAGTGCTCCTTATACCTATGTGGCATCTAATCTTATATCTCATCCCATAAGCAACCCATTCTCTAGTCCTTCCAAAACATACACACCACTACCATATTCATCTCCATTGAAAAACACATGAAATGATCCTATCATTAACCACCTTTTACAAAGCCTTTCATCCATTAAACGTCAAGTTTCCACCATAAATCAAAATCAAAATGGTCCACCTTCATACTATGTTAAAAGTAGCCCACTATCCTTGGAGATATTGATAACTCTAGTGCCACAAGGTATAGAGATCCCTAGATTTGAGAAATATGTAGGAAAGGGAGATCCTGCTAATAATTTTAATGCCTTTACTGCTTTGTGTAGTGAATTTATCCTTCAGGACAAAATTTTGGCTAAGATTTTCCCCGATCCTTGAAAGAAATTTCTTTGGACTAGTTTTTTGTGTTATTGAATAATTCAATTCATTCATTCAATGAACTTGTTGAGGCCTTTATTAACCATTTCCAGGTTCATATGGTTCCTGAAATGACACTAGCTGATTTGATGAGATGAAAGCGAAATGAGGGTGAAAATTCACTGACTTTATTTCATGATACCAATCACTTTATTCCCAAATCAGTGTGAAGATTATCAATTCCCATCTTCAATAGATGTTCATAGAAAACTTACAAAGTACGATAAGAGAGAAGCTCACCATGATGAAATTCCCTTCCTTCGTGCATTTATGCACTTCCCTTCAACATTATCAAAATTACGTAGGTAGTTGTGAACTAAAAACCAGCTCTACCTATCTTGAAAATTCTTAACCTTCAAACCAAAATACCTACCAGCCTTTCAGAAGACAAAATAAAAGTTTCCTTCAACTAAATTCCACCTCTCAATCTATCCAACCAGTTGATACCCAAGTAGCTTATATACAAAAGAGTAATCATTATATCTTTGGGGATCCATAAATAAAATTTACACCCTTACCTGAGACACTTCATAACATTATGACTTAGCTATTAAAAAAAACATGTTTACCTTACTTCCCATTCAACCCCTTGACCCTAGCAAGCCATCACCTCCGAGCTTCATAAATAATACCTATTGTTATTATAACCAACAAAAGGACATGATATAGAACGTTGCAAGCATCTTAACCATATTGTGCAAGACCTCATTGATTCTAATCATATCCTAATTGGAGGTGTGAATGAAAAAGGTAATAAGTCTATAGCTCCTCCCAATCAGAACCTGCAAATATTTACCAATCCCATGCCCAACCATAATATTTTATTTGTTAAGGCTAGTGAAACTAAGCCTAATGTGATGAATGTTGAAACAGATGATGAGAATATGAGGAATAATGAAAAAATTCCTATGGATGATGATGAAAAAATTCCTATGGATACTAATGAATAAAGTCCTATTAATACAATGAAAGGAGTGATTGACATTGAGCCTCGTAAACAAAAAACCATAATATCTACTGACATTACCTTCTCTTCAGAAGAAACAATCAAACATGCACCTAATGTTCCTCTTTACATAGCTGACGAAATCAATAAAAAACCAACTCCTAGGATTTTAATTGATCCCATCTATGGAGAGAATGTGATCACATTAAACTCTTATATGTGCATGAACTTTCTCAAGATAGATATGATAAACCGAAATCATGGATTAAAACACATGATGGTTTTTCTCATGCTATGATGGGCTCAATCACACTCCCTTTACAAGTAGGACCGAAGAAATTAAATGTATCATTTTAAATCATCTCGAATGTCAATCAATTTTATGTGAAGATAGAATATAAATGGCTTTGCTCCATGAATGTGGTGCCATATGTTGTCCATAAGTGCTTAAAGTTTCCAGTCGACAATGAAATATTCACTGTGAACCATAGTGGCTTTAGACCTCCATCCTCCCGTGAAATTTTTTCCTTAGATTATTTTTGGCCTAAGCCCATGGAACCTATAAGACACCATGAAGACTTCCTTTTCATATCCTACCAAAATTTCAAATCAAAATTCATAGCTAGACTATCCCTTGAGAATTTTCCTCCACCCATGATTGAACCTCCACCCCTCGAAGAAAACAATAGTGATCCTAAATCCCTTCCATAAAACCAATAACCATCAATGAAAAATACCTTTCCTATTTCCTATAAAAGGCCAAGAGAAAACCAAACAAGTCCTAATATTCCTCCCAAGAAAATTTATAAACCCAAGGAGAAAGTCCTTGAACAACCTTCCATGGTTTCTTTCATTCTTCCCTCACAAGAATAAAATGAGCCTATGGTTGTCAAACCCACTCCTACACAAAAATAACTTGAAAACCATAACAAAAGACAAAAATTCTAGAGAGCATAGGCATAGATGTCGTGCTATTGCTCAAAATATGAATGAAGAGAACAACATTTAAAATAAAAATGCAAACTCGATAGAAGCAATAAATGATGAGCTGACTCCATTACCAGAACAAAAAGATCCTATGTATTGAACACAAGAAGGACCAACACCCTCTGTGGATATTATCATTCATCCTCCTATTGTGGTTAACTTGGATGACGATGAAGAAACAAATAAAATTGATGAGAAAGTGCATAATGAGTTGTATTTGTTATTTTCCTCTTCCATGAGCTTAAACAATAACAAACATGATGATCCTCCTAAACTGAGTGATTTACCACATGTTGAACTTGGTGATTCTCCTAGTACAACACTTTATGTTGTCCTTCTTGCTAGTGATCTGTATTACACATATACTAAACAAGACTAGGATGTGGATGACCTATTGGATGGTTGACTTCCATGTGGTTGACTAGTCTTTTATCTTTTCTTTTTCTTTCCTTTTTTCTTTGTTTCTTCTTTTGATTACATGTGTGTAATGTGATCCCCCATGATGTCTTGTTTGATGTTTCTCTCTCTATGTGAATTCCTTTATTTGTACCTTCATTCTTCTATATGTTGTAATATTTTTCTTTTTCATGGATCTTTTCCTTTTAATTTTCATTTTTGACTTGTGTTTTCCTTTTGGGGATGATGCAAGGCATCAAGACACCCTATGTCTCTTCCATGTTGACCCATAAGGATTCCTTTTTCCTTTTCCTTTTCATTTTCATTTTTGTCTTGTGTTTCCCTTTTGGGGATGATGCAAGGAATTGTGACACCCTATGTCTCTTCCATGTCGACTTAAAACAAAATTCATTTGTTTTTGCTCTCTTTATGTCATTCTTCTAGTTCTATGTGTATTTGGGTAATGATGATAGTTTTAAGATCTCTAATATTATTGTGGCAAAGATAGATACTGACCCCGAATCCATAAATACCTTATGTGTTTTTGGGGGGCAGCCCTCTTTTCATTTTCATTTTGGCTACTTTAAAGTAATTGCTCACAACATAGTGTTAGCAATTTCTTTAAAGTGGGGGAATACATTGGAATTATTTTAGCATGATTTCATTTGCATTTGTTTGCATGCTCCTTGTGTAATTTCCTTTCTTCTTGGGATGTATCCTTCTCTTGATGGTGTCATTGGGTTTTGAATTCATTCGAGAGTATGATATTTCCTTGTCCTCTCATGGAAACATTAGGCACAATGTTCTCTAGGATGAGACCTTGCACTTGTCCTCTCTTGTAAACAAGATGAGACCTTTCGTGCTTTTCCTCTCTTGGAAACATTGGGTATGATTTTCCCCAGGATGAGACCTTTTATTTATCCTGTCTTGAAGATGTTAGGCACAATGTCCCCTAAGATTAAGACCACACATGAAAAAATAAAAATCTATTTGAACAATCCTTTTTCTATTTTGTTGCATTTTTGTACCTTATTAAAGTCATGGAGGTATTATTTTCATATGGTGCCTTGGGGCTCACCTAGTGAGCAACTAGCTTCACTATCCCTTGTGAGCATTTTTTTTACCTTATTAAATTCATGGAGGTATGGATTTAATATGGTCCCTTGGGGCTCACCTAGTGAACAACTGTCTTTACTAGCCCTTGTGAGCATGGTTCCTTGTGTGATTTACTTTCTCCTTGTGATGTGTCCTTCTCTTGGTGGTGTCATTAGGTTTTTACTTCCTTCAAGAGCATGATATTTCTTTGTCCTCTCTTGTAAAAAAGATGAGACCTTTTATGTTTTCCCTCTCTTGGAAACATTGGGTATGATGTTCCCCAAGATGAGACCTTTTATTTATCCTCTCTGAAAGATGTTAGGCACAATGTCCCCTAAGATTAAGACCACACATGAAAATAGAAAAATCCCTTTAAACACTCCTTTTTCCTATTGCGTTGCATTTTTGTACCTTATTAAATTCATGGAGGTACGATTTTCATATGGTGCCCTGGGGCTCACCTAGTGAAAAACTATCTTCACTAGCCCTTGTGAGCATGCAATTTTGTACCTTATTAATGTCATGGAGGTATGGCTTTGATATGGTCCCCTAGGGCTCACCTAGTGAAAAACTAGCTTCACTAGCCCTTGTTAGCATGCTTTTTTGTACCTTATTAAAGTCATGGAGGTATGGATTTGATATGGTCCCCTGTGGATCACCTAGTGAACAACTAGCTTCACTAGCCCTTGTGAGCATGCATTGTCTTTTTGTCCTTAAGACGTTGATCTAGACTTCCTAGGGCTCACCTAGTGGACACTTAGCTTCACTAACCCTTGTGAGAATATGCTTTATTTGCATTGTGGATGGTGCATTCCACTTGTAAACCTTTTTGGACAAAAAATCTAGACCTGGTCCACAACATGTTGTATGACCAGTTGAAACTTGATCTGTTGCATTTTTCCTTTTTCTTTTGCCTTTTTTAAATTTTTTTGTTGTCTTTGATGATGTTTGTTTACGATTTGGTTATGGCTTCTAATGATTTTTTTAGTGGCTAATATTCACTAATTGGCTAATAGTTGAAATTTAAGAATCCAAAATTGGCTAATAGTTTGAGCTATGACATGACTTGAATCACCGCATTTTTACAAAATTTTATTATAGTCTTCTTTAAATTGCCAGGGAATTTATTTTATTAAATAATTTAACTCCAAAATTTGCCACAATTTTTGATACATGATTAGATTAGATTTGCCTAAATTTTATAGATTATAGTAGAGATCTATATTATTTCACAAATAATATATCATAATTATTAGTTACTTTAGGACCATATTTCTAATCTTTAGTTTACACAATTGATTTATAATATAATCTAGTGGCCCTTGTTGTATCCCATGAAGTAAAATGTACCCACGATCTATAAGCTCATGGCACCCACAATTTCACATCTCATGAGAATTATAGATTATGGGTACATTATACCTTACAACTTACAACAAGGGCCATTATATTATATTTTAACACAATGGTTACAAGTAAATATTATTGTCTACCCCTTAAACCCATCAATAATTTCCAATCTTAGACCCTTAATTTTCCATGAGATTTATTTTTAGATTGCATGGATTAACCATCATAATTAGTGAATTTTCCTATTATTTTATAGGATTTGCCAAAAATTTCTACAATATTTTAGTGATGTAAAAAAAATTGCCAATAGAATCAATATTTTAAAAAAAAATTGTAAAGATTCGCCAATAGAAATTAACATTTTTTCCTAAAAAAATGAAAGATTCGCCAAGATTTTATATCTTTTTTTGAGGGGGGTTTCTTAAAGTTATCACTAAATTGGCTTCATATATCATCCACAAGTGTGTTACTTTGTGCATATGTTGGTTTTCCATAGGATCTTGATCCTGGTAGCTTGGCCACCCTTTTGGTCATTGTCATCCTATCTTACTAGCATTCATCCATTTGAACCCCTCTTGATTGCATGGTTGGCTACTCTAGTGTGAGTTTGAAGCAAGTTCATCCTCTCACTAAAGTGGGGGCTAAATACAGTGTAGAAAAATGCACACCCTTGCATTTTCACACTTGTTTGGGCCCGCCTTGCTTTATCTATCCCTATTTATGTCTTAATTGGTCCTATTTTTCATCCACAAGCCCTATTAATTATATCCTTTTCTGGCTAATACCGAAATTCTCCAATGGATAAATGATAATTTAATGATTCTATCTGAGTGTCCCTAATTTTTGGGTTGGGAATAAGATGCCACCTAGGGTGTCTTTTTCCCGAAAGGTCTTGGGACCCTAATTTTGAGACATATTAAATGGGCCCCCTTTTGGTTTCTATGCTCCAAGTTTCATGCCTTTGGACTAAGATGCCACCTAGATAATCTATCCCCCGTGAGTTTTATTGGGGATTTAATTTCAAATTATGATGGGATTTAGCCTCCTTTAAATAATGAATTCATATGTCATCTTGGTGTGGTGTAATTTTGTGATATTAAGCATAGATAAGTATAAATACAAGATTCCTCATCCTATTTTCTCCTAACAATATCCAAGCATTGTATAGATTTCAAGAGAGAATCCTAGAGAATTCAAGAGCAATTCATCAAGTATTTGGAGCCATCATCAAGATTCAAGCATCATATCAAATATCTTCTTGCATCATGTGTGTTTTTGTGCTAACATTTGTGATATAGGGTTTTGATTCAAGTTGATATCTATCAAGAATTTATTTGATTCAAGATCCATATCCATTTCATCCATATAATACAAGTTTGTAGACTTTATAAAAAGGTTTTGGTGAGTTGTAGCATTTCATGTTGTTCATTCATAATTTCCCTTCATTATTCTATTTTATTTCAGGGTTTAATTACCAACAAGGGGTTTGACCAAGGAAAACCCCCATTCACTAACAATCAAATTTTTTTTCCTCTCTTGCATGTTTATGATTGTAGATCTAGGTTTAATACTTGAAGATATTTTCCAGTCACTAGCTCCCTATTGCATAATTTCATCATTTTCATCCTTCATTTAGCTTGCATTGCTTGATTTTGTGAGTTGACACTAATGGATTTGACCCCAATTTTCGACGGTCATTCATTGGAATTTCGACGATCTATTATCAGCCGACTGACGAATCGCAAAAATCAACGTCGTTGCTCAATTTTCATCTATATCCTAATGGACAATAAAATGTCACCCTCCTGATGCCAACTCATCGGAACAACGACACCCATTCCATTGATCACGCGATGAGTAGTGGCTGGACCGTAGGCAGAATACCATCGCCGAAGTGGTGGAACAATGTCATACATTTGTCGAAACCAGGATGGCAATTTCATTGGTCTAGCGATGAAAAATGTCTAGAGCACAAGTGGAATGCCTTCGCTAAAGTGTCAGAGCAGGGACATATAGTCGTCGGTTGAGCGACGAACAGTACCCGGAGCACGTGCAGCATATCGTCACTAAAGCATCAGAGCATCGACATACATTCATCAGGATGGAGACGACAGTATCATCGGTCTATCAATGAATAGTACCTGGAGCACGTGTGGCATACCGTCACTGAAGCATCAGAGCATCGACATACATTCGTCAGGATGGAGATGACAGTATTGTCAGTCTAGTGATGAATAGTACCCGGAGCACGTGCAGCATACTATCGCTAAAATGTCAGAGCATGGACATACATTTGTTAGGGTGGAGATGATAGTATCGTCAGTCTAGCGACAAACAGTACCTAGAGCATGTACGACATATTGTCGCTGAAGGGTCAGAGCAGCGACATATAGTCATCGATCTAGTGATGAATAGTGCCCGGAGCACGTGCGACATAAGAAAGTTGAATGCACGATGCAATAGGCAAGTCATTATGGAAAAATTTCATCGCACTTGTGACTAAATAGGAAATTCATTACGATGAAAGTTCATCAGATACATAGCAAGGTCATCGGATGTTTTTGTGGTTCATGGCAATTTCGACAAAACAATGCAGCTTTTTTAAATAAAAAAAACTATTCATTGAAATGTAGGAATATCGGGGTGACTCTGGGCGATATATAAAAGTAGTAGGAGGCTACAAAGTGCATCCATAGGGATAATGACGGGACATAAGGACTAGTCAATCAAAGAGAGAAAGTTGATGTGCCAAGACCATGAGCATTTAATAGGGGTAATAAAAGACAAGATGGATTGTCATCAATGCTCAAATTGGAAGACTTCATTACAAAAATTTAGATCACAATATGATTAACCCTATTTGGACAAATGCATTGATATTAGTGTCAAGAGTTAAGAGGCCATTCAACTTTATATTTCAATAAATTATTGTATGCATTAAGTAAGTGTTTACAAGGTAGAAAAAGGATAGTCATATGACTATTTAGAATATCAAACAACATGTCAGTTGTTGTGTTTAATTAGGCTTATAGAGGTAGGGATTTATCATTTTTTGCATACATCTGCAGTCCAAGCTCTACACCTACATTATTTGGTTACTATGTATGAGAAATGAGCAATGAATAATTGTAGAATATGGAGGCTATGGATGATATTATGATGGCGACATGTGATGTTGATCAACAATTGGAGAAAAATATAATACCTATGATGAGTCATGAGATCAAGGGGACTATCATGGACAACAAGCACAACCTGTGAACTGTATTCTAATTTTGCTAAGAAATAAAAAATCAAACTAGTGAATATTAAACTAGACACTACAATCTAAATTTGTGGAAAATGAGCAATTTGGTGAGAAAGAGTACCTACAGTGCATCTTGGATACTTAGCTAGTGTATTTAAAAATAGGATTGCAAACCCAAAATTATTCTCACTCTAGAAATTCAATAGAAAAATGCAGAATGTTATCCTAGATACTTAGCTCTTAGAAATTCAATAAAAAAATATGAGCATGATTATGAATGGTTTTACCTGGTCCCACTCTTGATCTCCATGTTTGAGAGCCTTCTCTTTAAGACCCCATGAATCCAATTTGATCCATTGCTTCCAAAAGAGATATTAATGTGTAAACAAGGAGCCACATTTAGACAAACTGGTTGTTGATTTCTTCTAAGAAATTTAGAGACTACAAAAATAATATACCTAATGGAGATCATGTGGGCTTCATAGAGAAATCACTACAATATGGCTTTGAGCAGTAATGAAAAACTTTGGATTAGCTTCATAGTAAATCTTAACAACATGACATTGAAAGTTGCTCAGGTACTAGGTCCTCTCCCCTAGATTAAATTAAGGAAAACATTATTGTAAACATAATATGTATAGAAGAATATGAATGTAAAGGAAAATGGATATTAGAAAAACATAAATGTGAATAAAAGTAGTGTGAGCAGAAAATGAATCTAAAATGGTCTTGAACAAATAAAATCATACCCAATTAGCATTAAGTTATACTAACCTTGTACTCATTGCCATTTTCAATCTTGAAGGTTACCTTGATGCCTTCTACAGAAACTCTCTGGCCACGAGGCAAGAGAAGGCGGGAAAACCAAGTGTATATTGATGACTTCCTGACAATCAAAAAGAAAGAATAAACCAGTCAACCCTATTAGAATAGAATAATCTTATGAATTGATTTTATTTGTTTTACTGGCTAATGGATAGTGGACCTAGTTCTCTTCAATTGAGATACTACTAAGATGTGTTGATTGGTGATTTTAGACTACCGATATTCTACTTCAATCTCTATAAGTTACTTTTGTCTTAAATATATTCAAGATAACTCTACAAAAAATTCCCTGATCTCTTAGAAATTATGCAGATTATTTTGTTAATACTTCTCCATTTTGATATTTTCTTTCAAAAATTCATAGAAAGATATGTAATGCCATATTTGAAACTTACATATTTTAACTTTATTAGATCTGTACTTATAGTATATGATTCCAACAATTGTGAAACACATAGGCAATATGTTGGATGAATGAAGTAAACTATGCAATTGGCAGGTGTAAAGACAAATTCCTTAACCCTTGCCAACATCCTTCTTTCCTATTTTAAAACATGTGTTGTGGAACAGGGCATGAAAATCCATGTAAGTATAATGAACAGGAGATTTTTGTGATTAGACATTATATTATAGTAAGTTGAATGAATGTAAGTAGAGATATTTTAGCATACCTACAAATGGTATGAAATTTCATGATTAAGTGGAAGCCTCCCATCAACAAAAAGATCCAAATATCCGTGTATCTATCTCAATTGAGCCTCTAAACCCTTCAGAGCTGTCAAATTTTCCACTAACCTGTTATGCACAAAAGTCAAATTTTAGAGACCACTAAAATAAAAATAAAAAACATTACATTATGATCCAATACACACACAACAAAATGTTCATAGTGAAAATTTAGCACTTTCTTTCATCTTTGCATATTGATTTGATGCTTCAAATGATGCATTTCTTACATTGAAAAGTGCATTTCTTACCTTATTGAGCTTCTCTTTATTTTGAGAATAGTTTAATATTCTCTACTTAATAGGGCCAACCACATGAAGGTGGAAGATCATTTGGCCCTTTCCCCCCCCTCACATCACTCTCAATTCCCCATACCTGATCATATAACATTAATCATTCATTCATCCATTAATAACATATAAAATTCATTCACTCATCCATTAATAAAATATAATATTCATTCATTCATTAACATATAGCATTTATTTACTAACATATTCACATTCATTCATTAGCATATAACATTCATTTTTTCAATTTTTACATATTATCAAAAATATGGTTGTCAACTTGTCATAATGTGTTTACAGTCACTTTTTTTTTTGTTTCTTTTTTGTAGCTAAAAAAAGATGAAGTGGAGTATCATTTTCAAAATCATTTGTCCCCCCTTCAGTTGTTTTGAGCTCTGCTTGTGATCTTAATGTATGCCTAGTCATGGACACGGTTGCAAGGGGGGGTCTGCTGCAATAGAAAAGAAATGTTAAATTGATATGTTTTATTATTCTTGTTACACATATTTCATTAATTAAAATAACATCAGAGTGGTGCTCTTTACTTGAATTGGCCACATCATGTTCTTGATATTGTCTTATAGCCTCATGCTGAACATGTTGAACATGCTAAACACCCTCTAAATCCTAATCTGGAGTTGAAACACGAAATATTACATTAATTAATACACCAATTGAAATTAAATATGTTTAAAAGAACATTAGAGTGGTCCTCTTTACCTAATGGAGTGACATCATGTTCCTGATCTTGTCTAGCCAAATCATGCTCAACATGTTGATCACGCTCTACATGCTCTAAAGTTGAAACATGAAAGGTTACATTGATTAATACACCAAATACAATTAAAGATGTTTAATTGTATTAATCCATACTGCATTTTTTATAGCACCATGGCCTTCATCGGTAGGTTGCGCTCCACCCTCACTAGGCTGCATTCTAGTGTCATGTGGAATATTATCATTGCTTATCTGTGTAAAACAAATAGGCACATTATTATGGTAGAAATTAATATTGAACAGATTGCACAAGTATTCAATTTGAAATAAACTTTATTGAGTTTATTTACCTACGTGTTGGATACAGTGGAAGATTGTGTTTGCCTAGTCGAGACTCTTAGCTATTCAGTCAGGGCTCCATAGCCTTGGTGGAAGGCACTATTTAGGTCCTCTTCTGTGGGCACTCTATTGAAATCAAAGCCCTACATTTTTGCATGCAATCATGAATTTTGCTTCCATGGTGTGATAAAACAAAAACTGTTTGCAATTCATTATTTGGATGCAATATTTCATTATTTGATACTTACAAATTATGTGGCTATTTTCATATAACCACCAGAGCCAAGTTTGTGCTGCCCTTGTTTTTCTAGTCTTGCCTTTGATGTGTCAGGCAGCCTATGAAAAAACTGAAATATGTTATATTATGTAAAAAGAAAGAGTAATCAGTATATAATTAAATTGTTGATAGTATCGCATACCTTGCTTGGCCCGATGGTGTCTTTCCTTTCTTCTTTTCAGCCTTCTCCTTTCCATCTGACACCAAGTCCTTCCACTCCCTTTCTAGAATCATGGGGGGATGCTTGTACTTTCTGTTCTTCTCTAAATGTGACCTATATTGGTCCCTCACATACTTTAGATAGGTACCAGCTTTCTTAAGGACATTGGTTTGGTTGAATGTTTTATCACCGAAAAATACAACTAAATGGTTAATGAGCTCATCCTTTAAATCTTGATTTTGGGCATTCCACTGTGTATGTATGGTGGGCCCAAAGATCTCCAATGTAATATCACTTAGATGTTTATAAAGAACATCATTTCCTACAAAATGATCATGGGATTATTAGTCTATAAAGATTGATCAATAAGTAAATTTTAATTGGATTATATATAATAATAATTAAAACATTTTAAAGTACCTGGGAATTTCTCTATCTTTATGGGAAGGAAATCCTCGATCACCACAAATGTGACCAGCAATGTTCTCGTACTAGTAATATGGGAAGATCCACGAAATGTTGCTAAAAAATCACCAGTACTAGCGGCCTTTGTATCCACATGTACTGACACATGTGGTGGCATGTGTTCATTGCCAGATTGTGGACTACCGAATTCCTGCATGGTATGTGTTGCCAACATTTCAGTCAACAATATAGGCACGAATGATGGGGCCGGATAAAGTGTTGTTTTCGAAGAAGATCAGGATTGACACTTGTACCTTCCCCTACTTCTCGAGAAACACTTGCAGTACCTTGATCATGGCTAGTAGCATGATGAGGACGTAAATAATCTTGTAAAAACAACACATATTTTAGTTCAAGACATAAAAGAGTACAAAATATAAAACCATGAATGAACTTATGTTATAATTAAATATCTCATTTGTTTGAGGCACTACGAATACCAACTTAAGGATTTATTGATTGCATTTTTTTTGGGCCTTCCTCATCATATCCGCAGGGTTTGTGGAAATTGTGATGTCATCATCACATAATAGTGACTCCAACTCCATATGGATGTTCTCCTGTACTGCTGGTGCCTTTCCCTGATCAGCCGACTGCAACAAGAATATTAAAAACATTATTGAAATTAACCCAATAAACTCATGAAAAAAACATAATAATAAAACATTTTCTTGTATCTAATTTGTACAATTATAATGAGGTAAACCTATCGGATAGAAGAGTCTGAAGATGGATCATGATCTGTGCTTTGGGTCGGAGCCTTCCTTGTATGATCAATGTCCCGCTATGACAAAAATTAAATATAAAAAACATTACTGAAATGAAAACATTAGACTTTCAAAAAAAAACATAGTAATAAAATGGTATATTTGAGTCATTAATTGGAGGTTGGGTAAAATGGTATATAGTACATACCACCCCCATAGTAATTTTATTTATATCTAGGCGATTCAAATTGTAATCGATTAGCAACTCTTCCCCTGTTGTTATTGATTTTATCGCACATACGAATACACGATTTCCCTCTCACGCCTCAAATATACAATTGGGTTGCTTATTTGTTGCCCAGGTCATGTACTATTTATAAACCTTGCAATATTCCCTGATGCTTTTGGCCTCTCGTCAATGTACCTAGCCACTCCTTTATTTTGATCCTTATCTTTTAGTTGTATATAATTTGCTGATAGTGCATACCTACGCATACTTCATGTATATTGAACCAGCTGCATCTAGTCTTTGTAACTGTAATAGGGTCCAACATACTCCATCAACTCAGTAGCTTTGTCATAACATACCTTTATGTCGTCCATGCAAAATAGGTCCAAACCATGTAATGATGATGGTGCTATGTGATATATCCTCTCGTTGACACAAAGATTAGTGTTTATTGGAGGAAGTTCCTTGGGCACCCATTGTTTCCATAGATGTTTGTACCTCAAAGGAACCTCGATGTCGCCTATGCTCTCATCATCATAAGAACATGACACCCCTTTAGCAAGAAAAAATTGCATGCGTTTACAAAATTTTCTTCTAATCTTTTGACCTCTAGTTGGTCTCCCTCTTTTAGACCTACTACATGTCTCACTTTCCTCTTCTCTTCCTGAATTTCCCTCCCTCAAGGAAGACAAATCTGACAAATACCTATTTGGTGGTACTTGCACTCATAAGGATGTTGGATGAAGTTCTTTCATGGTGATGTGATCCAAAGGTGACATTATGATTAATCTATCATTTCATCGCTAGAATTTGACAGGTTATAAGGTAATCAAGTCTTGATAGATTGCAAGTTATTGTTACTACCGTCCAAATGTGTCCATCACAAATCAAATATACTTAACGTTTTAAATCCCAAACTTTGTAACAAGTGTTAAATGTGACTATGGTCCACTAGTTACACAACCAAGGCATCAAATGTATTCTCTAATTGTAATCAAAGGAATTTTGCTCTTCATTCAAGTAAATAAAGTTGAAGGGAAACACCACCAAGTGGTTTATTGGACACCTACATGACTAAAAATAGCATCAAATTTACATTCAATTTCCATATTTCTAAGTGCTTAATGGGTAGGGAGTGTGTACTAGGCCTGGTAAAGTCATCATAAGTTTATCAATGTTATAATTCTCTATGACAAGGTTTCAACATCTTCAAATAGTGAAAGTTAGTGCTCATAGTCATTTGAAACAACAACATTTTGATTATGTATGATGGTAGGATTTGATAACTTAAAAGAATTGGATACCCAACAAACTTAAAGTTAAAAGAAACTTTTTCAGTTTAAGCGGTTAGCACTTTCTTTTATCTTTGCATATTGGTTTGATGCTTCAAACGATGCATTTTTTATCCCACTTCTATCATATTGTATTCCCATCCCATTGCAATTGTAGGAGTTGATACCAAAATTTCATATCAGATACCACGTTCTTGAAGCAATTTTCTGTGTTTTTACAATTTTTTTGAAGTTCTTTTGTGTTGTATGGATCCATACAAGCTTGAAATTCTCTGAGATCATTGGTGTAGATAAATATATGTGTTCCCTTTCATTTGCATTTGTTTTGAAGTTCTCAATCACTACTTTCTTGGATTAAACAATCAAATATAGGGACTGCCCTGTTGTGCCTGTGTATGAGTTTGAGGGATAAATAGAAATGACATCCACCAATACACCCACTGTCTTGGAATTGTAACTCGGTGGATTGGTGTGCATCATGGTGGATTTTATGGAGTTTAAAATCTTGTTCTTTGAATTCCATTTATGTTTTGCCCTTGTCATGGCTTGTTACATTGTTTGGGAGGAACCTAAGGTTGGGTACATTTTACCTTGGCTTTCATAAAAATCCTAATGTTCCATGTACAATCTTGGGTGAGATATATTCAGCCGTTACCTTTTTGGAGTGGGTATTAAAATGACTTATGTCTCATTGTTTCATCTAGGTCAGACCCCTTTTTTTAAATTGAGTTAAAAAAAAAAATTAACTTTATTACTTCCTAAGTTTAGGTTAGCCCATGCCCTATGTTACTGATATTAGCCCAAACCTAAGGGGAGGGTTAATAATCAAAAGACCTTTTGAAACTTCAACTACATAAGCTACAAACTTGATTGTAAATGTGGCCAAATTGGCCCAAAAGACAGCTGAAAGAGAAGAAATTGAGAAGAAAAGTTTGATGGAGAAATATAGTAGAATGCAGCAAAGGAATTTTGACCTACAAACTAAGGTAGATAGGTTGAAGTACAGACATGTGGGGGAGTCTTCTAGTGCTCCTGGTACCCTGGCCATACATTCTACATCAAGATCAGTACCTCCAACTTCTTCAATTGTTTCTACTCTTGGGTCCCCCATCTAGACTCCTCCTTCTAGTCCTTCATTAGATCCAGTTGAAGAGGAGGTTGAGTACTCTGTAGATCCCACCAAATAGAATATGCTTAATAATATTAGAGAGCTACAAGAAACTCTAAAAGCAAGTGAGAAGGGAGCAGTTGCCAAGAAAAATGAAGTTGTAGACATAGTTTTTAGGAATTTGAATTAGGGAGTTGATGGTAGATTACCATCAGTTTATTATTTATATTCTTTATTCTTAGATTCAATAAGAAACATTACTAGGGATCAGGAATTAGTTTTTCCTTTAGTTGAGAAGTGGATCCCTAGGGCCAATGACCTAGATGTTATGTATAAGGCCTCTAGATTCGATGTAGACAACAAGCCCCAATCATTAAGGCCTACTCAAGTTTTTGTAACATCACTGCAAGGTTTTCAAGCCTTACTTGATGATTTGAGTAGAAGATTAAGGAACTGGTAAAGAATTTTGATGACTGGAGTGGCACGTCTTTACCAGATTTACAGGGACTGCCCTGTTTTACCTATGTAAGGGTTTGAGGGGTAAATAGAAATGACATCCACCAATCCACCCATTGTCTTGGAATTGTAACTCGATGGATTGGTGTGCATCATGGTATGATAGAGGTTCATTGCATTTAGGGGTCTTTTAAAGCAAGAAACTTGGCATTGAATTGATGCCCTAGGGCTAACAGGGGAAATTTTCTTCTGAATTTGTGGTTGTTAAGTTAGTTTTTATGAATTTGATGGATATCTTGGTAGAGTCATGGTGACATTGTTTAATGGTCCAATATCTACTTCAAAACAAAAATATCTCTAACAACTCTAAGAGCTATAATGGGATGGCATTAAATGAACCTTCATATAAATGATCTTCTAATGAAGGACCTTTGAATTAAGGTCTTCATTTGAAGGTCCTTCATTCCAAGGTTCCTTTTATAAAGCATTTTGGACATGAAATATTTAAAATAAAAAATACCTTCATTTGAAAGTCTTGAAATGGCCTCATTTTTGAATGAAGGTTCTTCATTCAAAGGTCATGACGACATCACCTTCAAATGAAGGTTCTTCATTAACTAGTATTTTGTAATTTTGAATGTGTGATAATAATTTAGGGTTGAAAATAAATCCATTTGAGCCTTTTATAAATGAAAGGACATTTGATGCAATCATATGACTTGTCAAAATTTTGTCTTAATAGTAAGGGAATCATGAGTAGTTTGTTGGGCCCATTCAACAATCTCCGATGCCAGAACTGAATTGTCTAGAATGTATCTACTATCAAGAAAGCCAATTTGTTTACCTCTATGACTATAACTCAAGCAATAGGTTTAATTGTGATGGAAATGATATTGATAAGGATTTTGTAATCTAGGTGTTGAGAAGCATAATTGGCCACCATCCTAGGAAAGATTCTTCATTCTTCCTTTTAGGTGTTAAAATCTAACAATACGTAGATTGATGAAAGAGCCCAAAGAGCCTTTCCCCATGTTATCCAAGTACACATAGCAGCAGTCTTCTCTTATATGGTTGGACATGATTTCAAGAACTTAGCTAGGATTATTCATTTAACCTAAGGTTTTCTCATAATGCCATCATTGGAAAAGTATGATCAGATTCTTCTATTATGAAGAATTGGTCTATGTGCCTCTAGTAATCACTATAAAAATGTGAAAGACTAAGCTATTTTATTTTTTCTATCTTATCTTATACCATTTTATGAGAATGGGGGGGCCAATGTACGAGAAGATCTTTGGAAACTACGCATGAAAATTTCAAGTTAAAGAGAATGGGGGTGCCAAACTTACAATACTCATTGTCCCTTGGTCGTCAATTTTCCCTTAGTGCCCTCAACCTCATCCTTGATCTTGGTATTGACCTTGTTTTAGCTCCAAACTCTTCATCGGCGCTGGTATTGACCTTGTTTTCACTCCTCCAAACTCTTCCTCAGCACTGGTATTGACCTTTCACTTGTCCAATTTGATGAGCTACAACCTGGTTTAGTTAGGTTTTAGAGTATGTTAATTAAATTTAAAATTATGGCTCCATTGAGAGTAGTGAATATAAAGCAAGAAAAGCCTATTATGGTGCCATTTAGAGTATTGAATATAAAGTAAGACAAGCCTATTATAGTCATGAGGGAAATAATAAAACTCTTAGGATACTTTGTGAAACCATTTTCCTTGGTTAAAAGGAGGCCATAAAATATTCCTTTGGATTTTTTCAATCTTCAAATATGAGGATTAATTACAAGGTTGTTAGCAACATGAATAATGGAAATGTGTGCAACAAGAATTTTTGAACACACATGGAATCTCCTTGCCAAAGAAAGGGGCTTCATAATTTAATATAATAATTTGTCTCAGCTCTAGAAATGATATATTTCCTTAAAGAGGAAGGAGAAACCTAAAAGGTAAAAGAGATGCTTAGGAATATCAACACTTCCTTATGAACAACCCCCTTCTATCCATAGGAATTGAACCAATTGGGCTTGGCTAAGAATGATTTCCTATAAAATTGAGTTTTATGCCACTATATATTTGACCTTAAAGCTTTCCAGAAAATATCTAGGCATTGAATATCCTAAATAATGTCACATTTGTCCTCCAAGAGAGTGAGAAAGTAGTCATTAGAAAAATGACCATTGAATAGTTGGGCTAGTGATGGCAACATTGATAGTGAGATGGGTGGTCATAGAGGTGGCCTACAAGCTATATTTGGAAAAAAAGAATGATAGAAGCCATTGATTGGAGTAGTGAATATTGACATTGGTGTTTCCTTGTCCAACAAAGGGTCACTATGAGAAATGGTGTTGGATTTGGCATTGGAATTTACTCTTTTCTTCTAAAAAAAAAAGGTGATAGGCTAGATGTGTCTAATACTAGATATATTTTCCCCTTCCTCCCATGAAAACTTTTATGGGAGAAGGAATACATGATACTTTGAATTATAATGAAGATTCAATACAAAATAAACTACTCCCTCTACTGTCATACATGTTCTTGGGTCTATTCTTTCATTCTTCACGCTTGGAAAATTGCTCATTTGGAAATGGATTAAACAAGTGGAAAAACTTGGGCATGCATATGAGCTTATGAATTGGAACCTAAAGGGTATGTCATCAAAGGAATATTTTCCATTTCTAACACTTTGTTGTTGAGGTGAGTTTAATAATACTATGGTTCGTTGCACCATAGAATTTGTTAGAGGTTTCCTAATATGACATCTCTATATGATCCTTGCTTAATTAGTTGTTGGATTTTATCTTTTCCTTTTTCTATTAATGGCTTATTATATGATTGCAAAGATGATATTTTTAATTTCATTGGGCCATATCAGTCTATACGAAGTTGCTTTACTTCTCAAAGTATTATCAATAAATTTATTAATGAAAATAATGAAATTGTCATTTAATGGGTGCTTGGGGAAGGGTGTTGAGTTTTACCCTAATGATAATTGTTGGTGTCTATGTATCATATTGCTTTGGCTCAAGAGGGGTATTGTTATCCCTTGTGATTATGTTTGATGAAGTCTTCAAATGGATGGTATTTCCTTCAACCAAATTCATGTCTGTAAATAGTCTTGTTATGAACCCCTTGCAGGTTGCTTGGATAATGTTAGTATTGGTAATTCTGGTCCTTCTAATTATTATTCCCAAGCTTCCATAAATATGAAATTACTTAAAAATAATGATATAGTAACTTCAATCAAGTCACTTATGGTTGGGAGGTTTCTCCATGGTATGATCGTATGAACAAGTTAGTTTTGAATGATAGTGAATAAGCCTCAAATTTTTGCGAAGTCTATTCTCTTAGGTGAATGCTTGTGTTTTCTTCCTAATAAGTTCCAAATGTATAATATTTCTTAGTTTATTATTTTTTGCAAGGGTTTAGATAATACAGGGGATATATGATGCCACACTAAGCTCATATTCCCTAAGGAGGTGAGAAATAATGCCATACTATGACATTTTTTTAAGAGGGTAGAATTTCTCCCTACTTTGAGTCCCTATGTTGCCCTGGTCAAGTCCTTTCAAAATAATTTTCTGCTTCATAAAAGGATAAAAAGGTTATTGTGGGCGGTGTTAGATTTCTTGTTTCAAAGGAAACCATTAGAGCTGCTACTAGGTTGAATATTGAAGGTAGGAATGTCATTAATAGGGAAAAATGATGGACACAAAAACCATCAACCAAATTTTGAAAAGGGGAGAACTCATCGAATTATAGAATTTTTTTGAATGATGAGTTTAGTAGAGTTCCAATTAAGTACTTCAGTGTTGAAGGTAATTTTAAATGTGATTTTCATTACCATTTCTCGCATGACCATCTTAAACATAATAAGATTGCTTGTTTTCCTTATTTTGTCCTAAGTTCTCTTAAGTGTTTAGGTAAGGAGGTCTTAATGGATAAATTTGTGATGCCTCTACATGAGGGGTTAATTTTTAGACTCCATAAGTCCACCTTGCTATGTTCTCTTAGAATTTTGTTAGCTCTCTTATTTCAAAGTCTAATCTATTCCCTACCCCTATTCTTATCAAAGCTAAAGGTGGGAATATTAGTGATTTGCATGATCCCTCTCCTCCTAAGGGTAAGAGAAAACCTATCAAACATTCCTCATTCCTTGTCAAGCAAAAAATTACATTTGATCATGTTCCTAGTAAAGTGGTGGAGGGAAATCTTGAGCTTGGTAAAGTTGTGGCTGATTATGATGACTTAGGTTGCCCTAATCTTTTTTCCATTGGTTCTCTATTGAAGGTTGCCTCTGATATCCATGTGGACATTCCTAGTGATGTTGACATCTCCAAGAATAAGAGTAAAAACCCTAAATTTTAGTCCTCACTTGTGGGCAACAACGACTAAGGTTCTTATTGTTGCTATGGTTAATAATAAGATTGCTACAGGAAAACCTTTTAAGGGGAACCTTGTAAGAAGATCTAATAGGTTGGTGGCCATAATTTCTAATACCCCTAGCACTACACCCAATGTAGAATTAGCTGTTTCTAATTAACAACAAAGGCTTTGTTGATCACAAGGACAATGATTGCATCAATAGTGGGAACAAAGAGTTTAGTCACTCTCAAGGCTTCATGTAAGAGGAAGATGTTTCTCTTTCCAATGATTTTGGTGTCAACCTTTTTCAGAAATGAATGTTCTTTATGACACTAAGTCTTCTAACATAGGGGATGATTGAATTTAGTCCCTAGAAATGATATGGTGGCCATGGATGATGTCAAGGGTAAAGGAATTTAGGTGGAAAATAAGTTTGATCTTGTGCATTTATGTTCTCATTATGGCCATAACACCAATTCTATTAATTATTTGGAGCAAATTCTAGAAACTTTGGAGGAAAGAGTCAATAATATGCTTAATTTTAGTAATAAGGTGATCCATAGGTTACTTGTATGCTTCTACTCCAGAATGTTGTGTGGGAGTTCTAGAAAAGAAGGTTGAAGGGTAATCTTGATAGTCTTGTTTTAAAGAAGGATAGAAAGAAATACCCTAAGGATGATATTTTTTCTTTCCTTTTTCAAGATTGGGGATATGTGACTCCCAAAAAGACATGCTACAACTTGTAGTTTTTTATTGTTGTTTGTTAGTTATTTATGTGCTATTTTTCTTTATTCTTCTATTAACTATTTATAGTTAGTTATTTTTTGGTTTTTCTTTTCATATCCTCTGGGCTTGCTATGTAATAGGGTTGGGACCTTGGTTTCCCAATTTATATATAAAAAATAACCAAGTCGATTTATCTTTTGCAATTATTGTGATAAAGTGAGGATTTGGCATAGTTTAATAAGACACCTCACCATTTATTGCTAAATCTATTGTATTTTCTTAAGATATCTTAGAAATAATTTATCCATGTGTAACACAATAGTTTACAAATATGGATAGTGATGCCTAGGTTAACTTATATTTCAACTTGGAATCTAAAGTAGACCTTTAAGAATTAAATTTGGAATCTAATAGACTATGTCAAGGATTCATTAACCACATCGAAGATAAGTATATTCCTTTTAAACTACCTTATAAGATAAAATGAAGTGGCCACCATCGACAATCGTGTTCATTGATAGAAGTCAGGATTGCGGGGAATGGTCAAGATCAATTGATGGATGATCAATGGTCATTAAAAAATCATTCCAACATCTAGCTCCCTCGACGACATGTCTAGGAACTAAGCCATGTTGGCCCTGTCACTGCATTCATAAGTAGAGGAGATTGTTTGGGAGAAGAATTCTTTTCTAGTGCTAGGTTATGTGTTAGGTTATATAAGGTTAGGTTATATAAGGTTAGCTTATATAATGTTTGAGCCTAGCCTCAAACACTACAATTAGGGTCGGGTTAGGTTATGTGTTTTCTTTAGGGTTAGGTTTGGGATTAGGTTTATGGTTATGGTTAGAGTTTAGGGTAATCTCTAAATTTAATTTTAAGTCGTAGTTGATTATTTTCCCACAAAAGGAAATTAGATCCATTTTTTCATATACTATTTCTCAAAACCATAATCTTAACCATAACCCAAATCCTTTTTATCACAACCCTAAACATAAACATAACTCTAACCCTAAACCCTAAACCATGATCCTAATTCTAATCTAACCCTAACACTAACCTTAACTTACACCCTAACCTTAACCCTAATTGTAACCCTAAACTAAAGACAAATGCTACACCCTAAACTATAATCCAAATCTTAAACCTAGCCCTAACCCTAATCATAACCTAACCCTTTTTCTCGAAACCTTAACCTTGACCCTAACCCTCACCTTTATCCTATCTTTATAACCCTAACCACAATCAAAAATCTAACCCCAACCCTAACCCTAATTTTTTTTTTTAATTAATTAGTTGCATTCACTCTAATAACCCTAAACCTATTCATAAACCTAACCCTAGCCCTATCCTTATCCCTAGCCCTAATCCTAAACCCAAATCTAAGCCAAATATAAAAACAACCCTTAATCATAACAATAACCCTAAAACTTAATTCTAAATATAACCCTAATAATATAATCCTTAATTCTAATCCTAAACCCTAACCCCATTTTCATATCTAATCCCAACCATAACCAAAACTCTAAATCTAATCCTAACCCTATTTTCATATTATGTTTTCCTTATGATTGGTTGACTCTTGTACTAAATTTGAGTGTTGTTTGTGTTTTGACAAGAGTAGATTAATATTTTTTTAATTTTTTATATGAAGGTCAAAATTACATGCACATAGAATGAACCATAGTTTATTTACAACACTTGGTCTTTTCAAAATAATCAGAGAAGATTAGGGAGAGGAAGGAATGCACACCAAACTACATGATAGGGGTAGTTGTGGCTTTGTTAGTTTTCTTTATATAGTCTACTTGTTTCCTATAGGGATAAATATTTAATCACTATAAAAGTGAAAGATGGTTGATTATCTACTGAATATTGTTTTGTGTGTTTTGAAATGGAAGATATCTATGCTGGAAAACAAGGATAGACAACTGAGAGGGGGGGTGAATTAGTTGTTACAAAATTGAAAATTATTTAACCTTATTAACCTTTAATCTCATATCTGATAATTATCAGTGAAAGCATGAATCAACAACACATCAGAAACACACATAACACCAAGATTTTTGTGTACAAACCCTATTAGGGGAAAAACCATAGTGGAGGTTAATCCACAATTTATACCCTATTAAAAGTATAAAAGAAATGAATAAGGAATGAACATGCATTCAGGAACACTGCCTAGAGCTCACTGCTCAAAGGGAAGGCTCACTGCCTTACATAAGGTAATCAAATTAAATCCATCTGATGAGGTTGAGCTGAGAAATTGGCTTCTTCAAAAGCCCGATGACAGTTTCAGTTAGGCACATAAATACTTCATACTTTGCGTAAAATTCTTCACACTCTGCTCTGCATTCAAATGATCTAATCTTTATTCACACATATCTTGCATACACTTCACATACATTATCTCTAAATGAATAAAACAATTGCTCTTATATATCCACTTCATGAATTTACATTAACAACTGTGTCGGCCAAAAATAAATAATAGATGAATACAAACTCTCGGCCCAATTCATGAACAAATCTCAATGCACACCAACCTAAATCAGTCACAACATAATAAAGACCTAAAGAAACATCCTCGAACATGCCAAGCATTAAAAAATTAATCCACAAGGATCTACAACATGCTACCACCATCATGTCAACCAAGAACATGAAAAATCAAACATGGAAAGGAAAAATCTTTGATCACAAGCAAGATAATCAATGTGGACGTACCACAATGATAGAGTATGAGATCAAGAAATGTCAATGAACATCTCAAGAGGATACACAACAATTCAATTCACCAAAATTACATTCTCTTCTTTCAGAAACACCAACTATAGCAACAAAATAACTGTAGGAACACAAAAACTCATAACTCGCTCCAATCTTGATGCACACCTCTAAAACTTCCAGAGGATATACTAGATAGGCTCATCAACAAACCCTTTAATACATGACTTTAGAATACCGACATACAAGAAATTTCACCACTTTGGTCTTCACAGCTTCATAGACTATCTGCAACATATTTATTCTAATTTTCTGAATATCCTCGACATATACAACCTTTAAGACATTAATGCTAATAGTGTTAACATCAATGACAACCACATATCATGAGCAAGACAACCACAACATCCAACAATCTAAAACTCTATAAAAATTGGTATATGCTAATAGTCAACTTATTATATTATTTATAGCATTTCCTTAGCTTTTTATACTAAAAAATTCAAGGTAGAGGGTAACATGATTCTTTGAATTGGATACTACATAAAAATTTATGTGTTATAGTCATTGCTTCTATTGTTTGCATTTTCACATTAGGATGCATATATTTTACAATCATCAGTCTTTTAATGTCTTGCCAAAATTAATATTATTAATAATTTTAAACTTTTATAAACATGTATGGAAAATAAGTACATAAATAAGAAATATATTGTAATAGTTTCTTCAACAAAGGATAAAAAAATCATGTGGACCATACAAGGATTTTGGTGGGACTTAAAATTTACTACCCATGTCATATTAATGAGGGAAATCAATAATAATCCTTCCTCGCAAATCTCGCACGATTAGATTAAAGGCCCCTGAGGGTACTACGAGGTCTGTGAAGAGGTGACACATGGCCTGGTTCTTGAAGAGATAGGGCTAGGTAGGACCCGCTGTCCAGTTGCAACCTCTTGTTTTCTTGGGTTGTGATTGGGCACAGTTCTCCTAGGGAACTGATGTGGATTTTAAAACAATTGTTGACGCAATATGAGTTGTCTAACTTGCCATGTTCGATCCACATTAACAGTTTGATTTTTCTTGGGTTCTTGTTCACCTACGTTGGGAGTTCTTGCTCTTTGTAAATTGTTCTCATTAATGGCGTGGATTTTTTTGATGGATCCTCACCTGAGTTTCCTACGTGTGAACACTTTTCTCCTAATAAATGCAATGATGGGTTGTACGCCATGCCTTCGCAAGCTAGGAATAATTTGTGGTGGCTACATCAGCCACTAAAATGCTCGAATGCTCATGCTGCATTTGAGCAATTAATATTATCGCACCAATTAACTCTATAAATTCTCATTGTGTTATCTGGTATTATCATCGCATTTTGAGTTCTCTTGTGTTTGCAAGTGGTCGAGTCTCTCCTGTATTTTGTGAGGTGTTATTTGCAATGGACCATTCGGTTGTGCACAGAAGGACCGGACTTGGGGTGAGAAATTTGTAGCCTGATGGGGTACAACCTGTCCTTAGCAAGCCCGATGTTGTCCATGATGCTAATTTTAAAGGGATAGGGAGCTCCAAGTCCCCAATGGTGCTCTCTTCTGGTTCTGACAGTGATGGGTCCTAAACTGACTTGGACTACCAATGTTACTTGGCGTCCATGACCGAGCTATTGGGGATCAATGAAGAGCCCCTCGCAGTTGCCCCAATAACTATGATGGTGTCGTGCCATGCTACCAGATCATGTGTTAAAGCGGATAAAAGGAAGTTGGTCTCCCTTCTTCCTGAAGCGAGGACCAAGAGCAGTCGCCTCTACTAGGGCCGTGTGTCTTGCAAGTAGTTGTAGTTGTTGGGTGTGTTACTTTTGGGTGGTGCGTTGATGTGGATGTACGGGTGTCTGCCATGCTCTTTTGTCTTTAGCTCCGGTTGGTTACAATGGTATAACTGTTTTGATTCCTCAAACTAATTATGGTTTTTTCTAATGATGAGGAATGTCAATTTGAATTTCATTCTAAAAGAAATTCAATTTTGGAATGAACAATGTAGCCTATTGCTTTGTTGCTCTCCTTCCCTATAAAGGAGATTTGATGGCTCATTGTTAAGGGTTGTTGTTTTTTTTGGGTCCGAAGGCTTAGAATAGGTATAGTTAGTGGTAATGCAGGATTTTGAAGGTATTATGTAGGAAATCATGTTGGGTTGGGAATATTATGAAATAAGTATACTACTCTTTTTTAATTACTGATATCGAAAGAAATCTAAAAAAATTAAGATATTTTCCTCTCTTGTGTATGGGCCATGGATTATAAATGGATTTATCAAGGGTTTGTTCATTCATTTTCAATGTTGTAGTTGAAAATGTAATTTGTTCTCTTGCTTTGACTTAATGAGTTAATCAAATTCTTGAACACAAATTGCATGTTTATCATTATATGCTCAGGATTCACTAAGGAGTATTGTTTTAATATACTGACAAATCTCATGGTAGCAAAGCACTATGGTGATAAGTTCAATTTCATCTGAATTACGTTTTATATGACTCCCACCCAATGGATGAGGCACTAGATAGTATTGGTAAATTCCTTTTAGGTATAGGACTATGACTCTAAGCACGATGATTCAATACCCGAACATTTTAACAAATATCAACTGCTATCTCTTTTTGGGATATAGATCTTATGATAATTTTCAGTCTCATTTCTCTAGGATATTTATTATTATTCTTTGGTTTTGCCACAACTAGGGTAATGACTATATGTTAGTGTTAGTGGGGACTGCATCTGTAAGAATAAGTGTTCTTACCAATCATGAAACATTCTTATGAACACACTTGGTTTTACCCACCTTCGTTTCACAGAGCCAAAAGTGTAGGAGATGTCAGTCTTTGACTGACTCTTGTTAGTTGGCCACTAGCCTTTGTAGTTCTTTATAATGGAGGTTGGCTACCTCTTACAGAATTGCAAATCCTATGTGGGAAAAAACACCAATAGATTGTAATTAAGATATACACAAAATGGATCTACATTGAAAATTCTGTAGGAAAATTCAAGCAAATACAATTGGTAGATGCAAAACCAAATAAAAATGAAATTGTGGACTATAATGATTGTAGAATATACATAATGGATTTTTTTAAAAGGTTTTATAAACTTTCAATCAAATGCAATTGGTAGATACATAGACAAATTTCACAACCTTCACCAAAATCCTTGTCAATTTCCTTAATAAGGGAGATTTGGAACAAGGTATAGATATCCATCAAAGCATAATATGAAGATGAATTTTCTCAAATGTTGTGGTTGTAGACTCCATTTTCAAATCTATGTAAAATGTGGGTGGATAGACAACTCTTGTGAACTATTTGACAAAATATATCAAAGAATTGTAATCTCATGGAATACACTCTAATTAGAAAAGTTGCATCACTACCCTCATAACAATCTCTCAATTTGTTTTAGTTTCTATTGTGTTACTCAATTTGAAACTTAATTGTGATACATTAAGTTCATTTTCAAATTGTCATTTGTGTGTCAAGTTTGTCAAAATCCAAAATGATCAATTATTAATAAAATCATGGATAATGTAATATTGGGATGGGTGACCTCCTAGGAAGGCCTAGTGCTTCATCGCTTTGAGAATCATTTAGATGCAATGAGTGCTAAGTGGACCATTCATTATCATGAGAGATGGGTTCTTATGAAACACTACTCATGAAACATGGGTCAATGAGTTTTACTTGTAAAACTACATAATTGAATCCTGATAACAATATCAAAATTTGACACAATGTGAAAAATACTTCCTACTTGTCAATAGATCATGTTGTCAAAATCTAGAATTTAAAATTATGAATTCTTTGTAATTACTCAATAGATCATGTTGTCAATTGAACATATTGGAGTTTTTTTACTGCAACCCACACGTGTTTCCTAGAAGCTCATATGAAATACCCATATTCAATAATAAAAGACTAGGAATAGTATGGCCAACTTTACGAGAATAGCAATAAGGTTAATTGTCTTACACTTCGGACTCTGTAAAATCTAGGAGGGTATTCCTTAATATGTGCTCTTAACATACAAAATTTAAAAAATTCATTTAATTTTCACACGGCTAAGCAATAGATAGATCCCCAATTAATGTTAAAGGATCAAATCCTTCAAGAAATTGGCTATTCCTTAAAAAAGACTCATGTCCATTTAACAAAGAATCACAAACTTCACATAAAGTAAATTGATAGGAAATGTTTGAGTAAAATATCCTAATGCCATAACACAAAACATACGAGAATAAAATGTAATCAGAATTCTAGTGCCATATCCCAACGCAAGGAGTGAAAAGAGAAAACTGAACTATAGGGTAAATTTCATTTTGAACACTTATGATCTATTATGAATTACATTACAACCCATATATCTATACCTGAGTTTATTACTCCTTTATGAATCCTATTTGTTATTTGCATCAATTTACTAGTTAACTGAAGCATTTAACCGATCCTTTGAACTAGAGTTGTAGTTAAATAAATGAAAATCAATGAAAATCATCTTTGATTGATATTTCATTAATAATCCATGTAACATAACACAATAGGAGACAAAATAAACTCCAAATATTCATGAGTTTGATACAAACATGCTCAAAAACCCCATGATTAACAAAGTTCTCCAATCTGACTCAAAAAATTTTAAAACCTGGACTTACAATTCATACTCTCTATATTACTAGACTCTTATTTCTCATATCTTGGATATTTCAACCAACCACTCTCTCAACCCAAAATTCCCTTTTATAAAACAAGGGAGCCAACAAGCTTCAGGTCGAAGAGTACACATATCCATTTGTAGTTGGTCCGCTAACTCCTGATTCGGTTACAATTATATTATGCGAGAGGAGAGCATAAGAAAAATATCATCATTAGTTGATAAGGAGGAAACAAAACATCACTCCAAAGGCCACTCCCCGTACATCAAAGGCATGCTTAGCATTTATAGTGTTAACTCCACCTCAGCACCCTGTACTTGGACTCAAAAGGAGAATGCAATTTTAGAATATAATATCTAAGGCCAGACCTGTATTATACATGATGAAGTTGTAATTCTCGACTATAACACTCATAATTCTAGTTCATCAGTGAACACCTTTTTCCATAATTAAAAATCCTCCTTGGAATTCCATTGGAAAGCCACAACCTGATCAACCTTGTTTCAATAGGGATCATACTTTACCATTATTGATGTGGCCTTTTTATCAAAGTTCTCTAAGAAACTTATAAAAAAAGACAACTTTTCCAATGTATTCTCTAGCATGCGGATGTCAACATTTTTGCATATCTCATGTGTTTGAGACATCATTATATTGTTCATTTACTCCTTCCAAACCTGTAGGGGTTTGAATTCATCCTGACTATGTAAAATATGAGGCAATGGGGTCAGGTCCTTTCCATCATACACATCTTTCAGTAATTTAATCTTGGATTCCATTACAGCGGCAAATCCCTTAAACTTCTACTCAACAATTCCCTTGACCAATTGATATGTTGCAATAATAGTAGGATATTTATCACCATGTTGTTTTGCCCCTACTGCCATGAATCTCAACTTCTCCATTCTAGGGCTCCATTTGTTTAGCAATGAGATGGCCAATTCTTTATCCCTTGGAAACATTTTTAGTGCTTGCAACATTAGGACATAATTTGCATGAACACTGTTTAGCTTACTCTGGATCGTTCTATTTAAATGTTTCAAAATAGTGTCTATCACTGCATTGTTTCTCCCTGCTGCATCCCGGATTTGCTTTACCATCTCCTTATATTCTTCAACCTGATGAATCATTTTCTCCCTAGAAAATGCGCCTCCAGGGCTAGTAGCTCTCTCAATAGCGATAGGCACTTGTCCCATATTATATGGAACAATAGCCAAAGACTGTGCTTGTGTAGGAGGTTGAGACTACTCTACTGGTGGGTCGGGAGTAGTGTGGCTAGAAATGGCTTGCTTTTGAGATCTCATGGTATCCATTTGTTGCTTCAATAAAGCCAATTTAGTTTCTAGCTTTGCTACCTTTTATTGACTCTTATTATATTCAATAATAATGTCATTGTATTGGCCTATCAGAGCATCCCGCTCCTTGGTCAAATCTTGAACAGTTGCTCTGGTGAATTTGGAAACATTCACGACCATATTAGCGGCTTCCATTGTTGGGGTGTCAGCAACTATCCTCACAACCAAGTGACCACTAAAGTCAGAAGGTTCTGCAACAATTGGCTTTTTAGAGCCAGTAGATAGGGACCAGATTTCCAATGCATCCCATTCCTCACTAAAGGCCGATCCCTTGAGTGCCAATGTAGCCTCCTCTTTATTAGCAAGAAGTGGCTTATTATCCCTTCTTACTGTGTAAAACACCAAAGCATCAATGATATCCCATTCTAGGAGTAGAAATACTCCACCTTTTTGTACCAATTCCCGGCCCTGCTCTGGTGTTATTACTTTGAATCTTTCTCTCATTTGTTCCAGAGCTTAGCTTGAATTACCTTCTCTCAGAGCTCTGGATGTAGACTTATCTCATGTGCCACCTTCTCAGCATAAAATGCAGTATGTGCTCTCCACACAAAATCTTCAAAATTACTGGTTTGAATAAAAGAATCATCCATCATGAACTCTCTGCAGGCTTCTATTCTCAAGTCATCATTGCTTGTTATTCCTTTGATTTCATCTTTTCCTAACCTCAAAGAAATTGTACCTAAACCTGTCGCAATGTTAACTAGGTCTAATGGCATCTCAGGATGCATTTCATCTGGAGTGACAATAATTTCATCATCCTCATCACCATCACAATCAACAATCTTTACCCTTTCAACCCTTTGCCTCTTTGGTGATGGTGGGAAAGCCTGTTCTGAAAAACTTGGAGGAGAATCCAAATCAACAACATTTGGTACTGACTTCCTTAAAGAAGATGGTATAATAGTTTTAGCAACATCTTCAACCCTACTTCCATTTCTTCTAGAAAAAACCCTTATCTTCTTTTGGAGCTGATAAGTAGGCCTCTCCTCTTCCTTTACCTTAGGGTACTCCTCGATGGTTTGTGATTTTCCCCTTTCTTCCACAACCCTTTCATCTTTCAAAACCCCAACCAAGCTCTCAAAATTATCAATAGCATACATTTCCCTGCTAAACTCATTTTTAGCATTAGGTATGAGATTGAAACCAATTATTTTCTCCTACTTACTTTTTACCATTTTAGAGTAGGCAATGTATAGTTACTTTCTATCATCTTGTAATTCCAAATCAAAAATATTCCTGATGATGTCCTCAGGAAAGTAGAAGTTGTGGAGAAAAAATCATGTCCAATTTTTTGCCTTCATTTGAGAGATAAAACCCTTAGGATCATGATTCCTGGGGTGCACATTCCTTAGCCTATAAGTCCCAAGTAATTGATGCAACTCCTTCCATCCTCCCTTTTCCATAAAAAAATCGACAAATGTTGTATATTCAAGGAAGAAAGAACCTTTCTTCTATTCAGATGGAAAGTGTATTTCCTGAGTGCCCCCCAACTACCTCACAATTTCCAAAAATCCAATTCTAAGGGGAACCTCCCTTGGTAGAACCTTTGGATTGACATCAGTGCCAAAAATCTTGAAAACTGTGGTATTACGATAGGGGAAAATGTCTCCCCAATTGTGCATTATGTTCAATTCAGGCCTTCTCTCCATCGGCCTCAAGAAGTCATGAATTTCTTTTGGGATCCTTTGGGGGTCACAAACCAGAGCCTCCCTTAATTTAGATCCAAAGACATTATGGAAAGTTACATAACCAAACTCATGATCATGCATGTCAAGAATCCTAGTCCAATATTGGAGAGGAATTTCAATGTTTCCTTCCTTCTTCTTTAATTTCATATATTTTTCGTACACAGCCTGACCCCTATATAAAACATATGGATTAACAAGGAACACCATCTGAATCCAACCCAATTCTTCCCCTCCTTTAGGGCTACCAGACCCATGTGCATCTTCTCTGCCAAATAAGTGGCAAAATCATATATTACATTAAAACTTGGGTGCTGGAGATTTATTGCCATATACATAATATCGATAGGCAAGGTTTTCTTTAAGCTGACTCCCAGAACTTGACATAAAGCAGAAATAGTCTTCTTGAAATAATTGGCGAAATAGCCCACAGGAAAAGGTTCAGGCTCATTCTTGCCAATTTCTACCTTCTTCTAATTTTTTCCTCTTCCTGAGACTGCCAAATGAGGTATTAAAAAAGATGTTCTGAACAAACCCCTAGTATTTCTATATTCTTGTTTGAAAACCTGCAAGTCGATAGGAACCACATCCTGAATCCATTCATGCAATTTGAAAATCTCTGCAATTTCTTCTTTGGTTATCTTAATCATCTGCACACCAGCATGTGTTCTGACAATTCGGGCCATAGGGTCATATCTAGCAGCAATGTCCTTTAAAAGATCTACATCCATATAAACATTAGGAACCACCAATTTACCTAGGTCTAACCTCCAAGGGTTACACAAAGGAACTGACAAATTCCTATTCCCAAACCAATTGGAGAACAACTGTCACCCGGTGTATGGTAACTCAACATCTTGAATTGCACATTGCTTGTCTATCAATCCTTCCAAGATTTGAGGCCCATAGAACAAAACCTTTCCCTCCTGCTTCTTGCTAGTAGAGGGTTGTAACAAATGAATAATATCTTGGGATAAAAACCTAGTAGTGGTTTTAGAACCAGAACTTTGGGCCTTGGGTGCCATTTATACTAGACTAATGATAATTTGAACTAGGGTTTGCTTATTTTCAGATAGTAAATAATTAAAATTTTCTCTGTTAGCCTTAACAAAAAATTCTTCAATATTCAAAAAACCCTAGCAATTATCTAGACAAGCTCTAAAAGAGAATCTATTCAATAAATTCTTTAAGAACAGAGATAGGAAACAATCATGAATTGCCCAGCAAGCAACCATAAAATATTCTAAATTTACAAGAAATCATGTACGTGCTACTTAGGGTTTCAATCGTAGAACATCTAGGGCACCGAAATTGAGAAATCGTAACCACAACTTGCTTCACTCGATACCAAGCAATTCTTCCTTAATGTAGAGATACAAAACTGAAATAGTAATTCACAAATTTTAGCATTTAATTATGCAGACAGAGTTAGGCTCGGCCATTACTATTCACTCGCACGAGAGAAAATGGCTATCGTACAATGCCAGTTTATTTTTAAATACGACCCGTTGATCAATCACAATGTTGGCTAGGAGAATGACTCAAATTTAGTCAAAATAGTTTGAAAATACCACGTTCTCCCTCCAGTCACCAAATGAATAGATTATTCACCTACCGAGCACCACATCAACATGGAAATGGGCCCCACCTTTGTTATCAGCGCATAGCATCGAAGTCCACGCGTCACCAAATCGTACACCTCGCAACATTATTGAAACTGCAGTTTTAATTGCACGAGGTCAACAAGGAATGACCATGATGCGTCGATATGAAAATAGTTGTCGACATCAGCCTTCATAATCGATCAGCGAGCAAAACTGGTCCCCACCATCAAATGTGATAGATGGCAGAATCTCGCACGCCTCACACCATATTTGTGACATTAGCAGAAACCTTGCGAGGTCTAAGAGCAATGGTCAAGATTGAAATCACTTCATCCAACGGCCACGCAATCTGCACACACAAAAAGGTTATTTCACCTGACTTTTTAATAGTTGTTTTATTTGTAGGGGGTGTTTTTAATGATCGTCGATCTTCCTACGATTGATCCTGACCACTCCCCATGATCTCGTGATGACATCACCACTAGTTGTTTGGTGATTATGATATCACGAGCGAGCGCCATGTGTCCCAAGCTGCCGATGCCGAAAAGGGATTAATAAAGCATTTAATATTTGTGTCAGACTGAAATACGTTATAAAGTGGGTTACTAAAATAGCTGCGAGATGCATGTGCTCAAGATCAACGGTGATGTTATAATCTTGGTAAAAATTTGCTCGACGGTTATGCTTGGTGCTATTGACTACTGTGTTTTTAATGACTTTCGATCTTCCTATGATTGATCTTGACCGCTCCCCACGATCTCGTGATGACATCGCCGATGGTTGTTTGGCGATTGTGATATCATGGGAGAGTGCCATGTGTCCCAAGCTGATGATGCCGAAAAGGTATTAATAAAGCGTTTAATATTTGTGTCGGACTTAAATACATTATAAAGTGGGTTACTAAAACAACTGCAAGATGCACGTGCTCAAGATTGATGGTGATGTTATAATCTTCGTAAAAAGTTGCTCGATGGTAATGTTTGGTGTTGCTTACTACTATGTTTTTAATGACCGTCGATCTTCCTATGATTGATCCTGACTGCTCCCCGCGATCTCATGATGACATCACCGTTGGTTGTTTGGCGATTGCGATATCATGGGAGAGCACCACGTGTCCCAAGCTGCCGATGCTGAAAAGGGATTAATAAAGTGTTGAATATTTGTGTTAGACTTAAATACATTATAAAGTGGGTTACTAAAACAACTGCTAGATGCACGTGCATGAGATCGACGGTGATGTTATAATATTGGTAAAAAATTGCTTGATGGTTATGTTTGGTGTTGCTGACTGTTGTGTTTTTAATGACCGTCGATCTTCCTACGATTGATCCTGACCACTCCCCATGATCTCACGATGACATCACTACTGGTTGTTTGGCGATTGCGATATCATGGGTGAGCCCCACATGTCCCAAGCTTCCGATGCCGAAAAGGGATTAATAAAGTTTTTAATATTTGTGTCGGACTTAAATACATTATAAAGTGGGTTACTAAAACAACTGCGAGATGCACGTGCTCGAGATCGACGGTGATGTTATAATCTTGGTAAAAAGTTGCTCAATGGTTATGCTTGGTGTTGCTGACTGTTGTGTTTTTAATGACCATCAATCTTCCTACGATTGATCTTGACTGCTCCCCACGATCTCATGATGACATCACTGCTGATTGTTTGGTGATTGCGATATCACAAGTGAGCACCACATGTCCCAAGATGCCAATGTCGAAAAGGGATTAATAAAGCATTTAATATTTGTGTCAGACTTAAATACATTATAAAGTGGGTTACTAAAACAACTGCAAGATGCACGTGCTCGATATTGACGGTGATGTTATAATCTTCGTAAAAAGTTGGACGGTTATGTTTGGTGCTACTGACTGTTGTGAGTGAACATGATTGCCGATGGTAGGAATCAACGGTTGCCCACCATCGCGTGATCCAGAGATGCAGGATGTTTACTAATCATGATATCACATGCGGACACCACGTGTATTCCTTTGGCACTGCTTCTGTAGTGGGCCCTCGATGCTAACATGGAGATTTCCTCAGCCCTTTTGAAGATGGTCATTCAATGATCTAACAAAAATAAAAGATCGACAGCTGAAGTTTAAATTCGTATCAAATGTGATTGGAGCCGTTGGGGTGGCATGCAAATGAGCTTTAATGGCAGACGAGACATCTACTGCCTCAATTCAATCAACATAAAGTATCTTCTCTTTTTCTATCTTCATCACAAAAGCATTCAAGTATTTTCTAAGTAGTTTAGAGCCAAATATAAAGTTTTTTGAGTGATCACCGTGAAGTTTGGTTCTCTGCAAGGTGCGAAATCCCATGAGTTATTTTCTAAACTGCTGGGTTAATTTGACTGTGTCTTTGCAAAGGGTTCTATTATTTTGGTCAAGGGGTTTTGTTTATTATTGTCATAGGGTTATTGGTTCATTTGAATTATTGGAATTGCATAGTTGTGTTGTATTTTTGTGTTCTGGGTACCCCTAGTTTCTTCAAGGATTTGATTTTTTAAAAGAAGCCCTAGTTGTTTAAGATGGCACCACCAAAGCAGCACTCTGGCCATGTTGATTATTTGAAGAGGAATTTGTATGATGACTTCCTGGATCAACTCCCATTGTCAACAAATGACAGGAAGAGTGGTTTGGTTTTAATGAATGGAAAGACCCTAGGTGAAGGTCTATTGTGCAAATACTATAACATTACGGATGCCAAGATTCCTATTACTGGTCTTGAAATGTTTAGAATGTGGTATGGACAGTGAAACTTACCTCACCCCTTCTCTAATGCTTGGAGATATCACATGGGGAAACTAATAGTGCCAAATGTGTTCCCTGATGTTGACTTGCTCAGAGCAGTGGCAACACGGTATGATCTTGTGACAAGGGTCATAAGGGATAATGATGGTGGAATTCTGCTAAGCCTAAATGTAGATGAGATTCAACAGATTTTTTATTTGACTGAGTATAGCCCTTTCTTAGTCCAAATATATTTTGAGAAGATGAAGGAGGAGTAAAAAAGGTTAAAGCCTCTTTTCAGATTGAAGTTGCTTCCTCTTCACCTGGCTAGGGCAGACAATTCAACAATTCTTATCAGCCCAAATGACCAAGAGCCTTTCAGGCTGAGCTATTTTCCTAGTCACTTCTTGGCAACATTTTATTCATTGTATCAGATTTTAGGGTTCAGCCCTAATACTATGATGCCAGTTGCATACATGTTTATGGGAGTCCAGATTTAGCATCCCAACTTCTCTGTGGTATATGACTTTGCATCATTCCTATCAGAGAAGATGCATGAGGGTTTGGTGAAGCTCTATGTGGAGGATATTGGCACTCCTTTTTTTTGGTACTCCCTGTTGATGCATATGTTCTTGTACAAGAATTTTGTTTTCTTCTTAGAAAGCATGGAGTTGAGGCAGGAGGTGAATGGAGAAAGGTTACCAGTACAAGTGTGGAGTGCAGATTTGTCTTACAACAGGGGACGTGCCAACTTTGTGCAGTTTGATAACTGCTTTGCCTCCAGACTTAGGGCTCAGTTGGTGGTAAATGTGCCAAGAGTCCCTAAATATTTGCACGACTTCCTCCGACCAAAGGTGAGGAAGCCTAATTTAAAAGTGTGTCACAATTGGGGTGATATCATCTTGTACCCTGTAAGCACTATCTTGAGGGTGTATGGTTTCCTGGGAACCCCTCATATCCTCCCCTTTAATGTACCATAAAGGATGGGGTTTGCCGAAGTAATTTGGAAACTAGGTTGTATTCATGAGGACAACCTAACAAAGAAAGGAAAAGGGACTTTGTTCCCTGACTACACTATTGTTTCTTATTTTGTCTGTTCCAAGGGAGGATGGGTCCACTTCAAAAGGTTTATTGATGACTTCAATTTGAGGAATGGTTCTAGGAGACAACATGACCCTGAGGGATTCTTTGCATTGTTCAGACAACGAATTAAAGGTGGAAAATTTGTAAATGAGTTTGATTTGAATAGGTAGGAGTTGAATAAAGAAAAATGGATTGCATATGAAAATTTTCTAGCTATAATACATAAAATGGATCTATTAATGAAGTTCACTCCATTTCACAAGAGAATAGACTTCTTAATGGCTAATTTCAAAAGTATCATGGGCACCTTGATAACCAAGAGGGTCAGTTTGGAATTAGATTTTGGTATAGAAAGATAGGATGTGAGGCCTGAAGAAACAAGGCCAGCTTATCAGCCACTAGTTGATAGGCCTCTATACAAGAGAATGAGGAATGTGAGCAGTGATGAGGATGAAGGGGATAATAAGGAAAAACAATTCATGCAAGAATCATCACAACTGGGTCCAAGGATCAGAGCAATCGGAGGGATAAGGATTGTGGATCTAGATTCACCACCAAGAGGTGCTCCTACAATGTTACCAGCAGAGCCAAGCCCTAAGAGGCAGAGAGTTGAGGAAACATAGGAAACTCTAATGGATGAGATAATTGTGACTGATCAAGACATGTAGGTTGGTATCCCTTCCCCTCCTAAATCAACACAATTGGTGCTTTCTGACATGGATGTAAAGGGGCAATGTGTACAAGATGCTAGGATGGAGGCCTGCAAGGTATTCTTGGATGATGATGCATTTGTAAAGACTCATGTATTCTTGCAACTAGTTTGGAGGATGAACTAGAAGAGTATTAGAACAAATGCAAGAGTAGGAGAGAATCAAGACCTGATAGGTCTGAGCAGGAGAATGATGATGAGGTCAAGGCCGAATTAATGGAAGAATTCAAAGGCATCACTCTTGAGGATGGAAGAAGACTTGTGATTTAGGCTGGTGTCTTACTTTTTCCTGAATGGGACATAGCTGATGTGGTTGCATTCAATGATATCTTATAGTCCAAGCACCTTATACAAAATAGTGAAGAAGAGGTTAAGGAAGCTTTGCAGGACTTTGCCTTCAGTGAGGAGTATGAAACTCTGGCCATATGGGCATTGGCACCCCAGGGTAGAACGCCAAATGTAACTGATATTAGCCCACACCTAAGGGGATGGATAATCATCAAGAGAGCTTCTAAAACTTCAACAATAAAAGCTACAAACCTGATAGTGAATGTGGCCAAATTGGCCCAAAAGACAACTGAGAGAGAAGAGGTTGAAAAGAAGAGTCTGATGGAGAAATACAATATCATAATTATAGAATATAGTAGGATGCAACAAAGTAATGTTGAGATGCAATCTGAAGTAGATAGGTTGAAATATGGGTAGGTGGGAGAATCCTCCAGTGCTCTTGGTATCAGAGGATTACCTTCTATTGTAGGATCAGTCCCCCATACTACTTCAATTGTTTCAACTCCGGGGTCCCCCATCCAAGCACCTACTCTCAGTCCTACACCAGGGCCAGTTGAAGAAGAAGCTGAATATTATGTGGATCCCACCAAGATGAAAATGTTGAATAGGATCACAGAATTGTAGGCTGCCTTAAAGGCAAGTGAGGATGATGCAATTTCCAAACAAAGTGAGGTGGTTGACACAATTTTGAGGCATCTTAAGTAAAATGTTGATGATAAATTACCATCTATACATTCTTTGTATTCTTTATTCCTGGATGGAATAAAAAATATCAATAGGGATCGGGAAATATTTTTTCCTTTGGCTAAGAAATGGATCCCTAGGGCCAACGATCTGGATATTATGTACAAAGCTTCTAGTTTTGATGCGGACAATAGGCCCCAGTCCTAGAAGTCTACTAAAAACTTTATAAAATCATTGAGCGGATTCTAGGCCCTACCTGATGATTTTAGTAGAAGAATTAGGGAGCTAATAAAGAGCTTTGATGACTGGAATGATACATTTTTGCCAGCCATTATTGATGCACAAGGAAATATTAAGACATTGCAACAGTGGCAGGATGGGGTAGAAGAAGTTATCAATGCACAAATCAAATCAATTTGTGATGATTCAAACTATGATTTGCTGGTAAATAGTAGGGATAAGATAATTAACACCAACACATTCTTAGAGTTTTTTGAAAGGGAAGCCAATCAGGTTGCAGTGAAGTACACACCTTACAATACTAAGGTGAATGAGGTCCTGAATTTTTGCTGGCCAACAGATGAAGCGTATCAGAGATGGGTGGACAAGTACTTAACTGAAGAGGAGTAAAAAAGTGTCTATTACCATAGGATGGATGAAGGAATGCCAGATGATGATGCAAACAATTTTGGAGATAACCACAGGAAATGATTTAACAATGGATAGGGCATGTGAATAGAATGAGAAGATGTTCAAAATGGAGATAGACATAAGGAATGAACTGGAGGATGTTGATACACACAAGCAGCCAGCTTACCAAGATTATCTGTCAAAACATCTATTTATGGCTTAATAGAGCATAATTTCTAGTTTGTTATTATTGTTAAGCAAAAGAAATTTCTCAAAGGATGCGCCCTTTCACAATTTTGATATATTTATATCTGTTTCATAATGTAAAATAGATATAGGAGGATAGGAGAAAGATACAGTAGATAGTTTGCAATGAAAATTTCCTTTAAAAGATGCAGATGCATGTATGAATTTTAATCAAGTTAATGAAGATGTCTGAACTTGTGGTTTAATCTTGGTATCAATTGTTTGTGGAATTATATAGTTATCTGGCTGTCTCCATTTTGATGCTTTTCTGTTGTCTAAATTGATATATGAAGTATATAAATATATTCAATTTACCGATACACATTTGTTGTATTTGTGTGATGTGATTATTTGGTTCTTTCAAGTAAAGACTAAACCCTTCTAGTCAATCACAGTAATTGAAGAGTATTAATTGGATCAATAAGAAGAATCACATAACTAGGATTGTCATTCTATCTCAAGTAGAGTTTGTCAGTCATTTACTTGCACATTTATACAAGTTATAAACTACATCTATGTGCCAAACACTTTGAATTATTTCCATCATAGATTACACTTTTATAGATCTTCATTAGACTCCATACACCCAACAAGGTAGTGGTCTCACGCTTTCATCTTTTGGTTTATCTAGTTTATTTTTTACATCTGTTAACTGAACATATTCTAATATAATTCAAATATAATTAAAATTAGAAACATCATAAATTAATTATGTAACCACATAAGTCAAATATAATTCTATCAAGAAATTAATATCAAATAGATAATACAATCACATAACTCATACATTTCAATGTCATTGATCTTCTTCTTCATCCAACTCTTTGTTTGTATCATCCGATCCAGATTCAACATTGTAAGGATTGGTCATATCATCATCATCATCATTGATATCAGTTTCGATAATGTCATCATCCACACGGATATCATCTTCATGAACATTAACTCCTACATCATCATGATCTAGTTCCTCCTCTTCGACATCTTCGTCAGGCACATCATCAACTAACTATTGATCTTGATCATCATCTACATCATCTTCTATTTCTTTAGTATCTTCTTCTTCCACCACATTATACTTTACTGGCCTTCCTCTTGGATCATGTCTAACAACATATGACCAAACTGGTTTACCTGGAACCTCTGAGTAAAATACTTGCTCACATTGGCTTGGAAGAACATAGGGCTCATTTCCAACTTGCTCAAAATACCTTGTATTAACCATGGTAAATCCATTATCATGTTCAATAACAATTCTCTCAGGATCATTTTAATTCAATCGTAGCCTGTACCACAGGACAACAAACATAACTAATTTGAAGGACTTAAAGTCACACTCAAGTATATCATCTAAAATACCATAGTATAGATTTTTTGAGACTTCTGGATGTATGTCGCTTCTAGATGAAACATTAGTCACCTGGAAGACTGTAGTTATCCCAGAATCACAAGTTTTCTTTGTGTCATCCAACTTTTTGATTTGAAATTTACGACCATTGCACCACATAACCTTGTGGTGTTTCACCTGCAATATGTCAAACATTTAAAAATTATTGCAATATCATCAGTTGATAAACATATTTATTCTTGGCCGAATGTATGCAAAGAAAAAAAAACCTCAACATATATATACATCAATATAATTGAAAATAATTAAATAATATGGGTGATTAATATATTTATACATACCTATTTATCTCTTAAACCATATGCTAAATCAATTTCCCTTGGTATAACATTGGAATCTCCAATACAATGAGCTTCTTTAACCAATGAAGCCACACCTTCCCATGTTAATGCGCAACCAGATTGTTGACATCGTTCAATCCATACCATCATCCAATCAAGATTGTTTGTGACATACAAAAGTAGTGCATCCCACTCTCGACCAACTGTATCAAAAAAAATTGAAATTCACAAATGACGTATAATTAGTTAATTACCACAGTATACAACCTTAATTTATAATTGATGAATATTGAAAGATTAATAATTAAATAAGTACAATATACATAAAAACCAAATGTAAAATGTATTTTAATTAATCTCCATGACCATCTTATAATTACCTGTCACTTTCCTCAATCTACCTTTCCCCATCAGGTACTCCCCTTCGAATTTTTTAATTGAGTTGGGATCCCAAATTTGATCTACATGGATCTTTGCTACAAACTTAGGAAGATATTCAGTAATGTACACCATGGTCTGGTATACCATGTATCCCTCCACCATTAAACCCTTGGGATGTTCTCTTTGTCTAACCAAAGCCTTCAAAAATTTCAAGTGCCTCTCAACCATCCACATTGACCTTGTGTGTACAAGTCCACACAATTCAATCTCCTCAACTTGGTGTATGAGGTAGTGTTCTTGTGCATTGAAAAATGTCGAAGGTAGACACTTTTGCATTTCACACATTAGACGAGGAATTTTTTTCTTCTTTATGGATTACTTTAGATGGTAGCCATCTACAAGTGATTCAAGGCACAAATAAATTAACGATATTTAACAAAAATATACAACGAATTGAACAAATATTGCTACTTACCTCATGTATTTTCCAAGATCATATATAATTTGCTTGAAATTTTTGTCAAAGTTGTATGGGAGAGATAGAGGTAGAATGTACTGCAACAAATGTAAAATGATCTTTTCATTAATATTTTTCCAAAAGTAGTAAACATAATACACTGAAAAGTACATGTAGTATACATATATATATATATAATATACTAGAATAATTACCTTAATGAAGGTATGCCAATCATGCATTTTCATCCCTGACCCAAATTCACCTTTCTATGTTATGCTATTCTTTATGTTCGCAGCAAATCCTGTGGGAAATTGAATTTTTCATATGACTTATTTTATAGCATTGCTTTGTTGCTCCGTTAATAACCAAGGAATGGCACTTATATTAATATAATATACTAGAATAATTACCTTAATGAAGGTATGCCAATAATACTAGAATAATTACCTTAATGAAGGTATGCCAATCATGCATTTTCATCCCTGACCCAAATTCACCTTTCTATGTTATGCTATTCTTTATGTTCGCAGCAAATCCTGTGGGAAATTGAAATTTTCATATGACTTATTTTATAGCATTGCTTTGTTGCTCCGTTAATAACCAAGGAATGGCACTTATATTAATTTGGTCTCCATCGCTATTTAATTGAATGAAATTTTTCATTGCATGACTGGCTTCCTAAATGTCACTACAAATTTTGACAATTTTTTCTTTGTCATGCCTTCCATCCAATATTTTCCATAACGTTTCTATCATATTCTTTCCGATATGCATTGTATCAAACAAATGTGTAATTTCTAGCTACTCATAGTAGGGCAACCTACTAAATTGTCTGGGATGACTTTTCAGTCCCTATGGAAGCCGACCATTAATGCCTTGACAACCTTCATGAAGCATATAAGTTAAACAAATTAACAATGACAATCATTGTCAATTACAACATGAGTAAACACAACACAATATAAAATTATAAATTCAAAACATATCATAAATGATAGATAAACAATTTGATCCAATGTATAACCTTGATGATTAATTCTATTATATTCCAACTTCCATAGGTGAGGTGTCATTCTTCATGGTTTTGATGTAGTCTCTTCTTTCCCATTGAAAAGATGTTTTTCAGTAGTTCGATACGTATGATTTATGTGGAGGAAGTGCCTATACTCATCAAACACCTGCTTTCCTAAACTTGTTGAACGTCGAGATTTCATCTTTGGACCACAAATTGGACATGCAAATTTTCCCTTTGTTTGAAGACCTACAAATCATATATAATTGGATTAAATATGTAAATTTTTATAATTATATATAATGAATAGATTACTTAAAAAACATGCATGATATCTACTTCATAAAATTAAATATCGTTAAATTCATGCAGTCAAACGATATAACATACTAGAGAAATGTGTTAGCCCTTGGGCATCATGAATTGTCCATACAAGCATTGCATGGAATTGAAATTGTCTTTGTTCTATTGGTCTAGATATGTCATACATAGTGACACCATTCCATAACTTTAGTAACTCATCGATAAGAGGCTCAATATATACATTCATATCTTTAACTTGGTACTTACCTAGTTGAATGAACATAAATATTACATAATTATTATAACCATTTTACTGCAATATATATAAATTCATGTACATGACTATTAAATGAAAAAACATATAAGTCATTATGCAACAAATAAGACAAATGAGATGCTACTACATTAAAGAAAATTGATGTAAGCAAATACCTAGAAAAATCATTGCCAACATTATGTGCTCCCTCTTTATTGACATCCATGGAGGAATGTTATTGTTGATAACAAAAATAGGCCACACCGAGTAAATAGATCTCAGCTCTCCAAATGGATTGACACCGTCCGCTACCAATTAAAGCTTGAGATTATGAGGTTCTTCTTTAAAGTGTGGCCATTTTTCCTCCATGTCCCTAAATGAAGAACCATCTGTAGGCATTCGTAGAATCTCATCTCCACTTCTATTACATGCATGGTAATCCAGAAATTGCACTAAGCTTTCACACCTAAATAATTGTTGCATACGTGGAATAATGGGAATATAACGAAGAACCTTGCAAGGCACCTTTTTTGTTAGTTGATTTGTTCAATATCTACTGATATGACATTTTGTTTCAAATTCATGTTGTTTATGATATATAATATGATCATTGGGACATGCATCTATTTCTTGATACTCCATTCCAATATCTTTCATAATGCCAGATAAATCTCGGTATGAGCAAGGTAAAATATTTGATGGTGGTAACAAAAATTCACCAATAAATCTACAAAAAAAAATAATTTTTAATATAAAGAATATTAATGGTACATACTTCATCCTTTATTTACTACCGATGAACTAACAACAATTAAAATAGATGAAAAAAGATGACATATATGACATACCTTAACATCCATGAGATTGCTATGTTGGATAAACCATTCATAACCTTCAAGTTCACCATCAACAATACAACAGAGAGAAGAGTTGTTTGGGAGCCTTCATAAAGGGGCTCGTATGCCTTCTCAAGTATAAGTAAATCATGAACATCATCAAAGTCATCTCGATCAACATGATCAGATGTGCCACTATATGTGTCATGGATCAATGTATTTGTACCACCATCTTCAATTGTGTTTTCTGGTGCATGGCCATCTTCTTCCATAGGATCATTAACTTCATCTTCGATATTCACAACTCCATGTTCCTCCTCTTGCAAAACCACATTCTCTAGGCCGTGATAATTCATATCGTGTGCCCTAGGGCGCCCCACCTTTATAATAATGACAGACAAAAATAAACCATGATCATGATCAAGTGATTTTTTTTATATATTTATCAAATGTTAAAACAATATAAACATTTTCAAATTCAATCAATATAAACACATATAATGAACAACTTACCAATGGATGAAAATCATGCCCCCCTTCAACATGACCATGTTGCCTACAATGTTTCTCAACTATTGTGATTAAAATTCTTCTCATCTTTAAGCCTTTGAAATTATTGCAAGGACAATAACATTTCCCATCACCCTTTCTTTTCAATATAGCCCACAATCTAGCAATTGTCTCTTCATTTTGTTTTGGACTAATATTATCTGACGTGATTTTTCTTTATCAAGCTTGAATATTTAGATCTTCAAAAAATATCAAACTCACACTCCAATAATTTTTAATCATACACAGGTAACAAAATATAATAACTATGATATTTTACACCAAAAAAATTCGGCATGCAACCACCCTTGCAAAAGAGAAGATAGTCTAAAGTTAGTGACCCCAAAAAACACTTTCAAATGCTAATTCCAAAAATTATTAAATTATTTTTTTACTATGATTTCCAATTGTTAGACTCCTAAAATCATAATATTGAACTTGCACAACAAAATCTGGAAATGAAATTCTCAAAATGCAGCTAATAGGCCTTAGCGATTAAGGCCTACTCAAGACTTTGTGAAGTCACTGCAAGGTTTTCAGGCCTTACCTAATGATTTTAGCAAGAGGATTAAAGAGTTGGTAAATATTTTCAATGAGTGGAGTGACACATCTTTACCAGATATTGTAGATGCCCAAGGAAATGTTAGATCACTGCAGCAATGGTAGGATAGGTTAGATGAAATCATCAATGCACAAATCAAATTGATTTGTGATGACTTAGATTATGACATGTTGATGAGTAGTATGGATAAAATCATTAACACTAACACATTTTTTGAATCTTTTGAAAGGGAGGTGAATCAAGTAGCAGTAAAGTATACACCTTACAGTGCCAAGATAAATGAGGTGGTAAATTTTAATTGGCCAACGGATGAGGAATATCAAGGATGGGTAGAAAAGTACTGAACTGAACAAGAAAAGGACAGAGTCTACAACCAGTAGTTAACAACTCAGCGGTTATGGTTATAACAAATTTTGGCTATGTCTTGGTGGTAGTTTTGGTGCAAGATTTCAAAGTTTGGCAAATGCACCAATTATTCTCCAGTGGACGGGATGAACAAGAAGATTCTCGAGAGACTCAGCTATTGTAACCAATTTTTGAAATGTCATAAGGTGGTCCAAGTGACTAGTGATAGGTGTATTTCTTGTCCGATGCTTGTTGCTCCTTCATTTTCCCTATAAGAAGCATTTTAGGACTAGAAATATGAGTTAGAAAGTTAGATATCTTTAGGTCGAGTCTAACTGAAGTTGTAGAGCGAATTTGTAAAGAGCCTGATATTATACTAAAAATTCTATTCTTAGGTTTGTTGTCATTCTGTTGTAGGTTTTAGTTTTAAAGGTACTTAATTTTCAAGACAGTACTAGCATCTGAATGAAAATTACTCATTTCAAGGTCATGTATCTCCATTGTATGAATATATTATTATGTTGAATAAAATGATCAAGGGTTATTCTATTCATCTCACTGTTATGGTGTGTGTAATTCTCATTTTGGCTTTAATTCAATGAACTAATTAAAATGCTTGAGTGAGGTTATAGGTGACTATGTTCATATAAGGATTTGATAAGTAGTATTGGGTTAGAATATATATTGATGTTATTGTAAGGCAGTATTATCTGAGATTTTATATGCTATGTGTCTAGAAGATAAACTTGGTTATAGTAAAAAACAAACAACACCTTTGATATTATCTAGCTATGGCTCCCAAATCTATTGCAAATTGATCATTAGGGTTAAAATTGAAACCTTGCAAATATAATCTTTGTCCAAATCCATCAAGAAATTTCCATTAGTTATAAACAATTCCCTTATAAAGAATTTGTGAAGCCAGATCTAAAATATGGAAATGAAATTCTAAAAATGAAATCTGATGAGATGTTGTTTTAAAATATGATTTTCAAACCTGGAAGTACAAATATGACTTCACAAATGAATTATGGAAAAAGACAATGACTACCCTCAACCTGGCGATATCTTCTTGAGTTTCTTCTGATTTTCCCCAAGAAAACCATTGAGCAAAACATTGTCGCAATAAATAGTCGAGCTCATTTCAATTTATGCCCACCATAATTAAACTTTGTAGTTCTGTCACAATTTCAGTGAAAGATCTTTGTTGAAACATAGACGAAACAAAGGTTCGTCGAAATTCTGATGAACATTGGGGATAAAAATTAACAAAAATTAAAATTCGCACAAGTGCTCGATGATACATCTGATTATATATGTTTCATGAGAAGGTTTTGTCCGAAATTGGGTTCAAATGAGTTAGTGTGAATTCTTATTTGTCTTTTCCAATAGTTTTCTTAGTGGTTAACCCCTAAAAGCTAAAGGAACCCCCTCCTAGGTCCTCCTTATTGAGAATTGACTCACCTTGTGAGGTTGATAGTCAATCCAATTAGGACTCATAGGACATTATTGAATGATAGTTGGAGAAAGGTGATACACAACACCATTTTCCACTTAATCAAGCCAAAATTTTGTCCTCAAGGATAAAGTCACCACACAAAGTAGTAAAGGCATTAACATGATTAGCAGGATCTCCCTTTCTTCCATATTTATCAAATCTAGGGATCTCTATACCTTGTGGCACCAAAGTTTTTAATATCTCCATAGATATTGAGTTTCTTTTTACATAGTATGAAGGTGGACCATTTTAATTTTTATTTATGGTGGAAAATTGACATCAAATGGATGGAAGGTTTTCTAAAAGGTGGTTCATGATAGGGTCATTATTTTTGGTTTGAGATGGAGGTTAATATGGTCTTGTTGTGTATGTGTTGGAAGGAAAATTTAATGTATTGCTTATGGGAGGATATATTAGGTTAGATGTCACATTTGTATAAGGGGCACTAGTGGAAATTCTCAACGTAGGAAAGACATTTCTAGTTGGTTGCATGCTTGTGGTCACTTGAGGATTTGTATAGGTGGGAATGAAGATTATGGTTGAAGGAGGAGGAATGTGAATTCCACCTTGGTTTTGCACATTGTTTGAAGTTTGAGCATGATTGGTGGTGAAAGGAATATGTTTTCCAAAGATTTGAGCTCTATTACACTCAAATTCTCGTCCTTCATCACTTTCCATCATGCGGTGAAGACTATCTATGGAAGGTATAACAGTGTTTGGAAATATTTGTAGTACTCACCCTATCTTGTAGATGGGCTAGGTCTTCATGTATTTTCATTATGTTTTCTTAAGGGATAGGATCAATTATTATTTGAACAATTGGAATAGTGTTTATAGGTAAGGTAGGAATAGAAAAAGAGGTATCAAAGGTACAATCCATACCTAGTGAACTGATACCAACACTAGGAGTAAGAGAGCTCGATAACCCAAGATCCATAATGAGTGTTTTATCATAGTATGCCATGAGTCTCACACGTCATCTCACCATAATATTAGTAGTAGGACACCAAGTAATATAGCTCATGAAATGGATACAACAAAGAAAGTGAAATGAACACAATATATTATTCTTACAATTACACTTGAAATGAAAGAAATTGGAATAACAACTATTCTGCAAACTGTAATAGAAAATTGAAAGCAACCAATAGAAGCACAAAAAATAAATTTTAAACCCTCACAACTGCAAAGTCAAATCCAACAGTGACTAAGACACTAGTAAGAGCATCTTGATCCTTCTGCTGAAACTATGAGGTTCTAGGCACTATAACAAACAATAAACAAGACAAGGAGGGTTCTGAGCTGGAAACCCATAGAGGAACTAAGATGCTAGGAAGGGAATTTTAGTCAAAGAAGAGGGATTTTTTAGAAAAATAGCAAGATCTATGTTATTTACAATGTTTCCAAGTTTCCTACTCAGGGACTTGATGTTAAGAAATAGAAAAGTGTGCAAATAAATGCAAGAAAAAGTGACTAATGACAAGCAATTTAATGCAAAAGTTGAATGATTTTTTTTTTAATTTTGAATACAATAACAATGTTTTTAAATGTAACTAGGATGATTAACAATGCACTTTTCAATTTTTTAATAAGATAATATGATGCAAGAAAGCAAAAATACAACCTATATGCACTTTCACTAATACAAATGCAAGAAACCCTAGATTTAATTTCACTAATGCAAGATGCAATGCAAGAATGAATGCAACCTAGATCTAGGACATTAATCAACTCCAAATCAGAAAATGAATGTTCTAAAATGTTGGGTTGACCAAAATGAATAATGTGGGAAAGGTTATTTTATAACTTAGGTCATAGAATACCACTATTCTCCAATTTCCATTCAAGAATGCCCTGGGATCCCTAATTGGATTGACTATCAGCCGAAAGGTTGAGTCAAAACTCAACAAGGAAGATCTAAGAGGGGTTCGCCATGAAGAAAAAGCTTAGAAAAGACAACATTCAATTTAGAAAACCTAGTAATGCAAGACAAATAATAAATAAAAATGATGAAATTATGCAACATCAAGTTAGGATGCATGTACCTGAGAAGTTTTAAAATGTGATGAGGGTTCTAGAAATGCAAAGAAGCTGTCAAAATATGTTAAGGAGGACGAAGATGACCTTACTATTGTCTTAGTCACACTACTATTTTTTAGGGGAAATACATAATATTTGGATATCGAAATAGGATTCAGAAGAATCTCTACAAAATACCCTTGGGAGGACTAATATTCCCTAGGTGGTGACTTAGTCTTCTCTTGAATTTTTAAAATCTCTGAATGTGATCTCGAGGTCCAATTTTTGCACTTCCTTCTTCTCAAATCTCATGTTCTAAAACTTCTAAATCTAGTGTGTGGGTGAATTTCCATGAATATGACAACTTTGTAATGCAACTTTGTAAACTTTGTAACTTTTCAATTCAAATGATCTTCAAGTATTCAACCTAAATCTGCAAACATAAACACACAAGAGAGGAAATTTTTTTTGATTGTTAGTAAATGAGGGTTTGCTTGGTCAAACCCCTTGTTAGTAATTACACCTTGGAATAAAATGAAATAATGGAGGGAAATGATGAATGAATATAGTGCTATGTTGCAACTCACCAAACCCTTGTTATGAAGTCTACAAACTTGTGTGAAGTGGATAGCTTGAATATAGATCTTGAATCAAATGAGTGCTTGATAGATCTTGCATTGAATTGCTTGCTTGAATAAAAACCCTACATCACAAATGTTAGCTCAGAAACACACATGATGTAAGAATATCCTTGATATGATGCTTGAATCTTGATGATGGCTCCAAATTTTTGATTATTTTCTCTTGATATCATAAAAATTTCCTTAGGAATGAATACTTGAATTCTTGGGTATGCTTAGATTGCTTGTTAGATGAGAAAATGAGAGAAGGAACCTTGTATTTATACTTATCTATGCTTAATATCCTTAAATTACACCACAACAAGTTGACATAGGAATTAATTAATTAAAGGAGGCTAAATCTTGCCAAGATTTGAAATTAAATCCTAAAAATAACTTAAGGGGGATTAAGAAGCCCTATGTGGCATCTTAGTCCTGAGGCATGAAGCTCGGAGCACAGACTCCAAAAAGGGGCCATTTAAGGTGCCTTTGAAATCAGGGTCCCAAGACCTATGGGGGAAAAATATGTCCTAGGTGGCATCTTAGTCCCAATCTAAAAATTAGGGACACATAACCAAAATCATTAAATTATCATTTATCCTCTGATGTTTGTCGAGATTAGCCATAAAAAGATACAATTTATTAGGCTTGTGGATGCAAAATAAGACCAACTAAGACACGAATAAGGATAAATAAAGCAAGGTAGGACCAAAAAAGTGTGAAAATCCAAGGGTATGCATTTTCATACACTATAGTGACAACACTACTATAAGAATTTGTAGTAAAGGAACAATCAACATAGATGGTAAATTACCAACAAAATATGTTCTCTACTTTGAAGGTTTAAAACACAATCTTTTGAGTGTAATTCAGATGTGTGACAATGGTAATAAGGTCACATTTAACCCAGAAGGATACAAAATAAGGGAAAAATGGAGAAAAAATTATAGATAGAGTAAGGATTAAAAGAAACCTTTATAATCTTAGTGAAGTTAAAGGTCAAAATTCTTTTATAGGACAAGTTGATGAGAGTTGGTTATGGCACAAGAGAATGGTGCATTTAAATTTTTATAATCTAGTGAGAGTAAGATCAAGACCTGGCTAGTAAGACACATGCCTAATATAACTAGTCCTACAAACACCACTTGTAGAGAATGCAAAATAGGCAAAAAAATAAGGGTTAAGTTGCAGACAAAAGAATATCCAACAACAAAGCCATTGCAATTGGTTCATGTTGACCTATGTGGTTCTACAAGAACACAAGGATTGAAAGGTGAAAGATACTTCATGTTGCTAATTGTTGACTACTCAAGGATGACATGGGAAACCTTTCTACAAGATAAGTAACAAGAATTTGAAATATTCAAGATATTTAGGAGGATGGTTGAGAAGGATATTGCTAGAAGAATCAATTTTTTAAGGTTAGATAGAGGTGGATAATTCACATCAAATGAATTCATTGACTATTGTGAGAAGCATGGAATCATAAGATAATATTTTTCATCAAGAACTCCAAAAAAAAATGGAGTGGTTGAAGGAAAGAACAATAAAATTAAGGAGATGGCCAAAACAATTCTCAATGAGGCCAAATTACTTAATGTGTATTGGAGAGAGGTAGTTCATACAATAGTTTATATTTTGAATAGAGTTCAAATAAGAGTAAATATTTATAAGACTCCCTATGAATTGTGGTACAATAAGGCTACATCTATCAAGTATTTCAAAGTGTTTGTTAGTAAAGGCTACATCAAAAGAGAAGAAGAAAATTTATGAATCTTTTATTCTAGATGTGATGAAGTAATATTTCTTGGATATTCCACCCAAACCAAAGTTGACATGTGTTATAACAAGAGGCTACACAAAATTGTGGAAAGCATAAATGTCAAGATTAATGAAGAATTGAAACATGTTAAATCTGATAAAGATAACTTTGAAGATGAATCAGATTGTGAAGAAGAGGTTGAAAAATCACCTGCAAAATATGTTCAAAAGGATCACCTTGCAGATTAGATAATTGGAAACAAAAATGAAGGTGTCTAGACAAGGATAAGAATTACAAAGAACAAGTAACAAGTAAAATTTTCTCTCGTATCTCATATTGAACCTAAAAGCTATGTTGAGACCAACAAGGACGAAAGCTAGATAAAAGTAATGGAAGAAGAGATAAATGAAATAGAGAAGAAAAAACATGGAAATTGGTTCCTAGACCCCTAAGTAAAAATGTGATAGGCACTAAATGGTTCTTTAGAAACAACCTTAATGAAGATGGAGCCATTGTAAGGAACAAGAAAATGTTTTCACTTGTTGCAAGATTAGAAGCCATAAGAATGTTTCTTGCATTTTAAGTTTATAAAGGATTTAAAGTCTATCAAATGGATGTATACTTTTCTCAATGGAAACCTTCAAGAAGAAGTATACATAGAAAAACAAAAAAAAAAATTAGCTAGTAGAAGAACAAGATTATGTTTGCACACTAAGGAAAGCACTATATGGTCTAAAACAAGCACCTATGGCATGGTATTCAAGATTTTCTGAAAGGGTTGTGTAGATAACAATATGTACTTCAAATAAAAATGTTAGAATATGATTTTTGTTGTTTTATATGTGGATGAAATCATAGTTGGTGGTAGTAATGATAAGATGTGTAAAGAATTTGTTTTCCAAATGCAAGATGAATTTAAAATTTCAATGCTAGGAGAGCTATCATTTTTCCCTGGTTTATAGATTGAACAAACTATTGATGGGATATTTATATCTCAAACTAATTATTCTAAGGAAATTATTACAATTTTTTGCATGGAAGATAGTAGACTAATTAGCACCCTGATGATAACTAGATGTAAATTGAGTAAATTAGATGAGTCCCTGACTATAAATCAAACAATGTATAGGTCAATTATTGGAAGCTTGTTGTACTTAAATGCATGGAGACCATATATTATTCAAGTTGTTTGTGTGGTTCAAAAGTTCTAGGCTGCTTCTAAGGAGTTTCAAGCTAATTCAATGAAGATAATTTTTCGATATTATCAAAAGCACTGGCACTATTGACTATGGATTGTGGTATCCCAAGAGAAAATATTTGACTCTATTTGCATTTATAGATGTTGATTGGTTTGGAAGTGTATATGATAGGAGAAGTAATAGTCATGGATAATTTATCCTATGAGACAAACTTGTTTCATGGATGAGAAAAAAACAAGAATTTGTCACGCTTTCTATAGCAAAGACAGAATATGCAACAATCACAACATGTTGTACTTAAGTATTGTAGATGAAGAAGACACTCAAAGACATCAAGGTTGAGTACAAAAAACCTTTCTCTATTCTTTGTCATAATTCATGTGCAATAAACATTTCAATGAATCGAATGATGCATTCTAGGACCAAGAACATATCAATTAAGTATCACTTCATAATACAAGGTAGAAGATAAGTAAGGCACCATGGAGTATGTGCAAACCAAAGATCAAGTGGCATACATATTCAACAAGTCTCTTCCAAAAGAACAATTTTAATATTTGAGGAAAAATTTGGGATTTATTTATCCCGCATCATATTACTAAATGTTAGTGATAGGTAATGATTCTAGGGGGATATTCATTGAAATTTTATTCATCCCTAGATATGAAGGAGAGGTAAATTCAGGTAAAATTGGTTTAAAAAATTTATGATGACTTGATGATTATAGATTTATGAGTATTTTATTTCTCTTTGAAAGGTTAGTCAAATGAGGAGAAATTTACACAATTTAATATCAGTTGGTATCGGTGAAAGAGGGAGAAAGGTCACTTTTACATTGCTAAGGGGGAGAGTATAACTATTTTAAGTAAATGCATGGTGAGACCCTTTTCCATTGATGTCAAATGGAGAGAAATTCAAGAAAATTATCTAATGAAAGATATTTCTAAGGGGGAGCTACTTTGTATGTGCATTCATGATTAGGTTTATTTTAATTGGTATAGAGTAGTTCAATTGCTATAGAGTGGTTATAATTATTATCAGACCATTATTAATTGGTACAAAGTAGCTCACTTGGTTGGTGTAGTTCTGGTTTAGTTAGTATAGAGCATGGATTAGAGTATTTATAACTAGTACATAGCTTGTTGAGCATTTAGGTTTTCCATCAATGATAAAGGGGGATATTGTTGGCATAATATTGTCATCGATGTCAAAAGTTCGCATTATTGTCAAAGGGTAGATCAATGGATGCCTAGGTGTCACTATGCTTAGAGGATTAGATTCTGGATGAGCTAGTGATACATGATGGAGAGAAGAGCATGTGTTTGAAAATTGATTCAAAGTTGCTCAAATATTGCAATATTTTCATGGTATTGAAGAGGTCACTTCCAAAATTCACAAGAGAAAATATTTTGCATATTCGATGTGGGTTTTTTTAGAGGATTTGATCGGTATATTCCACATGATTTGAGGAGGTTGAATGTGCTTAAGAATGATTTATTCATGCCTCTAGTTAAACTAGGGTTTTATAAATAAACCCTAGGAATTACAATCATGGTGATGAATTTATTTTTATGTTTTGATTTTGACCATGTAAAAATAGTAGCAGGTCGTTTAAGTTATCACCTAAGCCATTGGTGTCATTAAGATAGCTGGCCCCTTTACCTAGTGCTACCAGTTGAAATTTTGTGTGCATAACATCAATCCTTCACATCATGTTTTGTGTATTACTGTGGCCTTATGTTTGTGTGATATGCGATGAAGTAGTTCAAAAATGAAGATTGGAGCATGGAGATCAAACAACTATTTCTCATGTTCTTTGTATCACATTTTGAAGTCTACCTCAGCATGTGCTTTGCATGATCTATGATAGAGAAATCAATGGCTAAGGATAGATGAAGTATATCTAATGATCATCGCTTCTTTGATTCACATCACTATTGTGAAGCAATAGGAAGGAAAGAGATGTGCGATATGTGATGTCTAAATTGTTAGTGGTGTATGACTTAAGTAGGGACAAATGATAGGATAATATTGCATCACAAGGAATGTTCACATCATGTTTATACTTCTTCAAGACATGATACTTTCCACTATATAGTAAAGGGTTATGATAAAGAAATAGGTTGGTTTTCTCTTCAGAAATGTGATGGAGCGACAAGTGGAACACGTTCCTGGCATGAAAAATGGTGGAATGAAATTGTATTGCAATGACCCTTTGCATCACAATTAGCTCTCTTTGCATGAAAATGAAATTTTGATAGGTAAAGATAATGTGATGGTGATCTAATAGTGAAGATCAAGGAATGGCAATCAAATGATGATATATCCCTAGATTCACATTTCAAAAATGAAGGTTGATGCCCTAGAAAAATTAGTGATATGTTAAGTATGTGCGATGGTTACAAAGTGACAAAGATCGACAATGCTAATTTAAAGAAGATCAATCTAATGGTAGTGTTTTAAAGATGGTAATAATGCAGGTAGATCGAAGGATTGTGGTTTGTAGATCATACATCAATGATCCAAGTTTGAAGTTGAATTCTCACAATGGCTATGTGAGTGTGAAATAGGTTTTCATCTACTTGTTGACATAGTGAACAAAATTAGTTGGCCTAACTACTCTAATGACATATTTTATTGGTGACATGATGTGTAGAGAAATAACATAGATTGCAAAGATGATCAAGACTAGAATCAAATCGATCATACAAGGGGATGCATTAATTGCATATCAGGTCTAGGGTTTTATAGTTTACTATGTTTAGAAAATTCAATGAATTAGAATCTGTTGGTGATGGTGCATGGATCAAGGAATGAATTCCTTGTTGAATAATTCATGAGAATAGAGACAATCAAGAATTAGTGAAGTGTTGATAAATGTTGTAGGGAGTGTGAGATCTTGAGGTGGACAAAGAATACATTAAAATAAAAAAGAGGAAAAGTGCAGCAGAGTGTGCATATGTGAGATCTTGAGGCAGACATAAAATGCACTAATAGAAAAAGGGGAAGGGTCAAAGGTGTGTGTGAATGAGTAGAACCCAAAAAAATTAGAGATCTTTATTAGGGTTAACATTCAAGCTATAAAGAAGAGAGAGGTGTAAGGTAGAGAATTGAGTTGTAGAGACAACAAAAAGAATTGAGTAATAGTAAATTGGGTTGCAACATTCAATTGTGTTCAACAGAATAAATCATACTAATTTTCATTATAAATCTGATTGGTGGGTGCCATGAAATATCTGGGTAGGTGCTTAGTGTAGGGAGTTGGTGCTTCTTTGGAGTGGGTGCTCCTAAAACTAGGGGATTGGTGTCTCCTTAGGGTTGGTGCCCTTAAACATTGTAATATGAAGATTTTTTTGTGAGGCTACATCAGGACAATAGATCCTAGCAGCTATTATCACCTTGGTTTTTCTCATCTTATGCTTTCCACATACATCTTGTGTTATGTGCAATTGTGTGTGAATTTTTATCTATTCATGATTAGTTTTAATCTACACTAAAAGAGCTAAACAAATTTAATATTCTTTAAGTGTCAAAGGGCTAAATTTTAATTGATCTTCTAATTCACCCCCCCCCACTCTTAGTAGATTTTTGTATTCCAACATAAGGCTACCTTAGAAGATTATGCAAATATTTTGGAAAAATATATAAATTATATAGTAAAATCATGCTTGACTTCTTCAACTCATAGAACATTCTAAAAGATGGAATTTTTAAGATGTTGGACTACAAGCGAGAATTCTTGTCTCTTATCTTGTGATGGAACGCCCAAAAAAAAAGTTTCATGTTCCATCTCACAATTATGAAATATTTTGGTTAGATCTATCTCTTTGGGCTTAGGGTTTTGTTTACTATCACTGTTTAAGGTTTTTTGTTACCTAGGACCCTTCTTAAGGAACCCTTCTGATTGTATCTTTTCAAAGACTCTATTTCATTATTGACTCCTTACTACCAGTTCAAGATCTTTTAAGTCACATCCTATGCCATCAGAACTCGTGAAATTACCAACCCCTTGGTTTAGGCTTGTTGATCATCAAGTGTTTACCATCACTTTAATATTTCTTAAGTCGAGTGAAATATTTCCCATCAAAATGACTTAAGTGTTAAAATACTAATCCCATGGGTTGTGGTCTCGTCGACCTAATTTGGTCCCCTTTTTAAGACTAACAATTTTTGCATGTGTAGGTATTAAAATCCATGATGATTGTTTGATCGTCATGAGAAGATCACCACTATTCCCTGCATGCCCATTTTATTTCATTGCCTATTATTTTATTCTCATGGGCTAGCATGCATACGCCATGTGTCTTGTGCATTGGTGGGCCTAATCCCTTTATTAAAGATTGTGGGTGGTATTAAAAGGAAATCAATGGTGGTCATTGAATGATGTGGTTACATCTTGGCCACTCCTCACCACCCCATTCTTTTTCCTTTTTCTATTAAAATAATCACATGGGATGATAGGAAATTGTCATGTTTCTTGTCCAATAGTGAGCCTAGTATTTTGAAGTAGTCATCAAGTGGAGCTTCAAGGGGAATCAATGGTTGATAGCAAGTGATGTTTCTTCATCTAGACTACTCTTCGCTATCATATGTGGGCCCCACCCTTACTACCTAGTTCTCAACAGGGAAGCGGGTGATTGTCACATGGAATAACTTGGAAGGTGTGGAAGACATTGGAATAAAGGAAAATATTAATCAAATATTTTAACATGAGACATGGAAAATAAAATGTGTTCTACTAAAGGGAAAAATACGGCATGTTTTTTAATGAGATTCAAGATCTTTTAATATGGGTTGTTGATCGTGTCAAATAAATAAGGCCATGGGAAATTGGTCTTAGAATAAGATTTGAGTATGTTGAAGGCAAGAGATTTGATCTCAGCCCTTTCCCGTCTCCCCGCTGATGTAAGTTACACATGGTTTAAGAAACATGAGGGAAAGGGGAAGAGGGCACATGGATTTTGGATGTAGTGACAAGGAATTGGTGGAGCCCATGGATCATCAGCAAGTGGTTCCACATGGCTTATTGTTATTTGATGAGTATTGCGACTGCGTACAATTAGATTTTTCAAATCAACTTGACTAAATATGGATCATCCATCAATTAATGTACCTCCATGATCAATGGCTAGAATTCAAAATTCAGTTTGAGGGCAAGTGACCCATTTTGGTTCATCCGAGCAAGCCTTAATAGCATAAAGGGCATTGAGCTATTGAAGCAGGAGGTTGCATAGTTATTAAAACCTATCTTACAGGAATAATTGAGCATTGTGAAGGATACTCTACACACATGGAAATCTCGTGCTATGGTTTTTAGGCTTGCCTAACATTGAGGCTAGGGTTATTAACCTACAAAAAACTAGTAAGTGAATTACTGCCTTCCCATCATAATTGTTCATAAATTGTGGTCTCCAAATCTTTGAGTCAATTAGGGTTTCCTTGGTTTTTCATTTTAAGGTTTGATGTTCATAAACAATAACTTGTTGGTCCTACATTGTTATAATCCATATCAAACCCTTTTTGAGCCATAATTCTTGTCCCAAGAAACCAAGAACCCTTCTTTGTAATACTTTTGCGTCATGGATCCCAAGGCACAATAAAAAGCATCTTCATCTAGAGGGTAAGCTTCTATCGCCAAAATTATTTTGAGTAAAGACCTTACTAATCAGTTTCCACCCTTGACCTATGAAAAACCTAAGGGCCAATTGCTTATTTGAGGTCTACAAATAGTTGAGGGTTTGATTGACAAGAATAGTTCTATTAGGGATACCAGATTACCTTGCACTGGGTGGGAATTATTTTATGGGTGGTTTATAAATAGAAACATGGGTATTCCAATTGGTAACCCCTAGAATTGTGACCTAGGGAAGTTGACTATACCCAATGTCTATATTGATGTTGACTTGCTTAAAGTAGTAGCCACTAATTATGATCCTATCATAAGGACTATAAGGACATGTGATGGGAAGGAAATGGTTACAACTACCAAGGACGAAATTGCTCGTGTCTTCAAACTCACCTAGTGGAGTGATGAAATTCCTAAAATTGATGAAAACATTCTTAAGGAAGAATATGATGAGACTAAGATTACATTTAGAGTCCACATACTACCAAGGTATGTAGTAGATATTGGGGAAAAAATAATCACATTGGGAAAATTGATAAGTAACCTTTTCCTATTAGCTATTTTGTTCCCTACTTCCAAAGAACTTTCTATGCCATTTTCAAGATAATTGGTTATGATCCTGTCAGTAGAATGCCTATGGAATGGATGTATATGGCAACCCACATTCAACACCCCCAATATTGCATAGTGTATGACTATGTGGGGTTTATTATAGAAAGAATGCATGAGGGTCTGATAAGATTGAAGAAACGTATAGATGCGGTAAGGTTTGGTTGGTACTCTTTGTTAATGCATATGTTTCTATTCAAAGGTGCATTGTACTATGGGAGGAATATGAATTTGGATAGGATGGAGGGTAATTTGGAGCTACCTATTCAATTTTGGAATACTATCCTAGACAAAGATGATAGGATGTATGAATTTGTGGTGTTTAAGAACTTGTTTTCTTCAAAATTAAGGAGATTCCCTAGTTGTGAATATACCTAGAATTTCCAAGTCCCAGCATGACTTCTTGAGACCCAAGGAAAGAAGGTTTGATTTGGGAGTTGATCAAAATTGGGGAGATGTTATCTCATATCTTGATTACACTATTTTAAGAGTGTATGGTTCCATTTTTGCACCTCACTTGTTACCAAAATGTGTGCCAGAGAGAATTAGTTTCCTTGAAGTGATATGGCAATTGGGAAGTGTTGAAAATGAACACTGGTTGAATCAAGGAAAAGGAAATTTTTTTCCTTCATACACATGCTTATTTGATTTTGTAATTACAAAGGGAGGTTGGAATAAGATACTTTATATACTCAAAGTTTTTTGCATGCAAAGAGTAATAGAGAGGGTTAGGTATGATCCTAAAGGTTTCATGGCCTAGTTAAAGGAAAGGAACAAAATATACAAAATTTTGAACATTTTTCAACTACTAGAAGATGTGATAAGAAATGTGTTTGATCTTTTGGAACAAGAAAGAAGAAAATAAAAATGGATTTATTTCAATAAAATACAAGTAAAAATAAAGAAGGAAAAAAATAATTTCATTATTTTTCCAGAGATTGAAAATGTAATGAAAAAGGTGGAGCATGTATCATATAATTTTGAGACAATAGTGGGCCACCTTGAAAGTAAAGGGGTGAATCAAGATAAGGGGAAAGCACCTATTAAATAATATTAGGGTGGGGGATAAATCCTTCTTATGGAAGATAAATCTACATCTCATGCCCTTGAAGAACCAAAAATAAAGTTCTTTGTAAGGAGAAATAATAAGGTAAAGAAAAATGATGCACTTATTTCTCCCTCCCAACAAGAGGAGAAAAGACCTATTTCTCATGTGCCACAGATACCACCTTCATATCCTCCAAGGCCAACATGGCTTGAAATTGTGAAAATTGATGCTCCACCACTTCCTGCCTCACCACCAAAATAACCACCATTAAAGAAGTAGAAGGTTAAAGTAACTGGTTTGGTGGACTATGTCGATGAAGAATCTAATGATGAAATATAGGTGTTCTAGATAAGGAGATGCAACAAGGAATTCCCACTACATCAACATTGATGGTGACACAAAAATTAAGTATGAGGTTGAGTAAAACTAACCTCACTGGGCTTAATGGAAAAGATGATGTTCGGGTGGAAGAATGCAAAAATTTTATGGATGATGATTCATTTGTGAAGTCTTGAGATTTTATGGAGTTTCTATACAAGGCTAAGAAAGATGAATATCTCAACATCTTGGCCAAGGAAAGAAGTCTTCATCCAGAATTGCTTGATGCTACCATCTAAGAAAAGGTCTTGAATAAAATGAGAGCTAAGTTCCAAAAGATGACTGCAAAGGAGGGTAGAGAATTGTTGAGAAATAGTGGTATTTTATTAGTACTAGAGTGGGATTTAGCTTCTTCCATAGAATTTGATACAATAAAGAGGTGTGATAGACCTCTCTAAAATTCAAAGGATCAGGTTGTAGTTTCATTACAATGGTTTTCCTTTAGTGAAAAATGGGATGCATTAGCCATTTGGTCTCTAGCCCCAAGTATGAGAAAAATTGAAATTGTTGAGCTTGTACCTAACTATAGGGGAGGATTAATAATAAAGAGAGTTTTAGAAACATCATCTTTAGAGGTAGAAAACATGTCAATACATGTTGCACAATTCAAAATATCCATTGTAGAGTCTATAACAGTAGAGAAGGAAAAGCTTAGGATAGATCACAATAATTTGTTAGTTGACTATGGGAAGCTTGAACAACAAAATGTGCAGTTACAAACCAAGGTTGAACTATTAGAGAAGTTGCCAAATTTTCAACCATGAAAGCATAAGCAAGTTGTTGCTGATTCCCATACAACTTCACAAGAAGTTGCACCCCTTGAATACACCCCAAAAGAAAGTTCCTCATGGAAATTTCTCCATGCATAATGGGAAATGTACCCATTTCAATGATATAGCCTAGCCTATCAGAGTTACCCCAGGATGAGGGAGATATCATGAAGGAGGAATTACTCAAGATGTTGAATGAGTATAGAGAGAAATGTGATAATCATGATAGGGAGGTTTTTAACATCAATATGGAGATTTTTACTATAGTCTTGGAGCATTTGAACAAAGGAGTGAGCAACAGATTGAATAAAATTCATGATAACTATTCCTCCATGGTGGTTGCTATAAATAATTTTGACAATGACAGGGAAAGAACTATTGAACTTATGGAATCATGGATTCCTAGGATTAATGAATTAAGATTGATGTCAATTGGATCTAAGCAAGATTCTAACCCCCCTAAATTTTTTAAGCCTATTGTTACAATTGTAAGTAAAATTGAGGGGTACATGGGAAACATTGAACCTTTGGAGATAAAAATAAGGGAACTGGTGAAATACTTTCATAAATCACATCATGGTCTCCTCCCATCCATTCTAAGGGATGATGGTAGCATAAAGACCCTACGGGAGTGGAGAGATGAAACTAACAAAACCATTTTAGGGTAGGCAATTTAAATTTGTCAAAGATATGATATGGGCACATTGAAAAGAAATATGGATATGTTGCCTCATGCAGAGATTGCCTTGTTAGAGTTTGATAAGGAGGCCAGCCAAATTGTTACCAAGTATGTGCCTATAGATAAAAGGATGATGAACTCATGAATTTTGATTGGCTTATTGAAGAGAAATTATGGGCATGGATAGATAGATACTTGGATGAGATTATAGATTGATTTGAAATGGCAGGGTGATAATTCAAAAATTTTGATTTTGAAGTCTACAATCATGATGAGTAACAAATAGGTGTAAATGTACTACATAGCCTATATTTAGTACATATTAGGATTCTTATAAAGTATAGAAAATATAGTTCATTTCTTCAAATATAATTAACAGGTTTGCAGACATGGACATATTCTTTATCCTTTCCTTTTTGTTTCTTTCATGATTTCTTTCTTTTCCACTTGGTTTGCGTCGGCACAAATTTTGAGGAAACTATTTGAAGATGCCTTTTGAAAGGCAGGACTAGATCTCCAACAAGGAATGAGGATTACTTTTGCCTCATACATATTCCCACAACCTATGAACATAGATATAACTAAAAAGGGAATATTTGTTATAGCGGTCCAATAGGGTAATGACATGTGTACTTTCTAGTCTGAGGCTTTTTTTTATCCTTTGTTTCTATAAGAAGGAATTCAAGGCCAAAAAGTAGGGGTTCATTGAATTGTAATTAACACAATGAATTGTTAGAAGAATATTGAGCACATTTTGAGTTTTATTTTAAGTTCCGAGTCTGTAATAGCTTGTGTAATTTTGATAACAATACAAAATGATACCAATTTCATGGTTGTTGTCTCTCCTCTGTACTTTTTTTATGAGTTATGAATGAAAGTAATCAAGGTATTTTTCATTCGTCTCTATTGTTTCTCAATGAATGTTTGATTTCATTCTTGCTTATTTGTTCAATGAATTAATGTAAACACTTGAATGAGATTGTTAACTCATATGAATTTTTTGCTAGGATATCTGTAAGCATTGGTTGTCGTGAATGTAATGTGGAAGTGTTGTATTGCAGTCTTTATTAGGATTATATCTTTCTATTGTTGGGTTTTTATCTTGTTTCATAAGTTAAGAGTGACTTCGTGTTTAGGATAAGGCACTTGTGTATGAGAGGTATTCATAATCTAGTTTCTAGGTCAATTCATCAACAAATCACTCTTCATTTATAAAATTCTAAATGAGTTACCACTTTATTTATGTCAAGTTTCACTATTCTCATTCTCCAAGTGTAGTGTATTTCTAAAGTATTTTCCACCCTTTTCAAGTAATTATGTTGTTGAGTGGTTATATGATAATTATCTATTGTTTACTCATTGAGTTTCACTATATTTACATTGAGTTTCAAAGAGACCAAAGTGCGGGAGTAAATTTTTTGTAGCTTTAACTCGTTCATTGGCCAATCCTTTTAGATTACTAAATATTAGAAATGGAAAAATCTATAGGTAATTCTGAAGATCAACTTGGTTTTATAAAATAACCAACATCTTGGATTTCCCCTAGCTGCTAAATTGTTGTCCAATACAAGTACTGGAACAATATTGTTGAAAGAGTGCAATATAAGCTTGTTGGTTAGAAAGGTAAAGTTATAAGCCATGTTTGTAAATGATTTCTTCTTAAATCTTCTCTCTAAAATATCCTTATCTATTTTTATCCCTGTAAAATACCTGTCGACATGGCTAAAAATATTGAGAAGATCCTAAGGAAATTCATTTTTTTGGTATGGAGGATAGAAAATAGAATCTATTTGGTCAAATGGGACAAGGTTTGAAAATCAAAGCAACTTGGTGGCTTTGGTTTCCAAATTGTAAAGTAGTTCAATAAATATCTTATTACCAAATGTGGTTGGAATTTGGTTGCTAGAAATAAGGAATTGGCTTAGATATTCAATGCGAAGTACCCAAGAAACAATATCTCTTGTTGTTTCCTCTCTTCTACTCCTTTTCCCTGAGCCCTATCATATAGAACCAAAATTTGAAAACTTAAAATGTTCTAAACCAATGGAATTTTTGGAGTGTGATAAATGGTAGCATTGTGAAATTATGGTATAACAAATGGGTTGTGAGGTTCCTTTATCTTCCAACCAAAGGAAATCCTAGATAAGGGAACCTCTTATAGCACTTAATGGTACAAAAATTCATGAGTATATCAGCTGAAATGGACTCCAAATCTCATGGAAATATTTGAAATTGAGTTAAGAAGGAGAAATTTAAGTTCTTAGAATCAACATGATTAGAAAGGGTCGATGGATTACCTTTACAACCTCATTGGTTCTTGCTTCCCATTTTGGACTAATTCAAAGGATGTCTGCTACTAGCTTCCTAACACTTGGAATAATAAGGTTTTATCTAAATCTACCTATTTCTGGTGGGAAGCTATGCATAACAAGATCTTTTCTATTCATAACCTAACTTGACAAGACTTCCACCTTTTCAATAGATTTATACTATGTTGCAACTACTAGATCGGTCTAGGTGAAGGGCTTAACAAATTTTTTATATCTTGGACTTTAATTCTCCATCTCAAAAGAATTACTTCGTTGTTTTTGGTCTCTCCTTTCAAACACCCTATTATTAATGAAATATGGAACCAAATTACTTGTCACATCTCTTGATAGATGTAAAAAAAATAATAATAGGGTTTTTATAGATTAGTTGAGAAACAACAAGAGCATCTTCTAGATAATCAAAAACAACATTCGAGATAGCATAAATTCCTTGACTTTTAAAAATTGTAATAAAATGCCTAATTACATGGAGCTAATGGTGAAATAGAATTGATGAATATCATATTGCCTAATTGAACTCAATTTGACAAATAATTCTACTACAAATATGACCAAATGGACCCATCCAAGTAGAGGGTGGGCTAAGCTCAACTTCGGTGGATATTTCAATGGAAAACTTGGGGAAGAAACTATGACAAACATAATTAGAGATGATCAATGGAACCTTATTTAAGGATATGCTCAGGCCACTAGAATCAACTCTAATAATGTTGTTGAGGTTATGAAATCTTAATATGGGATTAAGAGGCATCTATGCTTGGGGTTCCTTGAGGTGGAGATTAAAGACAACTCTCAATTAATTATGAATCTTCTTCAGAATTACAAGACACCTTGATGAAAGATACAAAGAATCATTGAGAATTGTAGAATAAATGTTTGTGGATTTCATTAGGTTAAAATTCACCACATATTTTAAGGAAGGTAATGGTGTGATGAACTTGGTTTATAATCTGGGTTTGAAAAGTGAAGAGTGAAATTATTAGAATTTGAATTAAAAAATCTTGAGAACTCTCCAACATATACTTTCTAAAGGTAGACTTGATTGTTACTTTGATTCCTTGATATGATTACTTTCTCTAAGGACTAAGGTGGGGGTTTGGTGGGTGTTTCATATGGCTTGTAAAAGGTTGTGCTTAGCTTTCCTAATGTCTATAATTTGGTTTTTTCTTGTTATTTTTTTAGGACAAGAGATATACATTGATAGAAGTAGTTATATCCCTAAGGTTATCATGAGGGATTGCATCACTCAAATTGACACTAAATTAACTCATACATTTTGTTGTATAGATTATAGGGAATATATGGATTTAAGAGTCAATTTCAATGCCTTTAATGTTAAGTACACTTGGAAGCTTATTCCTAAGATCATCATGGATATATACATCCCGCTTGTGTAGGTTTCACTTCATAATTGTGAGGAGGGTCCTCTCCCTCTTGTAAACATTAGTTATAAAACAATGATTTTATATGACAAGATGATAGAGGATAGGAATTATGATGGTCAGTGTACCATATTTGATGTGGATTTTGTTAGAAGAAACAATATTTTTTTCTTTTATCTTTCTATTCGAACACAACCAAGCGTATTGGAAACTCCAAAAAAGGTTTCAAATATCCTATTGTCTTTTTTTCCATAGTTTTTTATCATATCCTTCAACTCTTCTATATTTTAAGTGGGTGTCTCTTCATTCTACTATAGATCTTGTTTGACATTTTTTATGAAACCAATATCCTATGATGCCCTTAATAAAAATGTTGAGCTATGGGAACTATTTGAAGGAGGTAAATTTATTCCCTTCTTCCAAGCTATGCAGGGGTATAATGATAAAATTAATTCAATATTTGTTAACTCTTAGTCTCAAGGGGTTGTTATAATATTTGGTGTTCAATTTTAGGTATTTGATGAATTGATTGTTAAATCCATAGGATTAGTGTTTGATAGAATCGAGGTTAAGGGAAAGAGTAATGATGATTACAAAATATTTATTGTAAATTTTTTAGAGGAAACGAGAAATCCATCCACTTATAGAATGGTTATAGTTGAGAGAATCTACCACTTTATTGGGCTCTAGTGAGTCTTCATTGCATAAAATATTTCATGCTTGAAGGCCAGTTTAAAGCTATGCATGGTTATCATTTTTTTTATTCTTAATCATATACACCAAAATAAGAGAATGGACCTTCCTTTCTTTCTATTTAAATCCATCGAGGCCTGCATTATTAAAGGTTTCTATCCACCTCTACACCAAGGCCTTATCATGGCCTTTTATAAATATTTTATTTTCTATGATGCTCTCTTCAAATCCCAAGTTTAATAGTAGTGTCCAAATCATGCTTATCAAGGATAAACCCTTGGATCCACCTCACCTTGTTATAATTCCTACTCTCCATATCGAGTTGTTAGAGACCTCATCATCTGAGAAAAGAAAGATGATGCCCATAGTGTTCATGAGAAACAATAGGGGAAGGTTGTGAAAAAGGTTGAAAGCACCAATCCTAGTGTGGGCAAGGCTATTGATATTTATGATGTGGAGGGGTGGAGAATGTGGTTGTGGAGACTATCCTTGTGATTTTAAAGGCTCTATTGGTTATAGATCTACTAGACTTGACCAAGACCTTAGTAATTTGTGAACCCTAATACTATGAAATGTAAAACAAAGTGGAGCTTCATGATGAGGATGAGTGAACAGAAGAGGATTTTCTTGCTCAAGCTAAGGATAACTCAAATGATGATGACTTAGGTCAAGAATTTGATGAGATGGAAGGAAATGATATTAATGAGGAATAAGTTGAAAATGATGATGATATCGAGGTTGTCCTAGGATATGACCAAAATATATGTTGTACTAAAGGGAACATTAAGAGGGGGGAGTGAATCAGTGTTCAACAAATCTTAAACTTTAATAACTTGATATTCAAACCATGTCAACATTAAATATAAGAGAAATGCAAATACAGAAAGTAATCATCCAAAAAACCATAACACAAGGATTTTTGTGTGGAAAAATTGTTAGGGTTAAAACCACGGTGGAGGTTAATCCACAATTCGATTTCTCAAATAATTTTTTTACAAAAGAATGCACTTGTATTTAGGAACACTACCGAGAGCTCACTGCTCAAAATAAAAAGGCTCACTACCCAAAATTTTAGATTAAAACCATATGAAGTTTGAACTAAGATAGTAGCATCTATTCATGTCAGGTTACAGTTTTGATGAATCTCAAAGATCAAATTCTAAGTCCTTTGTCCGACTTTGTAATGCCCTCTGCTCTTCTCTACTTTCTTTTGATCTGCACATCACACCTTGATGAATTTTCACTATTAATTTTCTAAACTGTGCATGCCACAAATTCACACTTCTTACACTCACACCAAAATAATAAAACATATATCATATATATATATATATATCTGCTATTAAGGATTTTAACATTCATGTGTTGGCTTCATAAAGTATTAAATATTTTGCAACTATCAGCTAGATCCTTAATTAAATCTTTACGCGCATCCTCCAAATTCAGTTAAGAAATAGAGAGGACTAAAAAAAAGAATAATCAAACACAAAAACATTTGATTAAATACTCCTTATACATCCATGATTTCTACATTTGACAAGTTGGCTATTTTGCATAGATAACCAAAAGATTTGCACATCGAATCTCCTAGATTTCATACCAATGTATGTGCATCAACATTTTTTTCAATTAAGGTATTGTAAACATCAACAAAACTTCCTCTAAGATCCAAAACCCAAAATATTATTTCGGTGAGATAATTTGAACGATATTCACATTTCTAACTAGATGCTTTGTTCTTTACTCTATTATGCTATAATTGTGTTGTACAACTGGATGTATGAATTAGGTTTCTATCAATGAAAACACTTACAAGTCATATTCCAACAATCTCCCCCCGACAGGAGTTGTGAAAAATGACTAAGTGTCATAAAAAATATAGGTACGCTGCCAAACTTTGTTGTACTCCTTTTCTTCAAGAAGTTTTGAAAAAGTAACTCCTCCTTAGATTAATGAAACATTTTTCACTTCACTCTCTCCCCCTTTTTAATCAATGACAAAGCATTGGAGCCATATGCCAAAATTTTGAAAAAAAGTGACAAAACACGTGTTCAAAATTTTCAAAACTCCAAAACTAACTTAAAACTCTTGAAAATAGTTAGAAAATTATCTTATCATTTTCTTTCCATTTCGAAGGAAACTTCTTCCAAGAATCTATTGTGATACTAATGATTATGATCAAACTATTTTTATTTGATGTCTTGTTGTAATCTCAATAAGGGATTGTGGAATTGTAATGGCTTCCTCAAGTTTCTCACCTTTCCTCAAAATCTCCACCATTTGTTCTAATCTACATTTTTTTTGATCCTTAACCTTCCAAAAAGTATCCACAATTGTGTTCTTGGTGGATTAAACTTTGTTGTGCTCAAATTGCAATTCTTGAATCTTTTCCCAGATGGAGCCATCTTGATCTTGAACCATGTCAAAATTTTAACCAATTTCATTCAATTATGCCTTGATCTTTTCTAACTTTGCTTTGTAATTTCCAACTGCAAAGGGCCAATGAATATAATAGTTGTAGATGTTGCTACCTAAATTGATGCACAATCTTAACTCATTCATTTTATTCTTCAATTTTGTAAGAGATATCTTGAACTACTCCTTCAAGTTGGAGATAACTTCACCGTCTTCTTTATCTTTATCTTGAGAGCCCATTGATTCTTTGTTGCACTCAATCATTTCCTCAAGTAGAATATTTTGTAGGCTTTCCAATATGATCTTGTAGTGCTCAACATGAGCATTTAGAACTTCTAGAATAATGTCCTGATCATATGATGGTCTGATTGACCATAACCTTGCAATTTTATGCATGCCGCCTTCTTCTTGAATAAGCTATTGTAGCTTCTCCTTTGTTAGATCACCATCTTCCTCACTAGCCTCTAAAATTTTATTTCCTTGTTCTTGTTCATTATCTTCATTAGATTCTTCATCTAGAATATCCACAATTTCTTTCTCCTTTCCTTTTCCCTTAATCTAGGGAGCCTTGTGTTCCAGGGGGCTATATTCAAAAATTTATTTTCCTCTTTTCTGCTTTAACTCCATGCCACCAGGAGAGGAACCAACTTCAATTGATCTTACGAAAAAAGAGATACCAATTGAGCCACATTTTTCAAGAACATTCTTGAAGAAAATTTCAAATTCTTGGTCCCAATCAGCCAAGATCTTCAAATATGAAATTATTTGTTTGCATATTGGTTCATCCATTTTCCATACCATATTATTGATTTTAGGCAAGCAATTCAAGAAATACATTACCAAGCATGTAATCAAGGTATTGAACCTAAAGGGGTAGCCTGATTCATTTGTGAGTTACACGTACTCCATCTGTTGATTCTTTAATAGACCACACAGGTCAAAGTCCTGACTTTCCACCACCATCTTGTCAGAAATGTAGACTGCGCTAGTCGAGGTCGCTCCTTCTTAGTTTTTACAAAATATTTTGAATATATTGGTCGAATATGAATATATTTGTTTGCATATTGGTTCATCCATTTTCCATAACATATTGTTGATTTTAGGCAAACAATTCAAGAAATAAATTACTATGCATGTAATCAAGGTACCGAACCTGAAGGGGTAGCCTGATTCATTTGTGAGTTACATGTTTTGCATTTGTTGATTCTTTAAAATACCACACAGTTCAAAGTCCTGACCTTCCACCTCCATCTTGTGAGAAATGTAAACCACGCTAGCTGAGGTCGCTCCTTCTTGGTATCTAAAAATTTTTTGTATGAAATTTAATGTACAATATACTTAGTAACAAGATTTTTGATTGTTGAAATTATTAATGCCCTCTAGTCTCTGGTGCAAGAGCACCCATAGGCTGTCTAGGAAAACTAAGCAATCTATTTTAGTTCAATGAGCCTTAGTTTCATTTTTGTTGTGATTAGATGAAGGTCATGTTGACCATAGAGTAGGTGCAATAGGGTTTTAGATCAATAGGAGGCTTAGGAATTTTGCAAGGTGCAAATAGGGCTAAGAAGTTGTATTGCAACTGTGCAACATTTGAACCGTTGCTCGGTAACATTAATAGTTGGAGATAAAATGACCAAGAAGAGCCCAAGGGAGAAGATAACTATTTGGTGACCCTATTTATGGGATGCCTTGACATTGGAGTAAGGTTGGATTCCTATTATATGATTTAAGTTTTTGAATTCAAGAAAAGCATATGTGACTGTGTGTGAAATTTCTTGGTTTTTGTATTGCAGTGATACTTTAATGGATTAGTTTTGGCACTGTAACTTGTGCATGATGTAGGGTATTTGTTCTTTGAATTCTATTTGGCATTAGATAGTTTGTTTGTTTAGCTTTAAGCACTTCTTGTAAATAGTTTGTGTTCTACACTATTACTTGTCTGAACCAGACAATTTGTAAAGAATGGAGTGTTATTTCATTTTCCCACTGTACAAATTGTACGACCCTATGGGATTAGTGAATAGACTCCATGGGTGTACATATAGTGGGATTTGGGGCCTTTGAAAGCACAGGAGCTATTGTTGGAGTCTTTTCCTAGGCGAGCCAGAGAGGAGCTCGGCTAGGAAAGACCATAGTGCAGAGCACTTAATTTGTAGAGCTGATAACTTAGAGACAAATTTCCTTTTGGAGCAAGAAGATATGACTCTTACCAAGATATGGTAAAGAGGAAGAGACTCTACCAATCCATTTGTGAGGGGAGAACTTAGAAAGTTGCAGAGGAGCCAAGAAAGGCCTAAAGAGCCTTAATTTTGCTCATTTTCAGTTAGGGCATTGGACGACCAGTTGAGGCCCAAGACCCAAAAAATCCTTGAGGGGTGGGCATATGAACTAGGAATCCCAAGAAAAGATTGGTTTTTTCTTTGCAGGGACTTTGGGAAAATCCCTGATTTCTCAGAGAAGGAGACCTAATAGGGCTAGTAGCCTTCTAGGCCTAATGAAGGAGTTTGGTGAAAGCTACTTGCAGATGGAGCTAGGTGGATCCCTAATGCCCCTAGTATGATGGATTGAAGCTTTTGGAAGCACCTCCAAACCTTTGTAAAACAATTTCAAGAAAATTGGAGGTTAGTAGCCTTTAAGGTAGTTTAAGGGCTAATGGCTAGTGCTACAAGATTGCACCAAGTTTTAACTTGGTAGAAGGAACTTGTTGATAGTTGGGTTGGCAAGGAGAACTAGGGATCCTAAGAAGGAAGATATCCTATAGGTTGCAAGTGGTGGAGTAAGACACCCTAGAGGTCTTCCAAGAAATACTTAGAGCATGAATCAGTGAGTGATTCATCCAACCTCCCGATCAGATTGGTATCAGAGCCCCAAAAGATTTGGGATTGTTTATTGCATGTCAGAGATTGAGTCTAGTGGTTCTACAATCATCATGACAAATATAGAATTGGCCAAGAAGGTCGATGACTAGGAGGAAGACTATAGGCTATTGAGGGAAAGAGTATCCCAACTTGAGTAAGCATTGAGTAACGTACAGACCAAGATTGATGAGGTCAGTGATATATTGGAAGGAAGAGTACCCAAGGCTAAAGAGGTTGTAGAGGAAGACAAGACCCCTGAACTTGACCTTGTTTTGCAAGAAGAGCCTTTCTTGAAGGCATACCACTATTTAGTGGAAAATTGGAAGCAGATCTAGTCATGGACTGGATAGAGGGAATGGAAAACCATATTCAGTGTGATGGAGACACTGAAGCACATAAGGTAAAAGTGGCAAAGTCAAGATTGAGAGTTTTGCTTTGACATGGTGGAAGTTCATCCAAACAAAGAGAGAAAAGGAAGGCAAGAAACCTATTTCCACTTGGAAGGGAATGGTTGTCAAAGTGAGAGAGGCATACATGCCAAATGACTACGAAATTCAATTGCATAAGAAAAGATAGAGCTTGAGACAAAGAGACAAAGATGTAAATTCCTATACAGAGGAGTTTCAAAAACTTTGCATGAGGTCTAATGTATCTGAGGATGAAAGCCTTAAGGTGGCTAGATACCTTAATAGTTTGAAGTGGAACATACAAGAGGAGATGACTCTTCTAAGTCCCAAAATAGTGCACCAATGTTATCAATTGGCTATAAAGATTGAAGAGAGAGGTAAAAGGAAACAAGATCAAACTTCCAAGAGCAGAGGAAGAGGCAAAGATCAAAGAGGACATAGAGGTGGATACCAAGGTAGAGGGACTGAACAAAGAAGTCAAGGAGAGTCTAAACTCACAAAGCATGGAAGTGAAACAACTTCTAGAGGAGGTTATGGAAGAGGTAGAGGATTTGAAGGAGGTTCTGATAGAGGAAGAGGTGCAGGCAGAAATAAATCTTACTTTTGTAGCATGAAATGTTATAATTGTGGCCAAGTGGGACATCCTGCTTATAGGCTCCTAGAGAAAGCATCTTCTTCTAACATAGAGAAGAGAATAGCATATGCTCAAGAAGACACTATGAGTGTCAAAGCACCAGAGGTTAGCCATATTGAGCTAGAAATGGGGGAGAACTTGATGTTTAGAAGGGTTCTAATCAGGCAACCAGTCAAGGAGGAGCCAAAGCAAAGTAGAGTCTTATTCAGAGTGAGATGCAAAATACTTGGGAAGGTGTGCAAAGTTATAGTGGATTCAGGGTCCACTGATAACATCATCTCAAAGGAAGTAGTAAAGAAGCTAAAATTTTAAAAGATACCCCATACTAATCCTTACAAGGTGACATGGTTGACTAAAGAGCAAAGTGTCCTTGTGAATGAGCAGACATCAGTGGAATTCTCCATTGGAGGATACAAAGACAAATTGGTTTGTGATGTGTTGCCTATGGATGCATGTCATCTTCTATTGGGTAGGCCATGGCAATATGACAGAGGAGCCATCTATGATGGAAAGGAGAACATCATCTCATTCAAGAAGGAAGGTAAAAAATTTAAGATACAGTCACTATTGAATGAAGAAGAAGTACAGTCAAAGACCCCTAGTGTCTTGTTAAGAAGTGGCAATGAGTTTATCTACACTCTTCAGCAAGGAGGTGAAGGATATGCTATTATGGTGCAACCCAACAAAGCAGAAAAGACTATGCAGACACCTATACCAAAAGAATTCCAAAAGTTACTTGAGAAGTTCAAGGACATAGTCAGTGATGGGACACCAGAAAAATTACCTCCAAAGAGAGCTATCAGTCATCAGATTGATTTCATACCAAGGGCTTCATTTCCGAACAAAGCAACCTATAAACTCACACCGGTTCAGAACCTAGAAGTGGCTAGGCAAATGCAAGAGCTATTAGAGAAAGGCCTAATCAAGAAGAGCATCAGTCCATGTGCAGTACCAGTGGTCTTAGCAACCAAGAAAGGTGGTAAGTGGAGACTTTGCACTAACTCTAGGGCTATCAATAGGATTAAAATCAGATATAGATTTCCTATTCCTAGGATAGAGGATTTGATGGACTGTCTTGGAGGGGCAAATTACTTCACTAAGTTGGACCTCAAAAGTGGGTACCACTAGATTAGAATCAAAGATGGGGATGAATGGAAGACAAATTTTAAGACAACTGGTGGGTTGTATGAGTGGGAGTTATTCCATTTGGCCTCTCAAATTCCCCTAGCACATTCATGAGGCTCATGAATGAAGTGCTTAAGGATTTCACAGGAATATTTGTGGTAGTATATCTAGATGATATACTCATCTTTTGTAAGACAGAAAAATAACATTTGAAGCATGTGGAGATGGTACTTAAAAGGTTGCAGGAGGAGAGGTTATCCATCAATCTAGAAAAGTGTGAATTCTTCAAGCAAGAGCTTGTGTATTTGGGGTTTGTAGTATCCCAAGGGTCATTAAAGATGGACCCAAGCAAGGTGGAAGCTATTCTAAATTGGCCTACACCAACCATTGGGACAAAGGTAAGGATTTTTCATGGGGTAGCTCAGCTTTACAAAAATTTTATAAGAAAATTTAGTGGCATTTGTGCACCAGTGCTTGATACTATCAAGGGTGGTCGAAAGACTAAATTTAAATGGACTGTTGAAGCAAAGAAGGGTTTTGAGAAATTGAAGCAATAAGTGGAAACTCAACCCATCCTTTTGTTACCTAGCTTTGATAAGCTATTCATAGTGGAATGTGATGCTAGTGGAATTGCAGTAGGAGGAGTACTAAGCAAAGAAGGTAGGCCTATAGCTTTCTTTAGTGAAAATCTCAATGAGGCTAAAAAGAAGTACTCTACTTATGACTTAGATCTATATTCTCTAGTGAAGTCTCTTAGAAAGTGGAGACATTATCTCCTACCTAATTAGTTTGTAGTGTTTACGGATAACTAGGTACTTAGCTACATCAACACAAAAGAAAAGCTAATCAATAGGCACTTGAAATGGATGGAGTACCTCCAAGCCTTCACCTTTGCTATCAAACAAAAGAAAGCATAGTTGAACAAGGTGGAAGATGCACTAGGTAGGAGGTTGCTGACAGTGCAAGAGATTCAATTCCAAAGAATTGGGATAGAGAGTTTCAAGGATCTCTATGGATAATATGAAGACTTCTTTGAAGCATTTAAGGTATGTTCTAATTTTGATAATCATTTTCATCGTCAATTCTCAGTGTATACACTACAGAGTGGAATTTTTTTCAAGGGGAATCAGTTGTGTGTTCCCAAAGGTTCAATGAGAGAGAATATCATTTAGGAGAAGCACAATGGTAGTTTCAATGGCCATTTCAGTATCAACAAGACAATGGAGTTGGTACAAAGGTTCTATTATTGGCCCAAGTTGCCAAGGGATGTCAGAATATATGTGGAGTAGTGTGTATTTTGTATGAAAGCCAAGGGGGGAGCTAGCAATGTAGGTTTGTATCAACCTTTACCTATTCCCAACAGACCATGGGAATGCATTAGTATGGATTTTGTTGTAGGACTCCCTAAAACTAGGACAGGGTTTGATAGTGTTCATGTGGTGGTAGATAGGTTCAGTAAAATGAGTCATTTTGTTCCTTGCAAGATCACCCATGATGCTAGTTATATTGATCATCTCTTCTTCAAAGAGATTGTGAGGATCCATGGATTACCATTGAGCATAGTATCAAACAGAGATGTGAAGTTTATGAGTCATTTTTGGAAAACTCTATGGAGCAGACTAGGTACTAACTTATATTTTGTTTTAGCTTACCATCCTCAAATAGATGAAAAAACTAAGGTGATAAATAGAGTGTTGGGTAACCTTCTAAGATGCTTAACCAGGGAGTATGGTCAGACATGGGACTTGGTCATATCACAAGCTGAATATTCGTATAATGATAGTGTGAACATGACCACAGGTAGGAGTCCTTTTGAGATAGTATATGGTATGTAGCCAAGAGGTGTGTGTGATCTCAAAGATCTAGGAGCTATGGAGCATAGAAGTGGCCATGCAGAGGATTTATCTCAAACCATGAAGGAGATTCAGGAGCAAGTGAAGAAAACAATCATAGAGGCTACTCATAAGTTGAAAACTAAGGTGGATGTCTAGGAAAGATATCCAATTTATAGTAGGTGACTATGTCATGGTCCATCTCAACAAATCCAAACTACAGAAAGGAGTACCAACAAAGTTGCAGATGAAGAGATTGGTACCATGTAAAGTATTAGCTAAGTATGGAAAGAATTCTTACAAGGTGGAGCTTCCCGTAGAATTAAGTATTTCACCAGTGTTTAATGTAGCTGGCTTGATCAAGTATAAAGGACCAATGAATGATATGAATCCAAATAGTATAGATGTATTAGAGGATGTGAGTATTGTAGTCTTACCTCCTAAGGACAAGCTACAAGCAGATAAGATCTTGGAATCTAGAGTGAAGAAGTCTACTCAGCACAAGGTGTACATGGAACACCTCATATAGTAGAAAGATAAACTAGAGTCTGAGGCTACATGGGTGGAAGAAGCTCATTTCAAGAAGTATGGAATTGATTTGTCTCTGATATCTCCCCACATTCCATAGTGTTTTTGTAGAGGGGGAGAATGGTGCAGGAGCACCCATAGGTTGTCTAAGAAAACTAAGCAATCTATTTTAGTTTAGTGAGCCTTAGTGTCATTTTTGTTGTGATTAGATGAAGTTCATGTTGACCATAGAGTAGGTGCAATAGGGTTTTAGATCAATAAGAGGCTTAGGAATTTTTCAAGATGCAAATAGGGCTAAGAAGTTGTATTGCAACTATGCAACATTTAAAATGTTGCTCGACAACATTGAAAGTTGGAGCTAAAATGACCAAGAAGAGCCCTAGGGAGAAGATAACTATTTTGTGACCCTATTTATGGGATGAATCAGCATTGGAGTAAGGTTGGATGCCTATTATATGATTTAAGTTTTTGAATTAAAGAAAATCATGTGACTGTGTGTGAAATTTCTTGGTTTTTGTATTGCAGTGATACTTTAATGGATTAGTTTTGGCACTGTAACTTGTGCATGATGTAGGGTATTTGTTCTTTGAATTATGTGTGGCATTAGATAGTTTGTTTGTTTATTTGTTTGTTTATATTTAAGCACTTCTTGTAAATAGTTTGTGTTCTACACTGTTACTGGTCTAAACTAGACAGTTTGTAAAGAATGGACTGTTAGTTCATTTTCCCACCATACAAATTGTACGTCCCTTTTAGGATTGGTGACTAGACTCCATGGGTGTACATATAGTGGGAGTTGTGGCCTTTCAAATCATAGGATCTATTGTTGGAGTCTTGTCCTAGGCGAGCTAGAGAGGAGCCCGACTAGGAAAGACCATAGTGCAAAGCACTTAATTTGTAGAGGTGATAAATTAGAGACAAATTTCCTTTTGGAGAAGGAAGATATAAGTCTTAACAAGATATGGTAAAGAGGAAGAGACTCTACCAATCCATTTGTGATGGGAGAACTTAGCAAGTTGTAGAGGAGCCAGGAAAGGCCTAAAGAGCCTTAATTTTGCTCATTTTTAGTTAGGGCATTGTACGGCCAGTTGAGGCCCAAGACCCCAAAAATCCTTGAGGGGTAGGCATATGAACTAGGAATCCCAAGAAAATATTGGGGTTTTCTTTGCAGGGACTTTGGGAAAATCCCCGATTTCTCGGAGAAGGAGACCTAGTAGAGCTAGTAGCCTTCTAGGCCTAATGAAGGAGTTTGGTGAAAGTGACTTGTAGATGGAGCTAGGTGGACCCCTAATTCCCCTAGTAGGATGGATTAAAGATTTTGGAAGCATCTCCACACCTCTGTAAAATAATTTCAAGAAATTTGGAGGTTAGTAGCCTTTAAGGTAGTTTAAGTCCTAATGGCTAGTGCTACAAGATTGCACCAAGTTTTGACTTGGTAGAAGGAACTTGTTGATAGTTGGGTTAGCAAGGAGAACCAGGGGATCCTAAGAAGAAAGAGATCCTATAGGTTGCAAGTGGTGGATTAAGACACCCTAGAGGTCTTCCAAGAAAGACTTAGAGCATGAATTAATGAGTGATTCATCCAACCTCCCTATCAGTCTCCAATTATCTCGGTTAGGGTTTCAACTTCTCTATTAGGGATAGATTTATTCCTTGGAATATCTTTGACTTTGCATAATCCAGTAAAATTCTGAATTACTTCTTTTGAAATTATGTAAGGTTTGTCCAAAGTCAGGATATAATCATGTAATCTTCTTAGAATGAATCTAACAAATTCCATGTTCACAAAGTATGAAAACTCATTCTAAATATCCAAATTTCTATGTTTGGCCTCTTTTAATTGCTTCAATTCATCAGGCAACAAAAAATTTCTCATGGACCTAATCTCATCACAATTGTATTCATCCAAAATGATAGACCCACTGAACTATTCCATTTTTTGCACTTAAGTTTAACAACTGCACACCAAATTATGTGAAAATTCTGAAAACAATCGAAATACCTAATAGATTGAGATTTTTCGTTGAATGACCTTCACTTTTTTTAGATTATTATTTCGAGTGCTCTCCTTCTTTTATTCTTTGATTCAAAGTGATAAATGAGACTTCCAAGTTGAATTTTATAGTTCACACACTTGTAATAACTTAAATTGCCCTAATTATTGTGGATACTTTTTATTTCTCATACAACAACTGAAAAATTCTTCTGTAGACTATGATTCTTTGAATTCTCTTGGAAAAAAAATTCAGAACTTCTATATATCATTGATACACCCTTTTAATCATTCTTTACATTTTGGTACCAACTATGAACATGGGAGGAAATATTTTCTTGAATAACTCCCCCTAGGCTAGTGGCCTGAGATTAATTTGCAGAAGGGTTACTGGAAGCAAGTTCCGATGCAGAGCCACTACCAACATCAGATTCATTTTTCTTTACCCATGTTTTCTTCATTTGATCTCTCATTTCATTTACAATCATTTTTCATGTTTCTTTGTCATCTTTCTGCATATTTTGTCTCTATATACCAGACCTTTTTTGTCAACATTTCTATTTATGCATAATCTTATAATATAACCATATCTATTGCAATTGTAGCACATTGTACTTCCTTGTCCAAACCGATCATTCCATTGATTTATTCTTTATCTACATTTATTAGCAACATGCCTGAATCTTTCACATGCATAGAATTCAACATTCCTTCTATTAATAGAGTAATTTAACATATGTCTATATTCGATTGATTTATGTCCATTTTTTTTACAATTGAAACACTGAACAATGAATAATGTATTACTTGATTTCATTTTTCTTCTGCACTGAGCAGCTACATGACCAAACTTATTGCAAGAAAAAAAAATCCATTAAATTTTTGAGCATTAGGTTGTCTTACTGGATACTTTCCACCTTTGTTCATCTTTTTTCTGAAATTATTTTGTCCAAATCCAGAACTTTCTCCTTCCTCATATCCAGGGCCTCACGTGTGTTTAGCATTCTTCTATCCTTGAGTTATCTCATCGAGCTTAATAGAGTTGATCTTAAACTTTTCCTTGTATTCATTTGAAGTAGTAAGTTCACTTCTGAGAGTAATGAGTTGTTTTCCAAGTTCTTCATTGTTTCTGGATTGTTGCAATTCACCTTCTAGCTAAATGAATTCTCCATTTAAAATTCATCAGATCTTTCTTTTATGGACTGGGCAATAATTTCTTAATTCTTCTTCCTTTCTTCAATTTCCCTAGTCAACTTCATTTCCATGGATTCCATTTCAAATTTTAGAGCAGTATTATCTTTTGCAAGTTTTTCACATTCTTCAGCTATTTCCATCAAGGCTTGATTCAGATAGGCATCATCCATGTTTTAAATTTCTTTCTGCTGGATCTCATCACAAAGATCCTTCCTGTTCACCCTAGATTTAACAATCTGATCCTTTAATGACTGAATGAATTTCTTAACATCTGCTAAATTTTCTTTCAGTCCCTAAACTTCTTCTTTAGACTGGTCAAGGTCATCAAGTTCCACCAAAAGTTGTTGTTGAAGACTACCAGAGTCTATTACATTCCAAGAACTACCTCAAGCTTCTAAAATTCTTTAGAGGAACCAAATTCTTTGATACCAATTGTTGGACTCAAGGGAACACTAAGAGGGGGGTGAATCAGTGTTCAAAATATCTTAAACTTTAATAACTTGATATTCAAAACATTGTCAGCATTAAAGAGAAGAGAAATGCAAATACATAAATTAATCATCCACAACACCATAACACATGGATTTTTGTGTGGAAACCCTATTAGGGGAAAAACCACATTGGAGGTTAATCCACAATTTGAGTACTCAAATTAACGTTCTGCAAAATAATGCACTTGCATTCAAGCACATTGCCTAGAGCTCACTACTAAAAATAAAAAGGATCATTGCCCAAAAGTTTAGGTTAAAACCATTTGAAGGTTGAACTAAGATAGTAGCATCTATTCATGCCAACTTACAGTTCTGATGAATCTCAAAGATCGAATTCCGAGTCCTCTGTCTGACTCTATAACTCCCTCTGCTCTGCTCTACTTTCTTCTACTCTACATATCACACCTAGAAGAATTCACACTATTTCTCTATTGAATTTTGCATGCCACACATTCACATTTCTTACACTCACACCAAAATAATAAAATGGATATCATATATATATCCGCTATTAAGGATTTCAACATTCATGTGTTCGCTTCATAAAGTATTAAATATTTTCCAATTTTTGGTTAGATCCTTAATTAAATCTTTATATGCGTCATACAAAGTCACTTAATACATAGAGGGGACCCAAAAAAGGAATAATTGAACATGAAAACATTTGATTAAATCCTCCTTATACATCTGCGATTTTTTACCTTTGATGAGTCGGCTAGTTTGCACAGATAACCAAAATATTTGTACACCGGATCTCCTAGATTGCATACAAATGTATGCGCATCAGCATTTTTGTCAAATAAGGTATTAAAAATGTCAACAGACTTTTCTTTGAGATACAAAACCCAAATTAGTATTTCGGTGAGATAATTTGATTGATATTCACGTTTCTAACTAGATGCCCTATTCTTTGCTCTGTTTTTCCCGAACTATGCTATAAAACCGGATGTATGTCTTAGGTTTCCATCAATGACAACACTTACAAGCCATATTCCAACAATATTGAGTTTTTATCATAGATGCATAAATTTTCTAGCCCTCCCTCTCTTGGACCTCTAAAAACTGCAAACAATAGGGAGGAAAATTTCCCTCCCTCCATTCTCACCCAAAACACTTGATAGAGATAAGGAGACCATAAAGATGTTATAGACTAGGGGTTCTTCACCTAAAGAATATTTTTTACAAAGCTTCTATGATATAATAACATATCTAGAAAAATACATGCCAAATATTATTATGCTTACTTAGGGAATTTGAACAAATCTATGATGGATACTATCTTTGGCCATTCAAAGATCAACAAAAATAAGAATAATAGATATACAGAAAATGAGGAGGAGAATATGAATGTTAAGAATGGTAATGAGAATAAATATATGGAGGACTAAGAAATATCCCTTGATTCCCTCCTGATGATTGGAGCTTGTTCTATTAGTTGGGTTGCTATGGTTTTTTGTCTCGATCTAATTTTGTTTTATCGTTTTGTTGTTTTTCTAGGTTTGCATGCGTTCTACTATTTGGTTGAGCCTATGTTCCCTTTTTTTGTTTCTTTAGTATGTATTTTTTTATGTTTTAACTCTTAGGATTAGGGCCCTTTCCCTATTTTAAAAATAAAAAATATCACATCAATACTATAATTATCGATGTAAAATACTATCAAAAACTCTAACAAAAATCCAACTAAAATTCTAATAATCTCTTAAAATTATATGTAACATAAAGAAAATTAAACACATATTTTTAGGTGATTTAATATTCCATATACTATGAGGCACATTACACATCTTAGGTAAGAAATTTGTGTGTTTAGAGATTATAAATCAGGACTAAATAGTAAAACCATTATTTTGGTTGGTTTTATAACCTTGATGTATCCTCAATACATGAATTATTTTTAGGTCAATAAGATTGTGTAGTGACCTAGACCTCTGAAAGTTCCAATAATAAGAACTTGGGTATATAATCAACTCATACACAATGAAAGGATTGTTTTGCACTATTCTTCAGTAATTAAGGACACAATGAACATTTGTATTATTTATCTCCTCCAAATAGTCCTACATCTTGTTCTCTTGTTTAAGAACTCCCTCAATAGAGGTATTACTAGATTTATATAATGGTCAAGCTTGACTTTTTTTAACAAACTTAAATTATTCTAGATACTATGACTCCTTAGATTATCTATCTCTACTATTATATCAATCTACAATTTCAGATTCCACCAAGTTTGAAAGGACTAAACTAAATTCATATAGAAATAAAAATCAAAATAATTGATAGTAAATATTTTTTAAACATCTTTAAGAAAACAAATACATTTATATGAAAATCACTAATTTATCACAACTCACTTGACATACCTAGCATGCACATATAACTCCCTTAAAGCTCCTACATCTTTTTTAGTTCATGTTAAGTCAAACACCTATGAATTCTAAACACTTCATGCATCCCTATTGTCTCCTTGCACCTCTAAAAATTTCTTTAGAGTTTTTATCCCTAAGTGAAAAATATAATACACTTAAGGTTTCTTTACCAAGTGTCATTTTTTTATAGAAACATTACCTCTCTATAATTTGGTATTTATTCTAAAAAAAATAGATCATGTTTTTTCATTTCCTCCTAGTGCTCCTATATTCCCTATTTTTATGGGATCTAAAATCAAATCAAGTAGTACCTTGATTTTTAGTAGTTAATTAGCTTTTTTATTGCCAATTATGGTATTAAAAAAAGGTGTTGAAATTAATAATTAAACATTAGTAGAATAATTAATAGGAATTGAAAGTATTCTTTATTTTGTAACTAAAATTCTCAAAGGATTAACCACTCCCAAGCTAAATTAACTAAAGTATCCTTATTCTTAATCTTATCCTAAAGTAACTAAATCCTCCCATTGATAGTGTGAAAGTCATGATAGGGTCCTCCCCTATCTGTGCCTCCACAAAAAATTATATTACAAAAACATTTTAAATATTTTTTTACTATATATATATATATATATATATCAGATAAAAGTGGCTAAGCCATTGAAATTTTATTGAATAAAAGATTACAGTAGTAGAAAATAAAACTCAATCCTAAAAAAAGGAGAGCCCATTTTTAGCAATGTATATGAAGATGCATACTAAAAATCCAACCAAAACAAAGCCTAAAGAAGAAATAATATGACCACCCAACATCCCCCAGTCTAGGTTAGGCTAGACAAGTATGCAGAGCCCAGAAAGACAAAATGGGCATTGAAAAACTTATTATGATTCTTCCATATGAGAATTGGAAGATGAAATAGCCTCATAATGTGAAGTAGGCATATAGTTATACACATAAAATTCCTCCACTTTTTTTGATATGGAAGTTGTAGTTTTCTTTGAAGGTAAAGATCTTGTTGCTGAATCAAATAAGAAGTGCAATGCAAGAAAAATATCAACCCCAACCACGAGGATTTTTGGGGATATTTTTCATGTAGTTCATTGCAATCCAAAACAGTCCTTTCAAAATCATCACAAGAGATACCTAACCTAAGAATAAACAACAAGTCTCCATAAAAACTATTAGAAATTAGATCAATATGAGAAATAAATCCACCAATTAGAAAAAGACCTGAATCAAAATTATAATGATCTAGAGCTTTACAAAGTTCCAAGTCAAAAAGTAAACTTGTTTGAGAAAATTTTGAAGCAAGGACCATGAACATTTCAGCATCCAATAGAATATCCATGCATATAGTAAATAAGTGAGAAATAACTTCATGATAGGTGGCATTAGGATTTTCCTACAACCAATGGGAACCCACCACCTTTTTACAAGCCAGAAAAGAATGTGCATCATCCAAAAAAAGAACTTTTCCCAATTTTCATGATCATATAGGTGGGGATCATTGAACTATTTTCCCTTAGGTAAGAAAGAAATTCTATACCAATCATCACCAGTATGTGAAGACATTTCTTGATGCTGAAACCACTGTATATTTCATAATGAACCAATAGAAAATGAAGTCCATTTCAGACCTTTAATACCTAATAGCAATAAACAAATATTAATATCAACACATGTGAGAGGATCAATGAAGTCAACTTCATAGTAGAAATATTTTGATAAGAACGAGTGATAGCCTCAAGTGTATAGGAATATTATTATGAAAGACCTGGCCACAGGTTCACATGAGGGAAGCTTGACAAGGAGCATGAAAAAACCTTTAACATAATAAACCATTATTGTGAACAATAATAGATTTATTGTGAATAGGATAATCAATGCATGCTTATGCAAGACAACTGAAGCAGGATCCTCGATCACAAAAATAAATTACTGCAGAGCTTATTAATTAAGAGAGACCAAACAAATTGCACTGAAATCACCCCAAGGAATGAATTTGCAAGTAAATGATGCAAGTGAAGAAATGATGGAGCCATCAAATCATGGCCCAAAATAGAGAAAATCCAAAGATGGTAATGGTTACATTAATTGATGGAGCTATGCCAGGATATACAAAACTAATTACCAATGATCACGATACCCATTGAGATCTTTACCAAATTATACAACTACAATCATGAATAAACAAGGCTAAAGATTGGAAGATGGATGGAAAAAGAAGCGTGCAAACAATTAATCCAACAAAAACAAAGACTACTTGATTAAGGGGAGAATTTCATTCTCTGAAAACTCTTTATATATCCAATGTTCATCAATTGTTTTATTAGCAAGAAAATCTGCTACATGATTTGCCTACCTAAAACAATGTGAAATTGTGTAACTATTAAACAAAGATAATTGGAGGAGAAATTTTTCCTATAGGTATTGAAACTACCAAAAAATGATTTTTTATTAGTGATTGAATTGAAAATAACCATGGATTACCCTTCCACTACAATATCTTTAACTCCCAAAGAATGTGCAAGTTCCAACCCAAAATTGAGAGCCTCTAGTTCAACCTTATTATTTGTCCCATTAGGTAAACTTGCACAAGAAAATTTCAATATTTTTGAGTCTAAGTTTGCTATTACAACTCCAATCCTTGATTTTATAGGATTTCCTCTAGAATACCCATCAAAATTTGATTTGAAGTAATTTTGTGGAGGGGGGATCCACTTAGCTTCCTTTCTTTCTTTACATTTTTCAACCTTGTTTGTAATTGAACCATGAAATGGAAATGAATTGATTAAGGTCCACGAAGACATGATAAGGTTGTCTTGGGATGAGAAATTTTTCAAATTATTGATCTGTTTGAGGATATGAGTTTTTTGTACTTCTGAGATTGCTTTCTCTAATTTCAAAAGCATTTCTTCTAGAGATAAGGGTTTACCTTTAAATTTTTTATTATTTATCTCAATCCAAATATTCCAGAAAAGCAAGGAAGGGGAGACAAACCATAAACAAGAGAAAAATGAGGTCTAAAAGTAGAGGGGTCATGCTTTGAACTGATTAGATAGATAAGGTCTAATCATTGCTCATGCCTACCCAATTTTTGAAACAACCAATACTAGCAATGAGAAGAAAATTGCAAATTCAAGAAGAGGTGATCAATTGAGTCTAATAAGTAACCACATAAAACACAAGGGAAATCTGCCATGATACCCAATCTATCCAACCTACCCCTGTGAGTGTTGGAAAAATAAGGATAGACAACTGAGAGGGTGGGTGAATCAATTGTAATAAATTATTCAGATTTATTAAACTTTATTCAACTTATTCTCAGATCTTATGAATGAGAATTAAGTATAGACAATCACCACATCAAAAACACAAAGAACACCAAGATTTTGTACATGGAAACCCTGTTAGGGGAAAAACCATGGTGAATATTAGTCCCCAGTATTATACCCTGTTAAAAGTATAAAGATGAATAATGGGAATACACATGCATTCAGGCACACTACCTAGAGCTCACTGCTCAAAGAAGGCACACTGTCTTATATAAACATTTAGATTAAAACCATATAAAGAATGTGAACTGATAAATTAGCTTCTGCAAAATCTTGATTATAGTTCCAATTAAGCACAAAAACACTTCTTCACACTTCACTCAATCTTCTTCACACTCTACTCTGCAATCGAATGATCTGATCTTTATTCACACATAACAGTTGCACACTTCCCATATAATTCACACACACACACCTTCAAATGAAGACAACAATCGCTCTTATATATTCGGTAGATGGAATTTCATCAACAAATTTTTTGACAAAAAAAATTAATATATGAATACAAATTGTCAGCCCAATTCATGAACAAATCTCAATGCGTACCAACCGAAGTTGGTCACAACATAATGAAGATCTAAAACAACATCCTTGAGTGTGCAAAATAATTAAAAATTAATCCAAGAGGATCCACAACATGCTACAACCATCATGTTGGCCAACAAGATAAAAAACTCAAACACATAAAGGAAAATATTTGGTCACGAGCACACCAATCAACACAAACATGCAACAAAGATAGAGCACAATCTAGAAACATAAAAAATCATTGTAGGAGCATACACACCAACTCAACTTGCTAGAATTACATTCTCTTCTTCCAGAAACACTAGCTACAGTAACAAAATAAGTGTAGGAATAAAAATATTCACAACTTGCTCAATTCTTGATGTGCACCTCTGAAACTTCTAGAATAGAAACTAGATAGGCTCAAAAAATACCCTTTAATTCACAACTTATGAATACCAACACAATGGAATTTCCAACACATTGAACTTCATGGCTTCACAAACAACCTTCAAAATATTTATTATAATTTTCTCAATATGCTCACCATATACAACCTTCAAGACATCAATGCTAATAGTGTTGGCATTAATGAAAACCACATATCAGCAACACAACCATAAAATCCAACAATATCCCCCTTTGGATTGATGGCAACACATGATGTGAAAAATACCATCAAACTAACTAACTCCAACACTTACTCCCCCTTAGGTTTTGACTCTTTTCTCATGACTTCTTATCCTCTTCTCTTCTCCCCTTTTAATACTTTTTCACATTACTCTTTTCCACTTTAGTTCTTACAAACTTTTTCACATTAATCTTTTCCCCCTTTGAAATCAATGACAAAGGTGCACATAAAATATGAACCGCATATTTGAATCATTTGACTACTCCCCTAAGTAGCAACCATCACAATACTAATCCAAATTAAGATATGACTATGAATTCATAGATTGATGCAAATAATTGCATCTTTAGTTCTAATTAGGAGGAGAAATCACCCCTATCTTCCCTCTACGATACTCAAAAGTATCCTTAGGCAATGAATTAGTAAAGATGTCTTCAATCCATTCCTTAGTAGGCACATACTCCAGTCTGAATTCTTTTTCACTCACCTTGTCTCTCAAAAAGTGATATTTGATAGATATATTTGTAGTTCTTAAAAGAAGAATAAGAAAGAAACAATCTTACAGGTTCAATTCTAGCATCAGGGGCAAAGGTTTCTTCAAAATCAATACCTTCCATTTGTGAGTACCCTTTACATACCCGTCTTGAGTTATTCCTGACCACTTCACCTTGTTCATTCAACTTATTCCGAAAGACCCCTTTAGTTCCAAACATATTTTTGCCTTGAGGTCCGCAAACAAGAATCCATGTATCATTTTTCTCTATCTACATCAGTTCTTCCTTCATTTCTTCCATTCAATGTTCATCTTTACATGCTTCATTGAAATTGTTGGGCTCAATCTTGGAAATCAGACAATACTCTTTTGCATTTTTTCTTCTAGTCTATACACCTTTGTTCTTATGTCCTATAATCTGATCTTTAGAATGATTTAGATTTACATACCTCAAAACTTTAGGATTCTCTTGAACTTTTGGTTCCTCTGTCCTCTCTTCTACACTTCCACTAGCCTCTCCTTCTTGATTCTCTTGATTCATCAGAACAATTTGAACTTGTTTCTATGTCTGAAAATTATTTCCTTTATCAGTACTATCATGTTGGTCATCTAAATCATATCCATAGTATGTGGATGATCTATTAGTGTCTTCATCAACTCTGGCATTTGCACTTTTAACCATTTTCCTCAATCTTCTATTATAGCATCGATAGGACTTACTTTTAGTAGAGTAACCCAGAAAGAGTCCTGTATCAATCCTAGCATCAAAATTTCCTATATCTTCATCTCTCTTGATATAACATCTAATTCCAAAGATTTTGAAATATCTAACAGTAGGCTTATAACCAAACCACAACTCAAAAGGAGTCTTACCAGAATTACCACTGATATTTACCCAGTTGATAGTATACACAACAGTGCTTACAACTTCTCTCCAATAGATATGAAGTACATTACCTTCCAACATAATAGTTCTATCAGCATATAGACTTGTTCTATTCTTTCTCTCTACAACTTCATTCTGCTGAGGAGTCTAGGGAGAAGATAACTATATTTTTATTTCATTCTCTTCACAGAAAGAATTGAACTCCCGGGAGGTGAATTCACCACTACTATCTGACCTTAAGCATTTAATATTTAATCCTATCTCATTCTCTGCTATAGCTTCAAAATTTTTGAACTTCTCTAATTCTTCATGTTTTTCTCTCAAGAAAGCAACCCATATCATTCTAGAATAATCATCAATCAACAACATAAAGTACCTTTCTCCTTGTAGACTTCTAATTTTGGAGAGACCACATAGATCAGTATGTACCAACTCCAGTACTCCATTAGACTGATGTTGTTTTATCCAAAAGGAAACTCTAGTCTGATTTCACATCTGACATTCCTTGCATGTGGTATTAGTAGGCTTCACTAGCTTAGGAAGATCTCTTACTGCTTGAGTGGAACTTATCTTGACAATTTTATCAAAATTCACATGAAACAGCCTCCTATTCCATAACCAAATTTCATCAACTTGAGAAATTAAACAAATTTAAATACTAGCATTCAGGTGAAAAACATTACCTCTTGTCTTTGTACCTGAAGTAATCGCATTTCCATAACTTCCCAGTATCCTACACTTTCCATCTTTAAACTAAAGATTGTATCCCTTTTTGACCATCTATCTAACACTAAATAGGTTATGCTTGAAGCATTCTACATAAAGGATATCATCAGTATTATGTTTACCACCAAGAGAAATAGGGCCTCTTCCATAAATCATACCAGTATTATTATCTCCAAATCTTACAACATCGTCGTTGTATTTCTCCAAGCTTACAAACTTTCTTTTGTCACCAGTCATATGATGTGAATATCCATTGTCAATCACCCACTCATCCTTTTCTTCAATTGTGGATGCAAGAGCTTTCTCAACATTCTTATTACTAGTAGATTTAGTGGACACCGTACCATTTTTCTTGATAGCAATGAATACAAATCCATCCTCATTTCCATTTTCTTTCTCATATTATTCATACTTTAACACCTTCTTTAGCATAATAACATTTCTTTTGAAATCTAGGCTTGTCAGGTTTGGACCTAGGGACTCTTTCAGAACATATTGATGCAAAATGACCTAGCTTATTATAAGAGAAAAATTTAATATGCAACTTTCCTTTGTACTTACCTTGTCCTCTAGCTTCTCTTTTTACAAGCATTGCTTCCAATTCTTCTAACTCTCTTTCTTCATCGTCAATCTATTTCATCTCATCTTCATACTTGGATGTCTTTCTAGAAATTTCTCTTGTATCATATCTCTATTTTTTTCTTTCGAATACAGTAGCTTTAAATGTAGATTCTATCTTAGGGGTAGATTCACCAAATTCACTCAACTCAAAGGTAGCAAGCTTACCAATCAATATATCTCATGTCACATTTGTTACTATCCTGAGCTCTTCAATAGTATAAGCTTTCATTTTGTAAGAAGTAGGTAATGATCTGAGCACTTTAGCCACAATATTTTCTTCATACAAGGTTCCACTGACACATCTAATAACCATCACTTGTTCATTTACCTTTTGCATGAAAGATATAATGTTTTCAGCTTCATCAATTTTCAAGTTTTCCCACTTTCCTTACACACTTTGTAGCTTAGCAACTTTCACTTGAGCATCTTCTTCATACAACGTTTCTAGCTTCTTCTAGATATCATGTGTTGTTTTCAGATCCATCACATTTGTAATCTCTGAATTTTTCAAAGAACTCAACAATGCTTCTATAGCCCTGATATTAGTTTCAGATTCTTTGATCTCATCAGTAGTAGAGTGACCATTCTAAGGAATAACATATATGTTCTTTGTAATCTTCTAGAAGGGTTCACCAATGAACTTCAAATGACACCCCATTCTAGTCTTCCACAAAGAGTAGTTTGTTCCATCAAATCTAAGACTATCCTTCTTGTATGATTCCATCTCGGATCACCTGAATATATCAAAATTCTTCAGAGGAACCTACTTTGATACCAATTGTTGGAAAAACAAGCATAGACAACTGAGAGGGGGGGGGGTGAATCAGTTGTCATAGATTATTCAAACATATTAAACTTTATTCAACTTATTCTCAGATATTATGAATGAACATTAAGCATAAAAAATCACCACATCAGAAACACAAATAACACCAAGATTTTATACATGGAAACCCTGTTAGGGGAAAAACTATGGTGGATGTTAGTCCATACTATTATACCCTATTAAAAGTATAACAATGAATAATGGGAATGCACATACATTCATGTACACTACCTAGAGCTCACTACTCAAAGAAGACACACTCTCTTATGAAAAAATTCAGATTAAAACCATCTGAAGAATATGAACTGATAAATTAGCTTCTACAAAATTTTGCTTCTAGTTCCAGTTAAGAAGAAAAATAGTTCTTCACACTTCGCTCAATCTTCTTCATACTATGCTCTGTAATTGAATGATCTGATCTTTATTCATGCATAACACTTGAACACTTTACATATAATTCATACACACACCTTCAAATGAAGAAAACAATTGCTCTTATATATCTTCTACATGTAATTTCATCACCAACTTTTTCATCCAAAAATAAAATAATAGATGAATAGAAATTATTGGCCCAATTCATGAAAAAATATTAATGTGTACCAACCGAAGTTGGTCACAAGATAATGAAGACCTAAAAAAACATCCTCAAGCTTGAGAAACAATTAAAAATTAATCCACAAGGATCTACAACATGCTACAACCATCATGTTAGCCAAGAACATAAAAAACCCGAACACACAAAGGAAAATCTTTGATCACGAGCACACCAATCAGCGCAGACATGCAAAAAAGATAGAGAATGATCTAGAAACATCAATGATAATTGTAGGAGAATACACACAACTCAAATTTCTAGAATTACATTCTCTTCTTCCAAAAACACTAGCTATAGTAACAAAATAATTGTAGGAACACAAAAAATCACAACTTTCTCAATTCTTGATGTGCACCTCTAAAAATTCAAAAGTAGAAACTAGATAGGATCACAAACAAACCCTTTAATCTAAAAATTATGAATACCAACACGGTGAACTTTCCAACATGATGAACTTCATAGCTTCACAGATAGCCTTCAACATATTTATTATAATTTTCTCAATATCCTTACCATATACAACCTTCAAGACATCAATGCTAATAGTGTTGACATCAATGAAAACGACAACATCAAACAGTGAGGACTCTATCTTGAAGGGAATCCCAAGAAAAAGGAACAACCTTCGGGATGCAAGAATCACTCCAAAAAAGGGAAGTGGGGAGCTCTTATCTGGAAAAAGAAGACAAGAGAGACTTATACCCTTAATTGAATAATTTCTAGATTTTGATTTAGTCCAAATTAAGACATCCTCCTTTTCCAAGTAGGCAATAGTTCTTTTTACCAATTCCTTTATAAAGTCTACTTTGAGAGATATAGGAATTGGGAGAGATTCAATAGATCTCCACTTGATTTTAGGGATAGGGTGTGAAAGGTCCACAAAAAAATAGTGTTCCACTTTTGAGCCCCAAAGATTGTTAAGAATTAGAATCAAGGGACCCCAATATATTTTTGGGACTTTGTAGGGTAACCATTCCAAACATCCTCTGAGAATTTATCCTTCTAACCATTGTGGATTAACCAAGAAAGGTGAGGAAGTATCATAGAACAACAAGAGGAGTTGTAGATCAAAACAACATAACCCTTAGGTAAAGAGGAGGTAGTGAAAATGCACTCCTTGGGGTGAGATTTTAAATATTTGGAGAACATTATTTTACCCCATCTAGAATTAGGAGTTTGATATAATCTCTAGGTTAGTTTGGCTCCTAGAGCAGGGTTTTGTAGTTTAACATCTCTTATTCTAGCCACACCAATCTCTTTAGTAAGACATACATTGTCACAAGCAATAAGGGTAATTATTTCCTTTCCCCCAACATTATCGTTCCACAAAAAATAATGTAACACTGATTTTAAATGTTTTAATGTGGCTATAGGAGCTTTAAGCACAAACATTAAATAAATTGGAATAGAATTAAGGACATATTTAATCATCTAAATTTTTCTTGTAAAAGAGAGCCACTTATGTTTCCATGAAAGGATTATCCCCACAATTAAGGAGATTTCTTTTTCCTAGAAAGAGGTGAGTCTTTCTCAAAAAATAAAGGAATTCCAAGATATGAACAAGGAAGAGTGCCCATAGGGAATCCCCAAAATTTTGGCAACTTGGATTCAATGAAATTAGACACCTTAAACATAAACAATTTGGATTTTGCAGGATTAATCATTTGCCTAGAAGCCACAAAGTATTCCATTATAATGTTTTTGATAATTTTAGCTTCAGGAATTGAAGTATGAACATATGATAAGGTGTCATTTTCAAATAAACCATGGGTTTGGATATCTTGCAAATTGGGTAAAAGGATACCTTTCAAAAAAAATTTATGGCTAGCAAGCTTAATTTCTCTACTCAACCCTTCTACCATGAGAATGAAAAAAAATGGAGAAACGGGGTCCCCTTGTCTTACCCCCCTTGAAGAGGAGAAGAAGCTAGAGGGAGAACCATTCATCAATACAAAAAAAATTGTTGTTGAAATACAAAAGTAAATCCATTTAATCCATTTTTCAAAAAAAGCCAATTTTTTTAAGAATTGAAAGAAGAAATTCTGAGTTTACCCTATCGTAAGCTTTCATCATATCCAATTTTAAAATCATTGACGTAGTCTTGTGTTGAAAAATGGAATGCAAGATTTTATGAGAAAAAATTTCTCCATTAGCTATCTCCCTATCAGGGACAAAACCCCCTTTCTCTTCCAAAATTATTCGTGCAATAATTTTTGCAATGTGGATAGATATTTCCATTGTGAAGATTTTGTAAAGAGTATTACACAAATAAATAGGTCTAAAGTCTACAAAAATTGATGGATATTCCAAATTTGGAGTGATGGAAATAAAAGCGGTATTAAGTTCTTTAAGAATAGTCTTGTTCTACCTTAATTCTTTGAGGGCACGTAGGACATCCTGTCCAATAATATCCCAACATTTTTGGAAGAATAATGTGGTAAAACCATCTAGCCTCGGAGCCTTTTCAGGTGGAATTTCAAAGAATGCATATTTTAATTACTCAAGGAAGAAATAAGCCATAAGAAAATCATTATCCACTTGAGAAAGAAGGCAGGAATGGAATCCAAGAAAGAATTACTCATGTTAATAGGTTCTGCCGAAATAATATGTTTGAAGAAAGAGGTAGCTTCCCTAACAATATCTTTATCCTCTTCCAATAGAATGCCCACCTCATTTTTAATAGAAGAGATTATGTTCCTTTTCCTCTTAGTCTTTTTTGAAGCATGAAAGAATTTGGTGTTTTTTCTCCCTCTAAGAGCCAAGTATCTTGACATTTTTGCCTCCAATAGCATTCTTCACAAAGAAGAACCTCATCCAATTTAGAGAAAGACATTTTTTTAGATCAAAATATTTCAAGTTCATACCATGGTTAAGAACATTATCATTGAGGGCTTCAATTTTTGACTGAAGTCTAGATTTTTCATTAAAGGTATTCTTGAAGTGGGAGATGTTCCAGGATTTAATTTTACTATTTAGAAAATTTAACTTCTTGACCATTTGGAACATACATGATCCAACATAAAAAGGTGATTCTCTCACCAATATTGAATCATGGGGATAAATTTTGAGTCCCTTACCCAGATGGGTTCAAATTTAAAAGGGATCTTATTTGGGGCTCTATCTTCTAGAATTACTAGAATAATTAGAAAATAATGAGAACCCAAATAACCAAGAATTGAAGAATAGACATCAAAATTAGAGTCAAGACAATTTGAAGATAGTATGAAGTGGTCAAGCCTTTCAACAATTTGGAAAAAATATTTCCTTTTGTTGGACCAAGTGAATGAACCATTTTGGAGTTTGCAATCAATGAGATGATTACCTTCAATGAACCCTTCAAAATCCTACATAACCCTTTTGTTAGCAATAATACCACCCAATGTTTTAGAATCCTCCACAATTGCTTTAGAGTCTCCACCAAATAATATCAATGATTCACTAACAGATTGAGAAATCAGAGATAAGAGATCCCCAAGTTTCCATTTATCAGCAGTATAATTTGGACCATATACATTAGCCAACCATAATTTAGCCTCCGAGACATTACTCTTTACAAGATCCAGAGACTAATGAGATGAGGCAACCATCAACTTTAACTGAACTAAGTTTTCCTTCCAAAGAAAAGAAATACCCCTAGAAGCCCCTAGAGAAGGGAGGCAAGAAAATTTCCAATGAAACCATTGTGAAAAGAGGGAGTCTACCAACTTCACATTCAATTTTGTTTCTTGCAACATAACTATGTCAAATTTTATAACTTCCAATTGACGCTTGATTAAGTGTCTCTTGTTAGGGGTGTTTAAGCCCCTAACATTCCATGAAAGACCCTCATTTCCCTCAAGGGGTGGACTCTTCTCCCCTCTTCCTTTGATATTTTGGATGGGATGGCATCCACACAGAAATCTCTAACTACAAATTTATTTTTGTGGCCCTAGATCTTGTTAAAGGAGGGCTAAAAGTTTTAGCTTGAATACCAGCATCAATCTCTTGTTGAGTTTTCATAGCTTTCAGTTTTCAACCTCTCTTCCTAGGAGTAGAGGGAGGAGGGTTTGGAGATAAAGGAGATTCAGATATAGGAAGGTTTTCTTTAGAAAGAGGGCTTTGATCTTTAACCTCCAAAAAATTTGATTCTAGATCCTTGTCTGGTGAAATTGCATTGAAATTATTTTGAGAGAGGGATATGTTAAGCCCTTTCTCAATTTATAGTAGATCTTTGTCAATCGTGGTCAAAACCCAATCTTGAGTTTCACTAGTAAAATTTGCATTTGCAGATTTGATTATTTTCTACACTTTTTCTATCAAATGTTGATCCATTGTGATGATATTTTCTTGTTGTTTATCCTTTTTTGGAGACTTTTTTATCCCCTTCAACCTTATTAGGGTTAGAAAAAAAACCTTTTTAGGAGTTACATAGATAGCTTTGAGAGAAGACTCCTTAAGATGAAATATGCCTTATCTAAAGAGCCCTTTTTACCTTTTAGCAAGGGAACTGAAACTATTGCAAATTCAAAAGAAGGGGTGTCCAAATTTTGAAAAGCCACAATCTTAGAGGGATCAACAAGGTTTTTATCTAGCTCAGAAATGATGAGAGGGGAGACATAGATATACAATTTTGATATAGGGTTGATGTTCCCATATAATTTTATGTGGATTGTCCAAAAATTGATGTTGGCAATGAAGACCTTTGAACAATTTTTCCCTTAACCATGCTCCCAACCCCATCCTTCTAAGGAGAAATATTAAGTTTTTTGAAGAGGGGGGCATCAATCACTATGGAATATTTTTTAAATCCTTCTTGTACTCTCATGATATCCTATCTCCAAATACCATCCAACAACTTCAGATTGCAGATTTTTTGCAAAATCGATTTAGCATTTATTAGGATGCGAATTTTGATACTCAATAAGCCCTCATCAATAGATGTATTAGAAGGAAATAATTTACCAAAATAATTCCCAATAGCTTCTAAGATCTTTGGATGAGTAAAGTCAAGAGGAATACAAGGTATTTTAAACTAGACTGGAACTTCCCTACTTAACGATTGGGAGGTTTGATAAAAAGGGCACCAAGAATAGATGAAAATTAATTTTTGTTCCACCCAAAAAAATTTCCTTTGTAACACCTTATTTTTGCATCCAGTGAATTGAGAGCTAACAAAATAGTATTCAAATAAAGAACGTAGAAATAAAGAGTTTCATACCAATGGGTGTGAATGTAATTATGTAGCTTCAAAAGGGATAAACCCTCACCCCATACCTGGAGGAACATGGAAAACCTAGGAAGATATTGAGTTTTCAGATTAAAGGGTTGATTTTCTACATGAATACAAGGTACTGGAACCCACATATTTTCATTAGAGGCATCTACCTTATTTTACTTCGGCTCTACACCTTTCGTTTCCCCTAGGAGATTCGATACTCTTTTATTTGCCTCATGCTAATTTGAAGAGGTTTTTTGAATTTCTTCTTCTTTCCAGAACCTCTCATACTGATAATCAAAATCTCAAGTCGAAGTAGCCAATTTTAGCTTCCTTGGCTTGATTGCCCCATTTTTTACTTTTGTTCTTTAAGATTAATGGGTCTATCAGCATGAGAAACCCTAATTTGTGAATCTTTCCATTTTCCTCTTGGGGGCTTCTCTGCAGGAAAAATCCTAGCTTGAGGAACATGCCCTTTTCCTCTTATTCAACCTTTAGATCTTGCAGAAGTCCTTTGTGGGATTTGGAAGCCCCTAAAATACTCTGAATGGAGATGCTTGTTTCTCGACTAATCATTTTTTTTTTTTTGGCAATAGCTTTTGAACCCAAGATCTGGTCTGAGAGTGTCATATCCACCCATTTCCCATGGAAAAACCACTGAGAAACATGTCAAGCTGCATCATTGTGGGCTAGCAATAGAGGATATCGAAGGGCCTCATCTCCCCAGTGTAAGTGCTCTGAAGACTTCTCGTGAAACCCTTGAGGGCGCTCCATCTCCCCCTTTATAAAAGAAATATAATAATATAATATTTAAAAGTGTATGTGTATATAGTTTAATATATATTTCTCTATATATTTAATAACATATAGAATAATGTTTTAGTCTATTTTTTTAACAAAAAACAAAATAGAAAATATATTCAAAAGTGGAAACATAAATTTATAAGTAACTAATTATGTGTTTCCACTTTAAGTGTAGATATATATTTTTTCTCTTAAATATTGTTTTAAATATATTTCTACATGTATTCAATATAAATATATTGTAGGTTTAAATTTGTATACATTTAAATCTATTTTAATCTCATGATTATGTTATTGGCCTTTGTTATTTCATATATATTAAGGTAGTTTCTACTTTATATAAATATTGAAATTTCTAATTTAACCACCATATTGTAAATGGTTATTTCTAAACAAGTTAATTTCACTGTAGGAACAAAATATCATTTCCATTTCATCCTTAAAATAAAATAATCATCTAATAGTGTGGTTTTTTCAAATGGTATAATAGGTTGTATACCCATATTCATCTAAGACTCAATATCATTTATAACTTACGTACTTATTTTAAAACACCCAAATTTTCCTTTATTATAATTATAAATAAGTTCCTCCCTCTAAACATAAATGAAAAACTTAATTTCACAAATGTGAACTTAGAAGAAAATTTTATTTCATAAAGTGCAACTTAAATGAACATCTTTATTTCATAAAAGAAAGGAAAGTTACAAAATATTTCTCTAAACTTCTCAAGATTACAAGAAATGATTTTAAAACAAATAAATATTATGGCTAATAGATCAAAAGCCTCATACAAGGATAACTCTAGTCATGAAGTAGTTATTAGTCAAAGGGTATGATATTTATCCCCACCTTACCATAAATAACATCATCAGTCCTTTTGGGGCTATATCCATTCCTCTAAGCAAGGAGAGCTTATTGAATTCACAAGAAAATTGAGAGGGGGGATCAAATAAATTATTTATGAAAACATCAAATCCTCATTAATATTCAAATTCACATTAATCTTATTGGTACTTAATTTGTTAAACTAATTTAGTATGAAAACAACACCATTCACAATAGAACAATAGATTTATGTGGAAAAATCAAGAAGGGAAAAACCACTCTGAGGATTAGCTCACAATATAAAGTAATTGCAACAAAAAATATAATAGGCTTACTTCCGAAGGTATCACTACCAATGGCTCATTTCAAGATTACATAAGAGAAGAAATAAGATTGTGACAATGATGAATCCATTTCAAAGCAACAAAAAGGTTCCACCACAACATCACCTAAACATTCACAACCTCTTTGGAGAATGTAGACACCTTTTTCTCACTACCTCTAGTAGTCTAACACATTAAATTTCACACTACATTTCACACTTTTATACTTCACATCATATTTCACATCACTCACTCTTCACACATAAATACTTCATTATCTCAACACTCAAATATACCATCCACAACCTTGAAAATAATCTATAATATTGGCTATGCACCTCAACTATAAAATTTCAAATTAGGTTGACACCAAAACATTCCCGCGATGGAAAGGAATGAAGGTGGACCACATCACACCTTAACTTAGACCTCAATTGACATATACACACCATGCCACACTTTCAAAAACATCGAAGTAAATCCAAAATTAGTGTAAACACCCAAGTTCGATCAAACCTATGTTAGCAACATTGAAAATTTAAGTACATGCTTCTTTTGATCCAAAGAAGACTCACATATAACACACATCACTTGAACATAATCTAGAATATTCCATGAACACCCTAAAATCCAAAAAATTCCTTCACAACAAATTTCACCTAAAGAACACAATCATCTTGTACTAGTTAACCCTTTCACATACTATAACTCATGAATCTAACCTTGGGAGAACATAACATCAAACTACTCAGAATGAAGATAGATATGAGAAATATGAGCACACCCTCAGATCTACAAGACCAAAAATCACACTATGGAGAAATGCAAAGAAAAAACCTTTCTCCTAGACAAAATTGCTTTAACATTTGACACACTAGTGAGCACAAATTTTTTTGCACAATTATCTAGATTGTTTTTTTTTGGATATAACACCTTTGAAAACCTCTTATCAATATATCCAAAATACATAACCAAATATTTAACATATAAAAATATGGATGAAAACAAGAACACTACACTGCCATACAAAATATGTCTTTGACACATTCTTTCCTCTTTTATTCAAAATTTATCCAAAAAACTTGTAGAAAAAGCAACATAAACATATTCTCATCATCTTCAAAACTTCCTCATCACAACCAAACCAATTTCAATACAAAAAATTAACCATACATATGCTTATCAAGGCAACACTAGAGGTTGACACTAATGAAACTACTAATGACAACATAATGTAAAAAATCAGAGCATCTCCAATGTTTACACCAATGCAACAACATACAACCTTCCAAAAATATCCAACAACATATTCCTGTTGACATCAATGACAACACATAGAATTCCAAAGTCTCCTCTTTTGTCAGTGATGATAACATATGATGTGAAAAAACCATCAACGACAAAAAGCAACACTAATCAACAATACACATATTGCACATTAGTGCACATTGATCCATCAAACACTTACTTTTTCTCCCCCTTACTTCATAAGGTTTTTTAGTTAAATATATCCCCCTTTGACATAAATAGAATAGGGAAACACACTTGCATATCTTCTTTTTCTTTCCTTTGACATCAATCATAGTTGTACCTATTTACCATTACTCTACAACTTTCTTTTCTCTTACCACACTATATTTTCTTGCAACCTTCTCTAGAAATCTACACATTACACTTCTCTACACACTCCCCATTAGGAGTATATAAAATGTTTCACCAACCAACAACCACTAGCCATATCCTTTGATACAGATGACAAAGGATAACACTTTGTGTGCCACATAATAACAACAATTACTCTTTCTAGCTGCAATAACCAACAATTCCACTACCTACTCCCCCTAAGAGGTAACCATCAATTATCATTCCAAAACAAGGAATTAGTCTTGAGATCCACTCGATTGATGCATATCCTTATGAATCTAGTTGAAAGGAGGAGAAATAACCCCTAAATTCTCCTAGAAATAGTCAAAATTATCCTTAGGAATATCCTTTGTGAAGATATCTACAACTTAATCCTTTATAGGCACATAATCTAGCTTCACTTCATTCTTTGTAACCTTCTCTCTCAAAAATTGATACCAAATTAAGATATGTTTTACCCTTGAATACATTATTATATTATTTGAAGTTTATATAGCACTTGTATTATCACACAAGATATAAATTGGTCCATCATATACTATTATGATATCCTTCAAAGTTTACTTCATCCATATCACCTGAGTGCAACAAGAAGTTGTTGCAATGTATTCTACCTCTACAGTAGATAATGAAACTAAATCTTTCTTTCCACTTAGCCAAGACACCAACCTTCTTCCAAGAAATAATTCACCACCACTTGTAATTATTTTTTCATCAACCTAATCTACATTTGTATAAGCACTCAAAGAGAAATCAGTATCCTTTGGATACAACAAACCATGTTTTAGAGTTCCCTTCAAATATCTAAATATTGTCTTCATTACTACTGCATGTGAATCTTCTTAGAATCTAGCCACAAGAAAAAACTACATGCATGATATCCAGTCTAGTAGTAGCTAGGTATAAAAATCCTCCAATAATTGATCTATATATGGTACTTGTATTGCATACCAAGCTCTACGATCTTGTTTGAGTCCATAGAATGCCTTCTTCAATCTATAAACCATATTATGTTTGTTTGATAACTGAAATCCTTTCAATTGTTTAATGTATACCTCTTCTTTCAATTCATGACTCAAGAATGTAGACTTCACATCTATATGATAAACTTTGAAATTTTTATGTGTTGAAAAAGATAAAAGTATTCTAATAGCTTCCATATTTTCCACTAGAGAAAATGTCTCCTCAAAATCTATTATTCCCACATGTGAGTAGCCTTTACACACAAGCCTTTCCTTATTTCTCACCACTTTCCACTATCATTTAGTTTGTTCTAGAATACCCATTTAGTTCCAGTAAAATTATTATTTGATGGTCTTGGGACAAGTTCCCAAGTCTAATTCTTCTCAATCTACTTTAAATCTTCTTCCATATCCTTGATCCAATACTCATCTTTGCATGCTTCAATCACTATTTTAGGTTCAACTTTAGAAAGTAAAAATAGATTTACTTATTCTTCTATAATAATAGTCTTTCTTCTTGTCAACATACCTCTTCTCTTGTCACCATTGATTTGATCTTCATAATGATTCTTTTGCACATACCTAGGAGTCTTAGGGATCCTTTTTGGAGCATCTTCCTCTTAAACCTATACTTATTTTTCTTTACCTTTATCTTTTTCTTCTTCTCTGCAAGAGGACTCATCTAATTTATATCCATCTATCATCATTGAGATTTTATGCAATTCTTCATCCACTTTTACACTTGAACTTTCAATAATATTTTTTTGGCCTTTTGTTGTAGCACTAGTAAGATTTTCTTTTTGTAGAATATCCAATGATGTTACCTTCATAAAATATTGTATCAAACTTTCCTAAGTTCTCTTCATATCTTTTGATATAGCATTTTCTTCCAAATACTCTGAAATATTTGATAGTAGGAGTCCTAACAGATGACAACTCATAAGGAATTTTAGAACTATTTGTTCTTTCTTGTGCTATGTTAAGTATGTAGACTACAATATGAATTACTTCTCTCCATAGTTTTTTTGTAGGCTTGATTCTTTCATTATTGTTCTTTCTGCTTCTTGAATATTCTTATTCTTCATTTCAACCACTCCATTCTGGTAAGGAGTCATAAGGGTTGACTAATGCCTCTATATTCCATAAACTTCACAAAAACTATTAAACTCATTAGAGGTGAACTCTCCACCTTTTTCACACCTGAAGCATTTGATTTTCATATCCAAATTTAATTCTCAACTATAGATTTAAATTCCTTAAAATTGTCTAGAGATTCATATTTTTCTCTGAGAAAAGTAACCACAGTGATTATAGAGTAATCACCAATTAATAGCATGAAATACCTATCACCTTGAAAACTTCTTATTCTAGTAGGTCCACAAATATCTTTATTCACCAACTCTAAAGGACCAGTAGTGGATTTTTTTAATGTGAGTATTGCACATGCACAACAACAACTAGATAAATTCCTACCCAAAGAACGTTTGAATCTACCATTATTGAAAGATCCACTAGGAATGCCTAAATTTAAAGGTAGTCTCAATTTGATCCCAAGGCTTGGGAATGTTAGGTATTAGTGCACTAGATTCACTCAGGGTTCATTATATAATTTTTTGTCAATCATGAGGGGTCTACAGTTCCTTAGGATAATTGTTATCCAAAGGATCATAACATAAGCTCAATATAATCACACATGTAACACTTCAAAAATTCACAAAAACTAAAGATTTCTAATAATATTCCATGATTTCAAATTATTTGCAAATAATCAGTGTATTTGGGATAAATTTCTCTATAACCTCATGGAAATAAAAGATTTATAGGAATAATCCATGCATTTATCATTTATTATTTTTTTTTGAAAAATATTCAACATCTACTCTAAAATAAAGCATTAAAATCCAAAAATTTAAAGGTTCTCTTAGTTATTATCCACACATACACCAAGAAACAAACTAAATAAAAGAAAAATACTCTATACTTCACCAAATTGCTTCAAAAGTAGGAATAGAATGATGCAAGAATTTTAAAGAGAGATAAGATAATTTTCCACTAGATAGTGTCAACATGCACCCAAATCTAACACAACACACAATATTTTCCAATAGGAACAAATAGTCAACTACATATGATTTCATATCGGGAAACATCTTTAAATTGAATTTGATATTAATTAGCTTCAACTGCAACATACATGTTTTTATATTGGAATTGAACAAGAAAAAGAAAAAAGAAATAAATCTAGAAAAAATTTTAGATCTAAAAAACTCCACAAATTTTGAACTTAACTAAAAGGAAACAACTCCTAGCCTTTTATAAGAATAAATAAACAAAGGAGTTCCACAAGAACACACAAAAGAGAATCTAGGGAATGAAACATAACATAGAATGTGCCACATGGCAGTTGGCACAATAATCTTCTTTAAATTTCTTTGACACTTAAAAATTTCACACAAAATATAACATTACTCTTTAAAACCTCTAGAACTAGTCAACTTACATTGGGTTAGGGAACAAGCATACAAAATTAATTTCAAGTAACTTATTGTCACATGTACTAAAACACCTTGGGTTTCCTTTACCCAATCATAATCACTTATTCACTAGATACCCCATCTCTAGGCTCATGTACTTCTTTCTTCTACTAAAACTACCAAAAATAAACTCACACCAGATTTATATGTTCCCTAGGAAAAAATTGTGTCATTTTCCAATGGTACTTTTGCTTTGCATACTATTTAGCTACTTGATTCACAGCTTTGTTCCTTTAAAAAAATTATCATATACCTATTCAACTGATTCCTCCACTTGATCACCTCATAAATAACTTCCTAGTTAAAAGAATGAATAGGGTCTTCCTTTAATATTCTTGATCCATCCTTTGAATTCCTTTACTTCTCCATCATCCTACCCTATCTTTCCGAGATCACAATTTTTTTGTGACAACATCTCAATGAGGTTCAAATCTTAATCCATGAGTTTTTCACTCTTCTCAGTTACCTTTTCCAATCCACTCACACATTGCAACAAAGTGTCACTTTCCTAACTTAGCTGCAATATCCATTTATCGAACATTGAATCTTCTTGTTTTGTAATCACCATTTCCTTTAACAACTCTTGGAGTTTTTCCTTGAGAGCTATCTTTAACTACCAGATCTCTATTTCATTCTACTCCTTACGATCTCTACACTGATCCATGAGCCTTCTAGACTTATCAAGCCAATGTTATGCCTCTTTACATTTACTGATTTCCTCTCTTATTGCACCAAATGTTTTATCTAGTATTCAAACACATTTATCTTATGTTTCAACCCTTTAGTGGTATATTCCTATTATTCTAACATCAACATTGGATTTGGTGGTAGCTTAGTCAAGGACTAACTACGCTAAGCTATAGCTTGAATAAAATTCTCTAAACAGGCAACTCATTCTTTCAATTCTTTCTTCTTATGTTTATCCTTCCTCATATGAGAAGTTGTAGCTTCTAGATTCATTCCCATTTCTTCCAATTCTTGCTCTCGTGAGGAATTTCCTATGTCGATTGTAGTGACTTGATAATGTATAGCCATTACTTGATGTTTGTCCTTTTCTCCCATATGAGTGTCTATTTGGATAGTTTTCCCTCCATCCAGGTTTTGCTTGATAGCATGCCTAATTCTTAATTAAGCCTTAGGCTTAGGGGTTTCTATCTCCTATATAAACTTACCAACTACACTTCCACTGGTGGAGCCAATTACTCGACTAAGTAGTTAGGTACTTATTTATCTTTCCTCATTTTTTTGTGACCTTGTTTCTACCAACCAAGATATTTGAGAAAATTCTAGTCCAACTCTTCATCATTACTTGTTATAACCCCTAAATATTTTACATTCTCCACTCCTAGTGGCAAGGACTTTGAGTTTCCATGACCTAAATTACTACATTTTGGCTCTCCTTTCTCTCTCTCTTCAAGGTTTATGTTCTTTGGTTCTATTCTATCCTTAAAAACACTCTCCCCTAGATTAATTTATCCACGTTGTCCTAGGGAATCAATATTTTTGATGTTCTCCTACTCCCTATCCAAATTTTAGTATCCCCTCACAAAGGTTGATCTTTACTTACACAATCATCAAGTGCTCATTAGTGCCCTTCATTCTCATCTATTATGTAAATGGGGCTTTGCACTATAGTGCCCTCTATTTATCTTCATGGAGACACTACCCTTTGTGCATTAACTTCCATAGGATTTCCCACCTCTTGGGTGAGTTTCCCCACTATAAACTCTATTTATTATTTATCATCCGAACATAGTTATATATCTCAAAACTATTCTATCATATGTTGCATCATTGAGCTCCCTTTGGATTGCTTCTCACTAAATTTCTATAGTATAGTAGACCATTTTTCCACCTCCAACAAATCCTCTATAATTAAGGGTGTTCCCCTTAGAGTCTGCATCATTGTTGTCATGCTAATAGAAGGAAGAGAAGTAAATATAGAAGCCACTTTTTTGTGATATCGACCATGTCATGGAACACACTTTTTATTTCATAATTGATTCTTTCAAGGTCAATGGTTGTGCTCTTGGAAATTCCATAGAATAAGATGCCATCATCAGAGGTTTTACCATATTAATAGGAACAACTAATATTTCTCTATTTGGATCATTTGGATATAAATCCAATGAAACTCCTTTGCTTGGAACATCAGGTATTTCATCTCTACCCTCTCCAATTACTCCTACTTCAACAAATCTTCTTTTCTTTTCCACACCCTCATCATACCTTAATTCACTTACCATATTTTCTTTTCTCTTTCTTCCTATTTGTGTTTCCAGATAATGGTCTAGTTTCTCCTAAAGGGTAGCTATTCCTTACGCTTAGAGATCCTAGATCAGTAGCATTGTACTCATACTTGGTTCAATTCTTTCACAAAATAAATCAACACATGCTGATTTATCTAGCCTATCTTATTTTGGTATAGTAAACCAACATTCCATGAATTTATCATGAAATTCAGATGGGGATTCATCCTCATATCTTTCTATGTTCCATAATGTATCTAGAGGTGAGAATGTTTAAACATCATATGCATATTCTTCAACTTCCTATTTCTACAGAAAACTATTGTCACACAAACATTCCTATTTGTGTAGAAAACTATTGTCACACAAAAAATCATTATTCACTTCACCCAATTGATCCATAAATATTTCTTTAAACTCATTCCATGAAGAAATAGAATGTAGAGAAATATTAAAGAACCAATCATTAGCATCATTTTGTAAATTTCTTACAAAAAGTTTCATGAAAACCTCTTCTTCTATTATCTGATATTACACCATCAAATTAGTGAAATCCTACAAATGTCTTGATGTTGATTGTTTTAAACTGCCTCTAAACTCAAGAAAACATTCCTTTATCACTCTTTGATCAACGTGTGGATAACCATGGATTTTAGTGAAATCCAGAGGGTTATATAGCTGCAAAGAAAAATGTTTCCTTGTAGGATATTCACTCATGGTAGAATAGCTTGTAGAAGGGGAACGCATTTGGTAACACATTTTTGTAAAATAATATCTAACCCTCTAAAACTATCTTCTTTAAAATATCCAATTTCTTAATTCCCTTTTCAGCTAGTACCTTAAAGCACTGAATAAGGGATAATTTTTACTAGAAATTTTTTTTGTAGACCTTCATACAAAATGTTGGAGTAGGAAAATACTTGAAAACTATTGCAACCAAATCTTCTAATGATGTAAAATGCTATGCAAAGTAGTCACCTTTTTGAAAGAGGAAAATATATTCAAGCAACAAAGAGCTCCTTCCAAGATCTAGGTATTTCTAGTTTATCTTCACAAGAAGAGAATGAGACTTCAAGAACACACCAAACATGTTACAAAAATATCCCGCTTCAAGTACATAGTTCCCTTTGAATCATTTAACCCAAAAATTCTGATCAACAAATTTCTTGACTATACCAAATGGATATATCTCTATCTTCCTTAATGTAATCACCACTGTATGTGGGTCACAAAGAGGAAAATCATATTTTTAGTTGCTCACCCAAATATTCTTAAACTAAAATTTATCTTTCCCCAAAAGATTAGCCAATCTATTGGTGGCTTGGATGGGGAGCTTCAACTGGACAACAATAACAAATATAACCAAAGATTATTGTTCTTTCTTCCCTAGCGGAGTCACCAATATTTTGGTGGCTTAGATGGGGAGATTCAATTGGACAACAATAACAAATACAACCAAAGATTCTTATTCTTTCTTCTCAAGAAGAGTTTCCAATCTATTGGTTTTTCCAATTGATGGCCCATTTTCTCCTAAAGGGTAGCTACTCCTTATACTTAGAGACCCTAGGTCAGTGGCCAATAGATAGGAGATTGAATGGAAACTTTCTCCTTTACACTTTAGGCTCTATAGGAGCAAGGTGGGTATGCCTATATGTTAAAGAAAATCATCACACTACAATGGTGGAAGGCCTTTGATGGGATAAATAATCTACACAACCTTTTGTATTATTAGTGACTTCTAGTAATGTCAAAATGACAAACATGAAAAATGAAAGAAAAAATAGACTAAGAAAGAAAGAAAATGTTTGTGATTTAAAGATTTTGATTATGCCCTAGCTTCAAACTTTGTGAATCTCCTTGACCAATACATAATCCATACAGATTCAAGAATGAAATAAACTCCTACAATAGACCAACTATGGATTCTCATCACCCTACTACTACCTTGCAGTAGGAAAGTAAAAAAAGAAAAACACCATCACATTACTTATTAATTCACATTGCAGCAGCAATACCTCCACTATCTCTATGCAAGCAATTACACCACCCCTTGAATGATAGGAAAGCAAAAAAATAATTCAAACAATAAATGTGATTGAAGCATCCAAATAAGCCTTGATTACTTTGATTCAAAAGATAATGTGTACAATGTTTGGAGAACACGATATATTGAAATTTAGATTTGAGATAAAATACGATGTGTATTAGAGTCATTTGTTGTTATTATAGAGCATAGCTTAAATAATTCCCTATCTATGTCATAAGGACTTGCCCTATTCAAATTCACTAAATCAAAGACTTAAATAATACTATAAAAAAAAATTATGGAAGGGAAACACTACACCAAACCCCTCAATTTGGAGAGTAGAAGTTCAAACCCAAAACAAGAATTTTTTTTTTCCTTTATAGTGCAGGCATAACTTAGATTCAAGTTTAGAATCCTTAACCTTAACTCTAGCTAGGGTTATAGGAATAAAAACCTCAATTAGATTACAAAAACCAAAATTCCCTGAATAAAAGAGCAAAAACCAGGCCATAAAGGCCCTTGACACCTTGAACACACTCCATCTTGATGGAATTCCTGAATGTAGGTATGGTAGCCTAGGAAATCCATGATCAAAATCAGGAAAAAACATACCTTGACAAATACTTTGACCTTTATAACACTTCAAGAGATGAATGATGCTTCTTATTACTTAATTTGGCTTGGAAGAAGTGCATAAATCTAATCTGGAGTTGTTATGAGTCGATTTGGTAGCTGAAATGGAGATACACCATTTATATTCTATATTTACCCATGAAATGAGGTAGCTAGAAATTGCACTATGAATTTTGACCATCAAATATGAGATAGATGACCAATATTATAACTTTTGATGGGCTTTAAAACATGACCATTAATAACCCCCTTGAATTTGGTTTGTTGATCGTCTAGAGATCACATAACCATCATCAAAGGGAAAGAAACACATCAGAGTGAGGTACCTTGGATTCCCCTTGATGTAGTGAAATCTACTACCTATTAACCCCTTTGACATCAAAATCCACCTTCATTCCACATTCATTGTTCATCATAGAAACCACCATATCACCTCACTTCATAATAATGATGTGAAGTGACCAAGTGATATATCACCACGTGTCTGGTGGACCCAAAAAATGTTAGGTTGATTGCCATCAAAAATTGTTGAGGAGAAAAACCTATATTAGATTTATACCCTTTATCTCTCCTCGATGGAACAAAAACATACACCAACCCCGACCCACGTTAGGTCCAACCATGCCACACATCACCTCCCTACTCCCCCTCTTAAAGATAGGAGATTTTGGTTCTTTTTGGATATTGTGGTTGTGCTACTGATATGTGGTTGTCATTGATGTCAACACTATTAGCATTGGTGATGCTTAAGGCTGTATATGTTGAGGATATTGAGAAAATTGTAATAGATATATTTATAGGAAACTAGTGAAGCTGAGAAAGTTCAGAGTGGTGGAAATTTTTGTACGTTGATTTTCAAGTCTTGCGCTCTAATGGGTTTATTGTTGAACCTATCTATTATGTTGTCCAGAAGTCTTAGTGATACACGTCAATATTTGTTAAAGATAAGTGTTATGGTGTTCCTATAGTCATTCTAGTACTGTAGCAATTGTTCTTAGAAGAAGAAGTTGGAATTTTGGCAATTCTAGTTGTTGGGTATGTTCCTGTGATGTTCATGGATGATTCTAGATCATGTTCTATCTTTGTTGCATGTTCGCGCTATTTGGTGTGGTCATGATCAAAGATTTTTCTGATGTATGTTTGGGTTTTCATGTTCTTGGCCGACATGATGGTGGTAGCATGTTGCGGATCCTTATGGACTATTTTTTTTTGTTTTTCATATTTGAGGATGTTGATTTGGGTCCTCTCTATGTTCTGATCGACTTGTACTGGTGCGCATTAAGATTTATTCATGTATTGAGGCCGACAATTGTAATTCAATTATTATTTATGGTCGACAGAGTTGTTGATGTAAATCCTTGTAGAGGATATATAAGAGCGATCAGTTTTCTCTTTTTGGTATGGATGAGAAAGCTCAATGAATGTATGCAAATTTTGTGTGCAAGCAAAGGTCAAATATTTTGAGTGCAAAGTAGACTGTGAAGGAGTTTGAGAACAAAAAATTTGTGCCTAATCGGAATTGTCATCAAGCTTTTGTAGAAGCTACTTTCTTAGTTCATCCAATTCAGATGGTTTTAATCTAATTACCTTAAGTAAGGCAATGAGCCTTCCTTTGAGCAGTGAGCTCTAGGCAATGTTCCTGAATGCAAGTGCATTCCCTATTCATTCTTCATTATACTTTTAACAAGGTATAATTGTGGATTAACCTCCACCGTGGTTTTCTCCCTTAATAGGGTTTCCATGAAAAAATCTTGGTGTAATTTGTTTTTGATGTGATGCTTACTTCTTGATTTTACTGTTAATCATTGGATCTGAAATTAAAGGTTAATAAGTCTGGTTAAGTTATAATTTCTATGACAACTGATTCACCCCCCCTCTTAGTTGTATCTTTTTTTTTTCCAACAGGTTGATCCCCTATGGGCTATCGAGGAGTGGTCAGGTTTAACCCAAACCACTTCATCTCAATCATTAATCTCACAAGACTTAATGTTCAATACCCTCACATGATAATGGGCCTTGCTAACTGATAAGTCACATGGCACCTTCCTACTTATTGGAATATTTTAACAAATATTAAAACCCAATGAGGGAGCAAGGAATGGCATGGATCAAATCACTTAGATCAAACCACCTGCATTGAACGTTTAAACCTGCACATGCAAATTTTAGCAACTTAAAAGTGGGCCTCAACTAGGTTAACGAGAGATAGAGAAATTAACACCTTTAACTTAGGGATGCAAGACTAACTAGGCACAAAAGGTCAACATGATTTTATAACAAAAGTGTATGCCAGGTTCAAGAGTTTAGGGTTTAAGCACATAAGGGTTTTTGTAGGCCTTTCCTACATGTTTGGAACCCTCAAGATCTAAAACATGGCCTTGGATTTTACAAGCTCCACCAATGGATCTAGTTGGGGACATCTTCTTGACAAAGTAGAGTGAGAATTCATATCTTTGGGGAAGTAGACCATGCCAGCCATTGGGACACTAAGTCAAAGAAATATTTCAAACCTCATTTGATAGCCCTAGGCCACCAAATAGAAAAGGAAATTCAACACTTATCCTTTACAAACACCAATTTGTTAAAGGAGTTGATCTCCTTCAACCAATAATTGTTTCTATCACACCATAGCAGCACAAGTAGCCCCTTTCCTACAAAAACAAATATTTTATTAACTTTGAACAAGTGAGAACTTGCTCCATGTTTGGTGTTGCTATTAAATGGTAACCGCATCATATAGGCCACCACACTACCACCCATTGCATTTTCTAATTTTCTGTTAGGTGACAAAAATTGAGAACACTATTCAGTACCATATGAAACTAATGTATCTTCATATATGTTGCCCCCCTCATATGAATCAAGGAAAAAAGAAAGCACCTCCTATTCACATGGAAAATAAAAATGTGCCATATCATCATACAATTAAAACTAAAAACTTTGAAGCTCAAGTACATAAGGGACATGAGCAACCAAAAAATTACCACCCTATTCCTACTTGTTGTGTGGTATCACAACATTCCACAAGATTGTAAGGCTTGGGGACCCAAAAAAGTATATATTTTTAACTCTTATGGTATGAGCTAGCTACTTGGAAGATCACCGGAAGTAAAAAAATTAAAATAAATCTTTGATTAAAGAGTGCTTTGTAATTAAGGGTTCTAAGTATTGGACACCGAGAATCAGGAATGTTTAAAAGGCGGAAAAGGAAATAAAAATATGAGTAGAATTTTTTGGTTGAATATTTGAAGCCTGAGAGAGATGGAAGTTTGGTAATACTGAAGTCTAGGGAAAGTTTATGAATAAAGCTAAATACCAAGTACTAGCTACCGGGTTGTGATGTAAAATGAACTTTTGAGATTTTGTGATTATCTAATGAGTCTGATGGTCCGGTAATCTGGTATATGTAGAAGATAATCATGCATGAATTTATAATTTTCTTGGAAAGAACTTTATTTATGAGAAATTTGTGTTATAATATTTGAATAATGGTTTTATTTACATGAGATGTTCATAAATGTTTTTTTTAGGGGATTTAATGTGTGGAATTTGTGATTGTAGGAAATACAAATTGTGATGCAAAGTTCAGGTATGGACAGTCAGGAAAACTTGAATCTTAGATAGAATAATTTGTAGATCAATTTGCATACTCTGGGAGGTTATAATGCAGAGTGATTTTTGTCCACTAGAATGCTGGAGATCCTAGTATTAAACACGTGGTGGAAACATATGTCAATCTTTTGGGAAGCCCATTCCTGAGAGTAGTATACTCGAAGCAAAACTGAGTGTTGGAATTGAGTGATAACTAGATCATTTTGAATATATGGGAAGTTCATATGTGCTATCCTGATTCAAAGTATCATCCTAGTGATAATAAAATATGAAAACCTGAAGAGCTTCAATGAGCGATTGAAGTTGATCTTCTTTATCTTCAATTGTAATTTCCTAGTCAATCACTACGTTCTAGTGCCTTGATATGATTGGTCCCTTGGATTCTCTCTCATTTATTTTTCTTATCCTATCTATTCCTTATGTTCTATAAAAGGCTATAGGATATCCTTTTCTAAGTTAATTTCAGAATTTGTGGATGTCGGAAGAGCCAAAAATTCTCTAAGTTTTGTTCTTTTTTCCTTTTTTTTGAATAATTCTGGTCTAAAAAATTGTATGCACATAAAAATTGATTAATATTAGATACAATTTGATATCTACCTATCTCATGAATCTTTTTTAGCTGGTTTTGTTATTTAAGTCGAACAAGATTGTATGTTGCACCGCTTAAGGGTGCATACAAAACCTACTCTATGTCCAAACTAAAACCATCTCCTTAAAATTTTGTACTCTTTTATATGTAGCTATGAAGAAATATGGTGAAGTATAAAGTGGTTTGATTTGATTCAATTAATTCTTTGGGGCATGCATGGAGAATAACTAGGAGAAATTTTAATTTTTATTATTTATATGATTTATTTTAGAATAGATGCTTAAATTTTGAAAATATTCTAAAAAATAAATGAATGGATGAAATTTATTAAAAAAAAAAAAAATTATATTGAAAATTGTTGAATGCTAAAAGCTAAATCTATTTAAGTGATAGAAAATGAAATTTTTGATGTTCATGAAATATTATTTCAAATCTTTCGATTTCAAGATACTTGTTCTTAAGATCCAAATTGAAAACTCAGTGTTTAATATATATGATTTTAAACAACATATTCCCTTTGAGATTAACAACAAAATCACATCATACCCTGGATTAAACCTAGTACGATCATGACCTGATTATCGGAGCCTTTGGATTGAACTGAGTTAATCTTTTTTTTTTGTTTAGGCAGATTTTCCCTTGGGATTGTCTTGGTAGAGTCACCGAATGTAGAATTCATGATACAGTTGATCACGGTGAACTTGATTATGATTTTTTTTAACTAGGGAAAGCTTAGCCATGTGTAATGTGAATCCATTAACATAAGAAGTTTTAACTACTAGAAGGAAAGAACTATCGTAAAAAATTGTGTGCAACCCAAGTAGAACTGGAAATATTCAAAAAATAGCTAATACATCAAAACAGCTGGATAACTGTAATTATTATAATTAAAATCATAACTCGTTGTAGGAAAATAAATGAGAATTTCAAGATTTCAAAATATCACAACAGAAACAAGGAAATGACATTAATGAGTCATCATTCTCCTTATACATGTAAAACACAAATGAAGAAAAGGAGCATGCAAATCAAGCAGGATACGTGTATATTTTATCCCAAACAGAAAATTTATAAGATAAAAAAGGAAATTTTCTTGATTTTATGCAAGATATAGAATATCATTCTTTTAATTTTTCTCTCTCTAATGATAATATAAATTGTGATATATCTTGGTCTAAAAAAGTGAAAAGTGAAGATAGGAACCAAGACATGAAAATTTTCGGAGGAGAAAGGCAAAAAATGGACAGATTCGTTCATGGGAATGAATAGAGTACAAAGACCAACCATGAACAAAGGTTGGAAGAAGGTAGAGCATGGTCACATCAGATGAAGTGCATGTAATCAACCTTTAATGAGGTCATATTCATACGTATAAGCCAAGTCATTGGTAAGTACACCTTTGAATTTATGATTATCAAATGCATAAAGTTTAAAATAATTCATTGTTACATTAGAATTGTTGGAAGTTTTCTAAATGAATTTAAAGATAAGCCTGCTATAATTCATATCAAAATGATGATGGAAATAGTCATAGAAATTAGAATTAGTTATTATTTTAGGGTTAATCGCTTGTTATATTTGAAGTCTAGTTAGTTAGGGTTAGTTTTTTCTAGGGTGTGTTTTGTTTTTAATTGTTTTCTTTACTTTTGCTTTTTTTTCTTTTCTTTCTATTTAGCCCTTGAATTTGCATATTTTGCTTAACTTATCTTGCATACATGAGAGTTAATCTAAAAATTTATAAAGTGATACAATTAAATGCAAACACGATAAAATCATACATAGTAAATGCACGATTTAAGAAGTACTAAGAGATTTATATATATATGTGTGTATATCACATATATACATGAGTATTAAAATTCTTGTTTCAAAAGATCAAAAATTCAAAAAGGAGTAAGCATAGTTGTAGGTGGTGGTAGTCATTCATTCTATACAAGACACCTCATCTATCAAAGCTAAATACCCTATATAGGTGAGGTCCTGATGAGTTTCAAAGTCGCGGATGTGTAGGTCTAAGATGAAAGGCCAAAGAGGAACTACTTCCACATTCTCCAGGAATCGAGGAATATCATCCATCGAGGGGATTCCAATGGTCAGGTGTGGCACAGATAAAATAGTGTCGAAATTATCCAAATATTTAGGCCTCACTATCATATTGGCAGTCGAGCGAACATCTTCCACAAAAATCCCTATATCTAGAAGAGATGTTGCAAAATGAGAAGCCACATCAGAGTAAAAGTGAAAGTAGTGGTTGGATTCTACATACTTTTTCCAAGGACTAAGCACAAGTTTGGTATAGTGAAACTGGAAGTCCTAATGAAGAAAACACTTTCAAGCCTTTGTGATGTGATACTTCCTAAGAAAACATTCTGGTGACAAGAAAAGCTTAAGAAAATTGGAGTATCCATGGCCTAGAAGAAAATGAGAATAAACAAAGAAAAATAATGTAAAACCAAGAAAAAAAGTTAAGAAAGCACGTGAAGAATTTAGAAAGAAGAAATTGAAAATTTATAGAAATATGTGAGGGAGTTGTGGTAAATAGTTGCCTTGAGTGAAGTCTTGGAAATTGTAAGCAAGGTGGCAACCAGAAAATATTTTTCAGAAAGAAAGTTTAAATCAAATTAATTCTTTATACATTGTTGGCGATAAATTGCTTCAAAGTTGAGTGGTACAAAGATTGAAAATCAAGAAAGTTGAAGATTTCAAATTTAATAGTGGTCTTTTCAAATTATTTTTTTGGATGTATTAATTGTGGAGGTGTTGGTGTGCATAGAACAGAAAAGAGAATGAAGTTGGTAAGGGAGTACATGTCATCACTCGAATAAGTGGAAAGAAATGATATGTGCAAAGTTAGGCATGTGAATTTAGTGAAGAATAATGTGATAATGTTTTGATATAATCATGATAATATTGATCCATTAATGAGGTGCAACACAATCAAATCAAAAGTTCTAGTCGAATATTTAGCGATTGCCATAAGATTTTGTCGGAAGGGTGGTAACTAATGTTTCTAAATCTAGATTTAATTTGGTGATTAAATTTTTTATTGCTAAGTTTTAATTTAGGCATATATTTTAACATATAGCGGGTTACAATTAGCTAGGATTTGGCATAAGGCTATAAAATTTAGCCAAAAACATACACCAACAAGGAATTATTAAGTGAATTTTTAGGAAATGGTGAATTGATGAAGGGATTTGCATTGAATGAAAAATCAAAAGGTAACCTTTGATACCACTGTAATTCATAACCTAATAGTGAGCTTCATTAATTTCAAGTTGAAAATGAGCTATTATTGAAATACCAAAAGTTGAAAATGAGCTATCTTTGCTATATCTAAACAAAAGAGGAGAGATCAATTGTTTAGGCTATCCAAATAACTCTACCGAGGCTATAGACACTTGGGTGGAAGTAGAGCTATGTTTGGGGGAATTGCAGAGATACCTTGTTGGACCTACAGATGCTTGACTGGTAGCAAGGCTCTATCCCTGGTTGGCTTTGGAGGATTACAATATTATGTAGTTCAATGTCAATGAACTGATTCTTTTTACTAAGTTCCAAAAAATGGAATTAATCAAAGCACGCATAGATGTTTCTGGGGGAGTTTTACTTTTTTGGCCAAAATCTAGGTAAAGGTAAAGGTTATTTTTTAAAAATATGCATAAATTATAATTTTACAATTGGTGATTTAATTTCAAATTTTGTTTAAATTTTTTTTTATTGGTTGCAAGTTGTTGTGTGGTCTCACAACATGCCCCAAGATTGTAAGGCTTGGAGACCCAACAAATGTTTTTTAACTCTTATGGTATGACCTGGCTAGTTGGAAGATCACTGAAAGTAAGAAAAGGTAAAATAAATCTTTGATTAAAGAGTGCTTCGTAATTAAGTGTTTTGGTTATTGGATATTGGGAACTGAGAATGTTTGAAAGGTGGAAAAGGCATTAAAAATATGAGCATAATGTTTTGGTCTGATATTCGAAGCCCGAGAGAGATAGAAGGCTGGTAAAACCAAAGTCTAGGGAAATTTTATGGGTAAAGTTGAATACCAGGTACTAGGTATTGGGTTGTGATGTAAAGTGAAGTTTTGAGATTTTGCGGTTATCTAATTAGTCTGATGGTCCGATAATCTAGTATATGTAGAAGATAATCATGCAATAATTTATAATGTTCTTAAAAAGCATGTTATCTATGAGAAATTTGTGTTATAATATTTGAATAATGGTTTTATTTACACGAGATGTTTATAATTTTTTTTTTTAGTGGATTGAATGTGTGGAATTTGTGATTTCAAGAAATATAGATTGTGATGCAAAGTTTGGGTATGGATGGTTAGAAAAACTTGAATCTTGGATATAATCATTTCTAGATTGGGTTGCGTACTCTGGGAGGTTATAATGCAGACGGATTTGAGTCCATTGGAATGCTAGAGATCCTAGTATTAAACATGTGGTGGGAGAAAATGCAAATATTTGGGGAAGCCCATTCCCAAGAGTAGTATACTCTGAGAGAAAAATTGAGTGTTGGAATTGAGTGATAACTAGATCATTCTGAATATATGGGAAGTTTCTACATGCTATTCTGATTCAAAGTATCATCTGGGCGATAATAAAAGATGAAAACCCAAAGAGCTTCAATGAGGAATTGAAGTTGATCTTTGTTGACTTCAATTGTAATTTCCTATTTAATCATTACCTTCCATGTGCCTAGATATGATTGGTCCCTTGGATTATCTCTCATGTATTTGTCTTCTCCTATCTATGTCGTGTGTTCTATAAAAGACTAGAGATATCTTTTTTTAAGTTAAGTTTAAAAATTTTTCATGTCGGAAGAACCAAAACTTCTCTAAGTTTTGTTCTTTTTTCTTGTTTTCTAAATCATTCCAGTCTGAAAACTTTTATGCACATAGACATTGATTAATATCATATCCAATTTGATAGCTACCTATCTCATGAATCTTTTGTAGTTAGTTTTGTTAGTTCAACCAAACAATATTGTATGTTGCATCATGTAAGGGTGGATACAAAACCTACTTGGTGTCAAACCTAAAAACCTCTCTTTAAAAGATCGAACCATTTTATATGTAGTTGTGAAGAAATATGGTGAAGTATAAAACATTTTTTATTGATTTTATTAATTCTTTGGGGCATGCATGGAGAATAACTAGGAGAAATTTTAATTTTCAGTATTTTTTATGTTTTATTTTAGAATAAATGCTTAAATTTTGAAAATGTTCCAAAAAATAGATGAATGGATGAAATTTATTGAAAATATTTTGTTTTATATTGAAACTTATTGAATTCTTAAATCGAAATCTACTTATGTGATAGCAAATGAAATAGTTGGTGTTCATGAAATATTATTTCAAATATTTCGATTTCATGATACTCGTTCTTATGATCAAAATTGAAAACTCGGTGTCTAATATATATGATTTTAAACAACATATTCCCTTTATATTAACAAAAAAGTCACATCATCCCTTGGATTAAACCTAGTACGATCATGACCTCATTATTGGAGACTTGGGATTGAACTGAATCAATATTTTGTTCTATTTAGGTATATTTCCCCTTGAGATTCTCTTATTCCATATCTTTCAAGAAGGATAGGCTTCTTTATGGTTTGTCTATGAAGATTTGTATTCACCCTGTTGTTGTGAGTGAAACTACTCATCAAAACTACAAGCAACATGCTTGGAGTCTGTTCGTGTTTTTTCCAGCTAGGCTTGGTAATTCTCTAAGAGGTAGTCAACCTTTATAGTAAAGAACCACAAAGGCTACTGGCCAACTAATGAGATTTAATCAAAGATTGACATCTCCTACACTTTTGGCTCTGTGAAACCAAGGTGGGTAAACCTAAGTATGTTCATAAGAATGTTCTCTGACTGGTAAGAACACTTATTCTTATAGATTGCAATCCCTACACACGCAATGAGATAGTAATTATTCTAGGTATTGGCAGACCAAAGAATTATAATAGGCAACTTAGAGCAATGAGATTGAAGACTTAAATGTAATATTTATCTCTAATAGAGAGAAAAGGTGTAATATTTTGTTTTGTTCAGTTCTTAGATCACTATGTTTAGAATTACAACCCTGTAGTAATCTTGAAGAAAAAATCCAGTGCCTCATCCATTGGGCATGAGTCATACAAAGCATAATTCAGATATTATGGACATATCACCATAATGCTTTAGATCATGTGAATTTTGAGTTTTAAAACAACACTCCTTAGCAATCGTAAAGGTATAATCATATATTTGTAACTCATTTTCAAGCAATTTCATCAACTCATTGAGTTAAAGCAGGGAAATGAAGAACACACTCAAATATACCATTGAAACTAAATGAAAATTTCATTAATATTCTCATTCACAACTTATGACACACAATTAGGAGAGAAATTGTTTCAAAATGGTTATCATTTATTGCTTGAATATCGGTAATTACATTGGCATAGTGTGCTTGCTTCCTAGGAAACTTAACTAGAAATGATATTGATGAAAACCTCCAAGAAAAACTACAATAATGGAACTGACTATATACATTCAAAACCTACTAGATCCAAAATCCGACCATAAAAATGAGTCATGAAATCTCCTTTATAGGACAAGAGAGCAACAAATCATTAGGCTACATTGCTAATTTCGAAATTAAATTTCATTTAGAATGAAATTTGAATTCACTTTCCTCATCATTGGATAGAGAAGTGCATGATCCGAGGAATGAAAAATAGTTACACAGTAACTAGTCGGGGAGAAAAACAAAAAGCATGCCAGGCATGCGCATGTCCATATCATTAAAAACTAACCACCGGAAGAGAAACACACACCAACCAACAAACACTAAGTCGACACATGACCCCGATACAGGTGACCGCTTTGAGTTCTCACCTAAGTAAGAAGTGGAACCACCTTCTTCCCTCAAGCCACATCAGCACAACACCCAACAACCTAGCATGGTACCACTACAGAAATTGGTTCAACTGCAAGGACCTCCTCGTTCACTCCCATGAGCTCAGTCAAGGCCGCCAGGTAACATCAGTAGTTCGAGTCAGTCTTGGACCCATCACCATCAAAACTAGAAGAGAGAACAATAGGGGAATTATAATTCCCCGACCTCTTGCCCATGCCTTGGGTACTTTTCATAGGAACGTTCGGAGGACACTACTCCTTTAATTTATGCCTACTCCCTACACCTATTCTTGCACTTTGGCATAGCTCGAATTTATCCATTGAAGAAATGTAAGTTAGAGACTGCACACAAGTTCACTACCTGCCAACTCAAAAATTGCGATGATAATATATAGAAATTCAACCATTACTTATAGAATAATTAGGTGCAGGGAGTATTAATTTCCCAAATGTTCACATGGATATGCGAATGCTTAGTGGTTGATATTGCCACTACAAATTTATTTCAGCTGTACAGTACATCATTATTTCTATAAAGAGATTATCACTCACATAGAAGGAGATTAGGAGAAAATCCTCTAAAAAAACTCATGCCATTAATAAGTTACATACCATAAAATCTCATCACATGGATGATCAGTAACTTCTTTGAAATTGTACTGTTGATGTAGATCAAACCTGGAAAGTCGAATGAATTATATTGAGTCAACAAGCATTGACAATCCACATCACCTCCTGGGAGAGAACATGACCAATCATAACCCAAGAGAACAGGAGGTCGCAACTGAACAGTAAGTCCCACTTAGCTCTATCACTTCAAAAGTTAGACCACATGTCGCTTTCTCATAGACCTCACAATACTTTAGGAATATTTACTCTAATCATGCGAGGTCTGCGAGGGACAATTATTAACCTCATCATTAAATCCCTTCACTAGTGAAAAGATGGCCACCTGCCATTGCTAGAGCCTTGGGAAATGACCCCACCCCTTTGTACATGCCAGATGGTGACATATCGCAGACCTCGCACTACCTTAGTGACATTAGCAGGAAAACTTGCAAGGTTTGCGAGGGACAGTCCAGATCAAAACCTGTGATCGGACGGTCAACCAAACTACACATAAGACACGTAGCACATTCAGGTGGGACCAGTCAGTACAACCTTCAACAATATAAAAGTTATAGCCTAGGTGGTAGAAAGAGACCGACAGGATGAGTGAAAGTGGTCGGTAAGAGCACAGAGGAAAGGCTCAACCGGATCACTTAAGTGACTAGTTACCTTCGATAGCAAGTCACCGTCAAAACATAATGTAAGGGTTTCAAAAACTTAAAAATTTATATTATCATGGGTAATATAAAACCATGAAACCCTAGCCTTCCTCCTCTGAATTTAAAAGTGCCACCAGCGGCTCCGACTTGGGATGTATGCCCCCTGTGGGCATAGCAAGAATCCAGAATCTCTAGTTTCACAGACCAAATTACTGAATTACACAAGTGACTTGATAGATATTTCACCATGCTTTGTCAATTGGACTTGTGCATAGCAACTTGTTGGCCCCAATTCACCAAACAAGAGAAATCAAAATGTACCCCTGTCAAAAACAAAATTCTCAGGTACCTAGAGTAAACCAAGTTTACAATCTTTACTTCTTGATGCTTAAAAAATAATAGGGTAATCAGCATGCCTAGGAGTATCATAATGTTTACTAATACTTCCCTGCACCAGTTCAGTCAATGTCCTATTCCAAAACTTTAAAACCAACATATGACCAAGATAACATTTCACCTTACTCTGCCCTTGGTCATAACTCATAGAATGTTGTCCTGATTGAAATGAGCAATGGAAAAATTCATAACTTATCAGGTCTGCAACATCACACATTATGGCATCCTCATCAATTTGTACATCAAACTAAAAAAATTCATATAAAACTGTGTGCATGTTATCCATACTTCCATTGCTCAACAAAGCTGATACATAACTCGGGGAATCTCCACCCTAGAAATTCCCATATAAGCTTGGTTGCCAACACCTGAATTCTATCAATTTAGAATACACCCTAGTATTACAAATTTTGGCAATACTAGCTCCATCATTCTCTAGGGAATGTGTAAACACATTCATCTCAGGCCTCTTAATATACATCTTCCCTTGTACTTCTTTATTTATTCTTAGATGAAAAACATCAAAGACAGAGTCATATACATCAATTTCAACCTAGTCAAAAGAGAAAGAGAAATATGCACTAGCCTCCTTGTACTCAACACCACCTGTTGTATGTGTTAATTTATAAGTGAAAATTTTGGAACAAGTTGAAAACTTTTCATCAGCAATATCAATGTCACCTTCATTATAAGCTGAGAACTTTTCACTAGCAATATCAATGTCACCTTAATTATAAGCTGAGAAATTTTCACTAGAAAAATCAATTTAAGAAGGTAACAACACATCTATCTCAACTTCACATAAGTAGTCAGGAAAAATAATGGTACCAATATTTTCATCAATATGTTGGTTGTCTCGAGTACTATTGTTTTGATCACACATTTCATTATCCTCAAATTCCTCAACATTTATACAATAAGCTTGTTCCATTGCTAGTATACATGGAGTATACTCTACATAGTTATCATTTGAAATTTGTTCCTTCACTTAGGAACAAGTAAAATCATGAGGTTCCATATTTTCATACAACTTATCTAAAAATAAAAGCTCAGTTCCATCCTCAGTACTGCAATCATTACTTCTGAAATCACAATCATTAGCCTATAACAAAATGTGACATGATCATTAAATTTAGGATTAGGAAACATAATGGGTGTCTCACACAATCCTTCATCATGTTGCCCCTCAAATTCCTATGTATTTATCCAACCTTCTTCAAAAAGGCAAGCATTATATTTATTTTGTGTTGATACATTCTTAGTTGATTCTACAATTTCTATCTATTTAATGACTTGTGCCAAATTAGCAGGTTTCAATTCTTCTGGCAAAGCACTTAGCCCTGGTTCATAAAGTTCACAAAATAAATCAATGCATTCATAGTAATTAGGTCTATGACTTCTAGGAATTTGTATTAAAGCACCTAAAAATCTCAAGAAAAACTCATATGGTGATTCTTTCTCTTGCCTCTTCATATCATATGAGTCTGGTATAAGAGAAGTTTCATCATCATCACTCAAATTGGACTGGCTTCCAATTTGGATCTCATTATCATCACACTACAATGGTGAAGATATAACAGTTTTCAAAAACACCCTTATCATAATCGGTGCTCTGAGTAGCCAACTCTGATATTTTACTACTACTAGTTAGGCTAGGGCAATTAATACTTGCAGCCAAATACCCCTTCATCATTGAGTATTTCATATTGTTTTCAATTTCCATATCCATTTTATATGATTGTCACATGTTTTTATGTTCTTTATCTCTTAGTAGGTAAGCCATCCTTTTGTCAAAAGCACCAAGATATACAACCAAGCATTCAGCCTCACTTGGTCTTATTTCTTTAGGGATTTCTCTTAAATATCTTGAAAATCTGAGATTAAAATATGGGATTAGTTCCTCTTCTTTTATGTGAATTCCCATAAAACCTTTTCTTAATATGTTGGGATCGACTCGTTCACCAAATTGTTCCATAAAAACTATCACCAACTAATTCCATGAGTTAATAGAATAGGAAGGTAAATAGGAGAACCAATCCTTGGCATCACCCTTCAAGGATTACAAAAAATGCTTCATGACAACATCCTCATGACTAGTTTCATAATCCCCCATTACATCTACAAACTATTGTAGATGTCTAGAGGCTTATTTTGCACTTTTCCTTGTCTATTTAGGCAAATACTTCCTAATCTTCTTAGGAATTGGATTAGGGTAACCACTGACATCACTAAAAATAAAAGGTAAATACCTTTGAGTTACAAAAAACCCTGAAGGGATTAATGCAAATTGTTCTCTTTGCATATTTATGTCTGCCTTTACATATGGGAAATCACTTGTACCCATTTAAAATTTCATCAACAGTGCATATTTATCAAACATATCATTTACTATCACAACCATGATTCCATTAAGGACTAAAGATAGTATTCCTTTCTTTCAAAGATATGATGCAACATAAAAATTATTTCATAAGTCCTTTTACATATTGCATTATTAGAAGTATGGAAAAACTAATCATTGTTCCTTTCTTGATGCTAGACATCTAGTTTGGAACCATTTTCATCCTTAATTACAAACACCCATCATAATTAGAAATAGTGAACTATTTAGGTTTGATGAAATACTTGGTAATTTTATTTTTTTTAATTTTTGGGAGAATGTATTTATCTTTTCCTTTATATATCAACTAGTTCTTTAGACACAGTTGCCACCTCTTCAATAGAGGACTGAATTTCAATAGAAATATGAAGTTCCCTCTCAAAACTTGTTATATTCCAAGTCTTTTGTCCACAATAGAGTCACCCCTTGCCGCTACCAGTCTCCCTCAAAACCACAATCCATCACCATCCAAATTTAACATCCAATTTCATTTAAAAAAATGATTCTGGATAGCCTCCTTCAACCCCTATGGTTGCTCCTCCTCCTTTTCTTTTAGATTTCTCAAACGTTCTCCCCAATAAAACCATCATTCGATTAGTGGCTCTAGAACTCCTAAATCCTTTGCCAACATGATACCATAGATCATAGGATTTTTAGGTTCATTTCAGCAACCTCTTATTTTTAGGGTTGAAAAAATTCACTATGTAAATTAAGAATAACAAATCTTTTGATATGACTCTATAACCATCTGTAACTGGTGATTTAGAATTTCCCCAGGAGAGTCATCATTTTGTTGGTATTTTTTCCAACTAGGCTTGGTAATTATCTAAAAGGTAGCCAAACTCTATACTAAAGAACCACAAAGGCTAGTGGCCAACTAATGATATTTAGTTAAAGACTGACATCTCCTACACTTTTGGCTCTGTGAAACCAAGGTGGGTAAGCCTAAGTGTGTTCATAAGAATGTTCTATGACTGGTAAGAACACTTATTCTTATAGATTACAATCCCTACACACACAATGAGATATTAATTATTATAGGTATTGGCAGACCAAAGAATAATAATAGGCATCTTAGAGCAATGGGATTGAAGACTTCAATGTAATATTTGCCTCTCATAGAGAGAAAAGGTGTAATATTTTTTTTGGTTCAGTTCTTTCATCACTATGTTTAGAATTACAACCCTGTAGTAATCTTGAAAAAAAAAGCTAGTGCCTCATCCATTGGGCAAGAGTCATACAAAGCATAATTCAGATATTATGGATATATAACCATAATGCTTTACATCATGTGAATTTTGATTTTTAAAACAACACTCCTTAGCAATCCTAATCATTAACTCATTGAGTTAAATTAGGGAAATGAAGAACACACTCAAATATACCATTGAAAGTGAATGAAAATATCAGTAATATGCTCATTCACAACTTATGACACACAATTAGGAGAGAAATTGTTTCAAAATTGTTATCATTTATTGCTTGAATATTGGTAATTACATTAGCACAACGTGCTTGCTTCATAGGAAACCTGACCAGAAACAATATTGATTAAAACCTCCAAGGAAAAATATAGTAAATGAACTGACTGTACACATTCGGAGCCTACTGGATCCAAAATCCAACCATAACAATGAGCTGTGAAATATCCTTTATAAGACAGGAGAGCAACAAAGCATTAGGTTACATTGTTAATTTCAAAATTGAATTTCATTTAGAATGAAATTCAAATTCACATTCCTCATCATTGGATAGCAAAATGCATGATCTGAGGAATAAAAAATGGTTAGATAGTAACAAGTCGGGGAGAAAAACAAAAAGCATGTCAGGCACATGCATGTCCATATCATTAATAACCAGCCACTAGAAGAGAAACACACACCAACCACCAAACACTAAGTTGACACACGGCCCTGGTATAGGTAATCCCTTTGAGGTCTTGCCTCAGTAAGAATTAGAACCACCTTCTTCCCTCCAACCACATCACCACAACACTTAGCAACTTGGCATGGTGCCATTGCAATTATTGGTTTGATTTCAAGGACCTCCTCATTCACTCCCATGAGCTCAGTCAAGGCTACTAGGTAACATTAGTAACCCAAGTTAGTCTTAGACCCATCACCATCAAAACTCAAAGAGAGAACAATAGGGGAATTATAATGCCTCGACCTCTTGCCCACACCCTGGGTACTTGTTATAGGAACGTCTGGAGGACACTGCTCCTTTAATTTATGCCTGCTCCCTGCACCTATTCTTTCACTTCGACATAGCCCAGATTTATCCATTGAAGAAATGTAAGTTAGAGACTACAGACAAGTTCACTACCTACCAACTCAAAAATTTGTGATGATAATATAGAGCAATTCAACCGTTACTTATAGAATAACCAGGTACAGGGAGTATTAATTTCCCAAATGTTCACACGGATATGTAAACACTTAGTGGCTGATATTTCCACTACAAATTTATTTCAGGCGTAAATTACATCATTGTTTCTATCAAGAGATTACCGCTCACACATAAGGAGATCAAGAGAAAATCCTCTAAAAAAACTCATGCCATTAATAAGTTACAGATTGTAAAATATTGTCACATGGATGATCAGTAACTTCTTTGAAATTGTACCATTGATGTAGATCAGACCTGGCAAGTCGGACAACTCAGATTGAGTCAATAAGCATTGAAAAAACACGTCAGCTCCTAGGAGAGAACACGACTAATCATAACCCAAGAGAACAAGAGGTTGCAAATGGACAATAGGTCCCACTTAGTTGTGCTGCTTTCTCGTAGACCTCACAGTATTTTAGGAATATTTACTCTGATCGTGTGAGGTCTACGAGGGACAATTATTAACCCCATCATTAAATCCCTTTGTTGGTGAAAAGATGACCACCTGTCACTGTTGGCACCTTGGGAAATGACACCAACCCTTTGTACATCCCAGATTGAGGCATCTCGTAGACCTCACACTACCTTAGTGACATCAACAAGAAAACCTATGAGGTTTGTGAGGGACGGTCCAAATAAAAATCCCGTGATCGGATGGTCAACCAAACTGCACATAAGACACATAGCACATTCAGGTGGGACCAGTTAGTAGAACCTTCAGCAGTATAAAATTTATAGCCTAGGTGGTAAAAAGAGACCGACAAGCGGGGTGAAAGGGGTCGGTAAGAGCATGGAGGAAAGGCTCAATCAGATAACTTAAGTGACCAGTTACCTTCGATAGCAAGTCATCGTCAAAACATAACGTAAGGGTTTCAAAAAGTTAACAATTTATATTATCATGGGTAATATAAAACCATGAAACCCTAGCCTTCCTCCTCTGAATTTAAAAGTCCCACCAAAGTCCTCAATGTTGATGCAAAACTCATCAACACATCCTTTCAAATCATAATAAATTTTATGTGAAGGGCTATACTCTTCAAATTTTCTCTCTTCTTTAACCTCTTTGTAACCTGCTAAGGCATATGTATCAAAAAAATCAGAATCATGACACACTTTTGTAGAACTTACCTCTATGAATGGATATCTTAAACCTACACCAAAATGAAAAAACAGCATAATGTTAGTCAAGAAACACATCTAAAACAACATTCCCCATGAAATCCATTTGAATACCAAGAACAAGAAATAAAAAAATAAACAATAAAATGATATCAAATCCTATTCTTAAACATTCAAACCACTATCGCATGGGGGAATTGGTCCCATTTTGATGTGGAAAATGGCTCTTTCCCAATTTATTGATGCAACTTGATGGTATTTGATGATGATTGTGCTTCATTGATGAAATTTTCCAATAAACTAGCTAAATTGATTGCAAATTATGAAATGCTATGAACTCAAATGCTAAATGCCTATAGTGATTATGCTCTTTGTTGATGGGTCCTAGATTGAAATGAGAGCCTCTTATAAATAGAAGAGAATGATGGAGGAAGAGGCAAAATGGATGAATATGAGACAAAATACCAACCAATTAGAGAAGGCCACTTGTCCGAATGTGATTGGAGGAGGAATGAACATATTTTGATGAATGTGCAAATAAATATGGCTAGGTGGAATTTGAAATTTGTGAAATGAGAAGTTGGAGGGAGAGAAGAATGGAGTAAATGTCACTCGACTCAAGGTAGAGGACATGTAAGAGGCCTTTAATGGCTTGTTGGATGTACTCATCCCTTTTGGAGATATTTTTGAATTTAAGGTATATTCCCTCATCGATGCCATGTTGAGAGAAAATAAAAGAATTAATAGATCAAATAAAATGGTTTATTGTCCAAGTTGCAAAATCTAGAGGATTTGATGGATCAGGATTAGGATTAATCAAGATTTGATTAATTTAGATGAAGATTAGCAGATTTGACTATTTGACTTAGATTTTTAAATTAATTTAAATCAAAGTTGAGAGGAATATGAATTTAGATTTAATGAAATAAATTTTGATTTATTTAATTAAAGAGGGTGGTGTTAGATTAAATCAAATAAAGATTGATTTATTTAATTAAAAGAAGGACTATAGGATTAACTAAACAAAATGATTTATTTAATTAATAGGAGATGATGAATTAATTGGATAAGTTTGATTTATTTAATTAAGGGAGGAAATATGATGAATTTAATCAAATAAAGATTATTCAATTAAATTGATTAGTAAAGGAGATGATTCATGAATAAATGATGTTAGTAAGACTAGGATAAAGTGTATAGGATCAATTTTTATATTTTTCATGTTTACATTTTTCTATATTTTATGTGTCTATATTTTGCTATATTTTTTGTCTCTACATTTTGCCCCTCTTTGAAGCAATGTACCTATCATGTTGGTTCGAAGAATAAACTAGCAAGATCAAAATTCAAAAAAAAATTGATTTTTTGAGATGGCCCATTGGAAAGAAGTATACTGGTACACTGTCCCCTAGAGAGATCGATCAAAATGTTTGATTTGAGGATTGATCTCACGAAAAAAAGGTTCAAGATGGATGTATGGATGGTTAGACTAATAGATCTATATGATGATGAAGATGCAAATGAGATGTTTGTAAGATGCTTAGAATAAAAAATCTATATTATCTCAAGAAACTTAAAATATTATGCAATGCATGTGAGATGGATGATTTTTTCTATACGATATGAAGTATGCTGAAATTTCATTGATGCAGGATGGATGCATTAGTGATGATGATTAACTGTCATGGTACCTTGTTAGCACAAAAATAAGACATAATAAAGAAGATCCAAAAATCCTACTTTATTAAAGATGATGGTGATGATGATGATGATGATGATGTATTGCTTATCAGGAATTGTGATTTTAAAAGGGCCATTTACCTTATGTTTTATAACACACATAGGCACGATGCATCAAGGTATAAAGAACCAAGATGGCATTGCACCTAGTGTGATGGACTTTGAATCAAAAAATTAGATAGGAGTACTCTTGTTCACACCTGGCATATGGAACCTCATTCAGAATGCAATTCATATATTCTAAACATCTCAGACCAAAACATAGAAAATAAAGCCTTCCTATATGGTAAAAAAGACACCTAAAACAACCTCCCTAAAAACCAAACAAATTATGTATGATGAAGTTATTTTACAAGGATATCCTACAAGAACAATAGATAAAAAGATACTGATTGTTGTCTCATTTTTTTCTCTCTAAATCCTTTGGTTTGGACATCATTGAGAGGTCATCGATATGAGGGCAATAAGATAAATCAAAAGACAAAGAACAAATAAATAAACAAGCTAATGTTCTTCATATCACTAGCTAGGACTAAACTACGATGATGCCTAATGTTGATGTCCATTGTAGGAAGGATGCATCCTAGGACATGTTGTTATTAGATGATTTGGGATTGATTGAATGATAGGCTATTGATACTCTAAGTTGACTAACTTGTTGAATTACTAACCTAGATGAGATTTTAATGATTGAGCTTTCCCTTTTGAACTTGCTAGACTTGACTCTGACTGTCTTACCAAAGGGTGAAAGTGATGATTGACTTATTATGAGTGATGCTTATTTCAGGTGAAAGCAAGATGATACAGATGAATTTTTTTTTCAAATATTCATATGTTTTTGGTGTTTTGAAATGTTTTGAGGTTGTTTTGATTTTTGAATATTCCAATTCTTTTGGATTTTTAGATATTTTGACCAAGAAACTAACCTAAACACTTATCCTAGGGGTCTCAAGTGATAATAAAAAAATTAGCCTTGCCTACATTATACATGTAGAGACCACATAGTTCGAATGACACAGACTTGATTTATTGATGAGATATGAACAAATGGATCACTAGTTTATTGTGATGAACTCCTAAAGGACTGACCTAGGGTGTCTTGGGGGATGATCAAAGACCAACCTTGCCTAATTTCAATCTTAGAGATGACGTAGTTTGACAAGATGACTCCAATTTTTAGTTTTTGGATTTTTGACTTGTTTTAGTGTATTTTGATTTTCTGATGTTTTTGGATTTTCTAATTTTACAAATGCTTTTGGATTTTCAAAGGATTTTAAGGAATACTTCAAAGATGTACATGAATCCGATCCGATGTAGGTAAAAACACTTGCCCCCAATGTGATGGGATAAACTAATCTTATATAGGCAAGAAAAAATGACCTTAGGAATGTGTCAAGTAGTACTAGGGTGGAACATGATACGAACAGAAGATCAAGCTATGATACGAATGCAGATGGATGGATGGAAGGAGATAAGGGATGTAATGGATGATGTAAAGTATGCAAAATAAGCCTTGAAGATCTTGGTGGATGGAGAGTGATTTATTTAGATAAGGTGTCTATTTGCAAGGTTTTCATCAAGGTACTTGCCCAAAGTGCGATCGAAGTGGTTTTCACTAGAGCACGATTTTTTTCTTTACTATTTTTCAATCCATTTTTTGATTTTTTTTTATTTTTATTTTTTGATTTTTTTGTATTTTTGGTTTTACCCTTCAAAGATCATGCATATTTTTTTTTAATATGAGAGTTTCTCATGAGATCCTACAGAGGTTCCCCTTTGGGTGTTGATAATTGATATGCCCCTGACTTGTAGTTCGTTGTGGTGATGAATGGTCCCAATCAGTTGGGTTCAAACTTTCCCTTGCTATCTTCTTGTTGTAGCTTTGTTTGAGATGGTTCTAATATACTTGCAAATGGTTTACGGCATCCATACACCACTCATCTAGTAGTTCCATCTCATTTAATTGTGAGACCCAATATTCTTCATTTGTTATGAGATTCTATAGTGATACTCTTAGGGAAAGGAGCTCAATCTCAATGGGGACTATGGCTTCTGATCCATAGACCAGGGAGAAGGGGGTAGCACCTATTGGTGTGCAGATGCTTGTTCGGTAGGCCCATAAGGTAGATTTCAATTGCAAATACCAGACATAACCAACACCATTGACTATTTTCTTGAGTATTTTCAGGATGGTTTTATTGGTAGCTTCAACTTGGCCTTTTCCTTGGGGATAATATGGAGTGGAGAAGCGATTTTGGATTTTGAACCTTTTGCATAGGTCACAAACATCTTGATTTTTGAAAGGTGTCTCATTATCTAAGATGAGGAATTGCAGGACACCGTATCGAGAAATAAGGTAGGTCAGGATGAACTTGGATATCTTCTTTACTATATTATAAGTTATGGGAATGGCCTCCACCCACTTTGTGAAGAATTTTATGGTGGTGATGATAAACTTATGCCCATTGGATGAGGCGAGGGTGATTTTAACAATGACATCAAGCCCCCATTGTGAAAAAGGCCAAGGTGTGACAATTGGGTTGAGCTCCTGAGTTGGTGCATGGATGAGGTCCCCATGATGTTGACACTACAAACACCTTTTGACATAGTCATGTTCTTCTCTTTCCATTATAGGATAATAATAGCCCGTCCTCAATAGTTTCTTGGCCAAGGTCATACCACTCAAATGTGAACCAAAAATTCCATTATGTACCTCATCAAAAGAAGTCAAGGCTTCCTCAGTGTTTAGGCAATGTAAAAGGGTCACTTCAATGCTTCTATGGTATAAGGTATCTCCTAGGATGAAAAAATAGGATGAATTTTTAACAAAGGCTCTTTTGAGGTTTAGGGTTATTTTTATGGGGAGGAATCCTATTCTCAAGTAAGTGTATATATTATGGTACCAGTGATCACCAGGACCAATGATTTCACACACAAATTTAGACTCTAGTACCTTGAATGTTGGTATGAGAAACTGATCTACAAGGAACTCTTGTTTTGGGACATTGTGCAAGATCTTTAGGAGTGATCCGATCATAGCAATTGCATCTGCTACTTTTTTATTTTCTCTTGGTAGCTGTTCAAATGTGATATCAATGAAGAAATCCTTAGGGCTTTCCACTAAATTCTTATATGGAATCAACTTATCATCCTCTATTTGATATTCATTGTTCACTTAGTTAATTATGAGCTGTGAGTCTCCATAGACCTTACGGGCCATGATTTTCCATTGTACTATAATTCTCAGCCTTATGACAAGAGCCTCATATTCCATGATGTTATTTGTGCATGGGAATGATAGCTTGTATGATTTAGGATTGCATTCCCCTTGTAGAGTGATGAAAAAAATTCTCGCTCTTGACCTGTGTTGTGTGTAGGATCCATCAAAGTACATTTTATAGTGATCTATCGTACTAAGGTTGAAGATTGATTCATCGAGAAAATCTGAAACAAATGGATTCTTTGCATATATAGGTGATTCTACCAGTTGATCTAAGATTTATTTTCCTTTAATAGCCTTGTGTTCTACATACTCAATGTCATGCTCTATCAAAATCATAACCCACTTTTTTGTTCATCCTGTGAGAGTTTCTTTGGAAATAAAATATTTGAGTAGTTCTATTTTTGTAATGAGCTTGATCTGATGTGATAGCATATAATGTCTGAATTTATGTGCTACAAACATGAATCATAAGCAATATTTCTCAATGGGTGTGTAGTTCAACTCGTGTCCCACCATGGTCCTACTGATGTAGTAAATAGCTCTCTCCTTCTCATTTTCATCATGTTGTGCTAAGAGAGTGCCAAGGGCCATTGCTATTGCTGATATATATAATATTGGTGGCATTAGAATTGGTGGTGTAAGTACTCCTTGATCTTCTTGAACTCCTGATCATATTTCTCATCCCATTTGTATGCTACCCACTTGTGGAGTAGATGAGAATATGGGATTGCCTTGTCTGCTAGTTGTGCTATGAATTGATAGATTGACTGGAGTCTTCCTTGTAGGCCCCTTGGATGCTTAATTGTCCTGGGTGCCTCCATTTCGAGAATTTATTTGAATTTTGTGGGGTCTACCTCAATTCCTCCCATGGATACAATGTACCCTAGGAGCTTTCCTGATTGTACCTCGAAGACACACTTCTTTGGATTAAGTCAGACCTTGTACTTTTCTAGTTTTTTAAAAATGGAGCTTAGGGCTGATATCTGATCTCATCTTTTTCTTGATATGGCTAGTATTCCATCCACATAATCTTCCATAGTTTTATGGATCATATCATGAAATATTAGTGTCATGGACCTTTGATAGGTTTCTCCTATGTTCTTCAACCCAAATGGTATCATATTCTAGCAATATGTCCCCCATGGAAAAGTGGAAGTTGTCTTGTGCTAGTCTTCTTTAGCTATCATGATCTAATTATATCTTGAGAATCCATCCATTAGTGATAGCATCTCATGTCCTACCATCATATCCACGATCATATCGATGTTTGGAAGTGGAAATTCATCCTTGGGACATCCTTTCTTTAAATATCTGAAGTCCATATAGATGTGGTTGCCCCCATTGGTCTTTGAAATAGGTACAAGGTTTGAGACTCACTATGGATAATTGATCGGTCGTATGAACCCTGCATCTAGGAGCTTTTGTAATTCTATTTTGACCAACAATGCTATTTGGGGATGCATTTTCCTTAGCTTTTTATCTGACCGGCTTTGCTTCAAGATATAAAACTACGTGATGAACCAAAACTTTTGAATCGAGACCTGACATGTCGGGATAGGTCCATGCAAATTTCACCTTTCTTTCCCTTAGAAATGTAGCTAAGAGCTCTTGTTCTAATATGAGAAGTGACTCGACATATAATGTTATGTGTGGTATTACTTATGTTCCCAGATTAACTGGATTGCACTGTTATACTAGAACTGTCGAGTTCTCCTAATGAATGGCACTAGGAGGAAGATTGAATCCTTCATCCTTTGACACCTCAGAGAGGTTTTCAGCATTGGATACATCCTTTATTTTTACTATTTTCAAGTTACCGAGTGCCATAGTGTGTTTTTCACTCAAAGACCTAAAGATTATTCTCAAAATTTCACTTTTGTGACTAAAGGATTCAATAATTTCCTTATAATAGGCTTGTGTATCTATTATAATGTTGAACCCAACTTTGTGATCCTCATATGGTACTATATCTCGCAATCCCATGAATTTTGAGAGCGCCTCATAATTTTTGAATGTTTCAAGAACTGGTGGTCCTCGTTGGTTCTAATCAATGAGTTGGAGATAAACTATGTTTATTTCATGGGTTTTATGGTCTAAATCAAAAGATAGGGTGTTGATCATGCATAGGGAGGAATCATTGAAAAGCATAGGCAAGTCAGTTATGGTATCCTTGTCACTGTCACTACTACACACATCAGTTATGTCAAAGGTAAAGTTGTATAGTACTCAATTTGTGGATATAGGTAACTGAAGGGTGGTTAACAATTGTTGATGGGAATTTTGACCTTTTTAACTAAGGAACCTCTACCAAGTATGGTCACCTTCAGAGGGGTACACCTGAGGCCAATATTTCTCATATGCGTCTCCGGAATGAGAGGTACTAGAAGACCACTATCATTATGTCCAACCTTCTTGTTTCTGCCATAGCCCATACTAATCATCATTTGTAAACCTTTGCTACTTTCATGCATGGGAAGATTAGGCACGAGCCTTTCATCTTGGTATAGTGAGCTTGATATGTCTCTTTCATCTACTATTTCTCGACTTAGATCCCCACAACATCTAAATATAGAAGGGTTTTCCATGAATGTTTGGGATGGTGTTTCAGCTAGTTGGGGTTGTTCATGTGACCTAGGAGATTAAGGTAGCTCTCCTATGACAAAATCACATTTCTTCATTTGATAATTCCCACACCCGTTGTCTTGGATAATGATCTTGATTTCAGATATATCAGGAATGGTGGGTGAATTTGTCTTAGAATTGGAGGCCAAGGTAGCTAGGTCTACATATGGAGTTGAAGAGCCATCATCATTATTTGGAACTTGGGGGATTTTATAGTATTTTACTTCCAAGTTTCTGCAGTAAGAAAAGGGCTCAGGATCATTGTAGATCATGACCTATTTATTTTGATATAAGAACTTAATGCATTGATGGAAGGTTGATGCAACTGCTTGCATGCCATGGATCCATGGACATCCCAAGAGGAGATTGTAACATAAATCAAGGTCAAGGACCTAAGAGGTGGTTTCCATAGTGGATGACCCTACTTGAATAGGGAGTTGGATAGTGCCTTGAGACACTCTTTCTTGGTCATCATATGCTTTGATTGTGATGCCCTTTCCTTTTTTAATAGAATCCTAAGAGAATCCCAGATTCTTTATGAGATTGAGAGAACACATGTTTAGACCTATACCCCATCCACCAAGACCCTTTTGAATTTTTTTTTATGAACTAGGACCTCAAGGTGGAGTGCACGATTGTGGGATGGTTGGGTGGAGAAGTCATGATGAGAAAATGTGAGGAGATATTAGGTGGTAATTTTTTCGACCATAGCTTGGAAATATTTAGTATCAATATTGGCAGAGATGGTAGATGAAACCAATGATCCCTCAAGGATTTCTCTATGGGTGGATGAGATCTTCAGTAACTCCATGATGGAGATCTAAGTGGGAGTTCTTTTTGGTTAGTTCAAGACATTGTAACCATTAGGAGTGGATTTTGGGTTTGAGGTGGATGCCCTAGGTGGCTATGATGACCCAACAATGGTGATTTTTCCACCATGTGTGGTAACTCCACAGTCAGCTCTGGCTCCCTTGATATTAACAAAAATGACCCATTCATCTAGGGATACGACAACTTGATCGTACACATGGTTCACATTGGCATACTTTTTTTTCCCTCTATTGTTTCCTTTGTTATGATTCGACATCAGATTCATTTAGATCTTAAGGTTTTGATTTCCAGCTGGTTGTTCCACATTTATGATCATGTCATCAATGAGGTCTTGGATTATATTTTTTAGCTTCATGCAATAGGTTGTTGTGTGCTCCTTGATTTTATGATAATCACAAAGTTAGTTTTCATTATACCAGGGTGGTTTCACTTGGGACTCTTGATAATTCTCATAAGTGGGGATTTTAATGAGATTCTCATTTACCAATTTCTTCATGGTGGATTAGACTGATTCCCCAAGGGCTGTGAACTTTCTCTTGGGGGGATATTTGTTTTGTAGAGGTGGTCCTCCTTGATTATTCAGATTGTTGACTTGATTATTAGGTGGTTGTTGTGATACTACATTGTTTTGTGTGCTGTTGTGATTGATGTTTTGCGGTTGCTGATATGTTTGGGTGTTTTGTTTCAGAGCACTAATTATGACCTTGGCATCAACCACACCGTCATTAGTGACGTTCCTATTTTTTTCCCACATGTAATTTTTTTCATTATAGCTAGTGGAAGGGCAGTTGTCTTGATGTTCTAGATATGTGGGTGTTCCCTCTTGTGTAATAAGGTCTCATTCAATGTTAAGTTCCTTGGGGATCAATTGGTCATAAGTTGTGATACACTAAATCTTTAGATGGAATGCTAAATTTTTCTCAAGATTGAAAATGATGGTGAAAATATTTTTCTCCTCTGGAATGGCCCACTTTCTCCTATTGGCCTTTGATCATCATCATTGTAGGAAGGAAGCAAATGGTTCCCCCTTACCTTGTTTGAGCAAAAATAGTTCCTCTAAAATAACATCCATGCCAATGTTGAATGCGTATTTATTTATGAATGCATCTACAATCTCTTGAAACTTTTTGATGCCAATAGGAAGGCAAGAGAACCACTCCATGGTAGGGCTAGCCAAACTTTGACGAAATAGCCACATCAAATATGTATCTTCATATGAAATCTCCATGCAATGTACTTGGAATTCCTTGATGTGATCCTTAGGGTTTCTAATCCCATGATATTTTTCAAATTTAGGGATTTCAAATCCCTTTGGGAATGGTATCATTGCAAGACTCTTGTCAAAGGGATAGGGGCACAAATTGCTTGGTGTCTTTGTTGTTTTCCCTAATTAGACATCAAGCACTTTCTACGAGAGAAATTTTATTTGTGTTATTACATCATCTTGCAAATCAAGAGGTGCAGTGAATGTGTTTTGAAGTGTTCGAGGTGTTTGAGTGATGGGTGGAGTGTTGGGTATGTTTGTGGGAGTTTGTTGCAAGCTTGTTGCGCAATTAAGCATTGTTGATATGCCTGCATTTGTTGTTGTGCCAACAATGCTTGTTTTTGGTCTTTTTGTTTTTGTGCCAACAAAGCTTGTTGTTGGTCTTGTTTTTGTTGTGCCATCAAACCTTTTTGTCAGGCTCACTGTTGATCTACTTTCTATTGCACTTGGTACTATTGTAGGGCTTGTTGACATGCTTGTTGTTGAGCTGCTTGCAGTTGTGCCTAGTATTGAGCTTGATATTGGGCTTGAGATTGAGCCTATACTTATTGAGCTTCCTGTACATCTTTGGAAGCCTATACAACTTGTGTGGATTGAGTTTCTTGCATAGCTTGGGTAGCTTAGGCAGCTTGTTGGATAGCTAGCTGTGCAACTTGTTGATTTTGAATTTTCTAAAGTTGCTTTTGATAGGAAGCTTATTGAGCTACTTGCAATGTGATTCTAAATGAGTTTTTCATGTTCGCTTTTGGTGGTGGTGGTGGTGGTAGATTAGGAACAATGTTCATTGTTGTGATGAGAGGTACCATTGTATTGATAATTTGGGTTTGCGTGGTGGATGGTGTGATCGATATACTTGGCCCTCGGGAGACCATGTTTTTAGATACTTGGGGGATGGTAGATTTTTATTGTTGGGGCTGCTTGAATGGTTGCCACCTATTGTTGTGATGTCAGTGTCAAGATGGGAGGATTTAGTATGATGTTTTGATTTATTATTGAAGGGTTGCTCAGATTGTTTTAATTGATGGTTGGTAAAAGGGGAAGGCCTATCCCAAGGGGTGGTGTGGATGTTAATGGAAATGGTGGAAGTGGTGATGTATTACCTTGGAAAAGTGATGAGGAAGAGGGATCAAAGATTCCCCCTATTCCAAATAATCCACCTTCTCCTTGTGAGGTCATAGGGAGAGAGGTTTTTATGTTGAGAGGATATGTCAATGTTGTGTGAAAAGAGGATGGATGTGTAGGATCATGAAATTTGAGCGAAACATATGGGTCTAATGGATACAATGGGATAGATTGACCTAGTATGGTATTTGAATTCAAATCTTGGTTGTTCACAAGGGGATGTGTCTGAAGTGTGTGAAGCAATGAGCTTCCCTTGTTGACAATTGGTTGAGCTGGAGCAATGGATGATGTGATTTGTGGGATGCTTTGAGTGATACCTTGAAATGGAGGTGTGGATGAGGTTGGGGTCATGATCCAAAGAGGATTCTTCACAATATTTCTTATGCCAAATTAAAATAAAGTTTAGCCCCTTCTTTTACCAATTCAATCATATCTTGGGAGGGATTGAGCTTCATCATGGTATTGACAATTCTATGAGTTTTGAGATTTTGAACCATTTCAATTATTTAATTCATGTCATCCCTAAGACATACTTGACCTTCCTCTTGAGTATTTTGTGATGGTAAAGGAAGATTTGTTAGGGGATTACTTTATCCAATGGGATTCATTTCAGAAGTGTTTTTTCTTAATTCACTTGAAGTTGATGTTTCTTTGTTGGTCTCCACATTCTTCTTGTGTTGTGTTCTAGTTTACACCATAAAATAGAGATAATTTTTTAAGAATGTGTGAGATGAACCTCTAATTATTTAGATTGATCTAACTTTAGGCACAAAAGATAAAAACTATGATGATTAAGGATCAAAGGGTGATGATGCGATAAATGGAAGGTGGATGATGCAAATGATTAAACTCTTGAGAAATCTTGAAAAAGTTACTAGACTTTGGAAAATTTTAGATTTTGATTTGACTTGATTTGGTTTGTTTTGATATTGAATTTGGCTTGATTGGATTTTTGTTTGGATAGTGAACTCATAACTCAAAGAGGTTAGATGTTTTCCTAGAGCAAACTTGTTCACAAGATGATAATTTGACTATGTGCGTAAAGAAGGATTCATCTATACACCCCTAGTTAAACAAGATGATTTGGATTTGCCTTTTGATTTTGGATAATGAACTTATAAACCGTAAGATGTTGGATGTTATGAAGAGGTGACTTGTTCACAAGGACTGATAATTTGACTAAATATGTGGAGAAGGATTCATCTACACACATCTAATCAAACAAGATGATTTGGATTTGCCAAAAGTCTAGTATGAATGATTTTTTCAAGATTTCCAAGAGTTGTTGGTGAGATGATTTTTGATTTTGATGTTTTAAGGGATGGATGAGAATGATGAATTTGATCCTATATTAGACCTAGATAGAACTCGTTTCTAGAAGACCTCGGTATTGAAGAACATGGTTGGTACTTCCTATGTGAGAAAATTAAACTTTAGAAAGAGACTTGGATTTTGTTGGAAATCAAATTCATACAAATTAGGTTGCTCCTTGATGCATGTTTGTAAACATTGAAGTTCAATATTTCTCTAAATTCATAAAGCATAGACAAACATTTCTTGTCAGCTCTTTGACTAAGACCTTTGGACTTAGGTTTTTAGATTTTTATCTTTCGGGAAATCATTTGGGGGAGAAAATGTGTGGGGATCAATTGTTTCTTAGATTTTCTTAATGACTTCCTTTTACTAAAAAAAATTCTTGATTAGGTTTTTCAAACTAGTTGTCTAATTTCCTAACTTCACTCATCCCACAAAGTCCATAATGTGGAAATCAAGGGAATCAAGGCAATAGTTTCCTAATGTTGAATTTAGTAAAAGAAAATTGTGATTAAGTCCAAATAATTAGAAGCCTCTAAGGATGAAATCCCTAGGGAAAGCATTCACATTTGGATTCGTCAAAGGTATTTGCTTCTCCTAAAGGGTTTATAATTTTAAGGATTTTGTGAATGTTTGTTTTCAAATGTTTGGGATCCAAACAAACTGTTTTGATTTCAAAATGATGCACAACCCTAGGATGAAAAATACAAAATTTGTTGAGTTCCCACTTGGATAAATCTAGCTACTCTTAATCTTAGTGGATGATTAGATGCTTGACCACACAACTCCCCATTATAGTGCACTCACTTCTCAGGTCAGCCAAGAATCAATACCCATGAAACTCCCATGGCATACTTCTCATCTCTACTAAGAGTTGTAGAAAATGTGGGGCAGCTTCAGAATGACTATTCTTGCATCAACAAATAGATAAGGATTTTGGCCTTTCTAAACAGGGGATTTTAATATATGCATTTCATTTGTGGGGGACCATATATGTAGCAAGAGACCATTGCTACCCTTCTTTTCAGAATTATGCCCATGATACTCAAACTTTCTTTGAGTACCCACACTTATATACTGGTTGGAAGTTGCTTGGCTTTAGCGTGTTCTCAGTTTGGTCAATCCTTCAAGTGATTACTTTTTCCCACTAGACAGGCCCTCAATGGATAAAAAAAAGTGATCAAGTAAATTCGTAGTTTGATCAATCTTTGGTGAGAAACAAAGAGAGAACACATGTGATATACCCCACTCACACTCATAAGATTTTGTTCAATTTTAGGAACCGAAATTGAAATGTAGAGGTAATCACTTGTACAACTTAATATCTCAAAAACAGGATTTTGATTCTCAATATCACCATGAGGTGCAAGAGAAGTGCATATTCCTTTTTTTAAGGATATTAACTTGTAAAAGGGGCTACAAAAAAAAGAGTACACATGTTCATTTTAACCAAAAAGAAATGATATGAATTATATTTAAGCACCAAATTTGAAGTGTGAAATTTGTTTGTTCATTTGTTAAGTCTCAAAAAAAAAATCTAGTAAATTTTCCTATGGTTCTTTTTAATCCCTTTGTTTTGTTCTTTTCAAGCCCAAACAAAATTTAGTGAGTCCTAAAAAGCAAGAATATGAAAAATCCTTAGAAAATGGATTATAATTTCTCCCCAAAGTATTTAAAAACACTTGATACAATGAGATGATGATATCATAAAGAACTCTTGGTTTTTGTTTCCTTTCTTCACTTTTGATCAAGCTAACCTACAAAAACTGGTTAATACTGTAAAAGAAGAGGCCAGAAACTAGTTAGAAGTCAAAAACAACCAAGTGAAAAAAGCACAGGTTGAAAAAAATCTGAAATCTACCTTTTACCCAACTCTAGCAATGCAGTTTGAGAAAGTTAGCGGCACTATATAGCACCACTGGAGACTAATAGTGATGCTCTACACAAAAATAGTGAGTACGATTATGGCATCATTTCAACTAGTGGTTGAGTTTAGAATTTGAACGACTAGTGTCAAAGTTTAAAATTCAAAATTTCTAGGCGAGAAGACTTTAGTGGTGCAGTTTGGAGCTTGCAACATTGCTATATTGCACCACTGGATTGATAGTGGCAGATTTTCCTGTAGACACAAAAATGCACAAAAAATTACAGAATTTTAAAAAAACATGTTAGTTTTCTCTAGATTCACCCTCCTTCTAGCCCTAAAGTGTGAATGGATATCTTAGACCTGCACCAAAATGACAAAACAACATAATGTTAGTCAAGAAACACATCTAAAACATACATTCCCCATGAAATCCATTTGAATACCAAGAACAAGAAATAAAACAAAGATAAAAAATATAAAGATATCAAATCCTATTATTAAACATTCAAACCACTATCCCATGGGGGAATTGGTGCCATTTTGATGTGAAAAATGGCCCTTTCCCAATTCCTTGATGCAACTTGATGATCTTTGATGATGATTGTGCTTCCTTGATGAAATTCTGCCAATAACCTAGTTAAATTGATTGCAAAATATGAAATTCTATGAACTCAAATATTAAATACCTATAGTGATTATGCTCTTTGTTGATGGATCCTAGATTCAAATGAGAGCCTCTTATAAATAGAAGAGAATGATGGAGGAAGAGGCAAGATGGATGAATGTAGGAAAAAATACCAACCAATGAGAGAAGGCCACTTGTCCAAATGTGATTGGAGGAGGAATGAGCACATTTTTATGAATGTACAAATAAATATGGTTAGGTGGAATTTGAAATTTGTGAAATGACAAATTGGAGGGAGAGAAGAACAGAGTAAATGCCACTTGGCTCAAGGAAAAGGAAATGTAAGAGGACTTTAATGCTTTTTTGGATGTACTCATTCCTTTTGGAGGGATTTTTGAATTTGAGGAATATTCCCTCATTAATGCCAAGTTGAGAGAAAATAGAAGAATTAATAAATCAAATTAAATTATCTATTGTGCAAGTTGCAAAATCTAGAGGATTTCATGGATTAGGATTAGGATTAATCAAGATTTGATTAATTTAGATGAAGATTAGCTTATTTGACAATTTGATTTAAATTTTTTGATTGATTTGAATCAAAGTTGAGAGGAATATGAATTTAGATTTAATTAAATAAAGTTTGATTTATTTAAATAAAGAGGGTGGTGTTAGATTAAATCAAATAATGATTAATTTATTTAATTTAAAAGAAATGACTTTAGAGATTAATTAAATAAAATGAATTATTTAATTAAAATGACTATAGGATTAACTAAATAAAATGATTTATTTAATTAATAAGAGATGATGACTTAATTAGATAAATTTGATCTATTTAATTAAGGGAGGAAATGTGATGAATTTAATCAATAAATATTATTCAATTAAATTGATTAGTAAAGGGGATGATTTAGGAAGAAATGATGTTAGTATGATCAGGATCAGGTGTATAGGATGGATCTGTATATTTGTTGTGTCTACAACTTCAACAACACTACTTTTCTATGACTGATTTGAAGTCCTCTACTCATGAGGAAGACTATGAGCTCACCCCCTAAAAATAAGTTTTTATTGGCATCCATATGATTCATACAATCATACTCCTCAATTAAAAACTCGTCATAAATAACATATTTAGCTATACTAACATTTAAATTTTCATTTTCACCTTCACATATAGCTACATATATGTTATCCTTATGAAAAAATTCAATGAAAACTTAAAAACAAGAACAAGGGAGAAAAGAATGTGAGGAATAAAAAAAGGAAGAAATTTTTTGTTCATCACCTGTATTACCTATTGGTAAAATAAGAATAGACAACTGAGAGAGGGGAGTGAATCAGTTGTCATAGAATTAAGACTTATTCAAACTTTTAACCTTTAATCTCAGATGTGATGATTAACAGTGAAAGCATAAATCAACAACACATTAAAAACACATGGACACCAAGATTTTATACATGGAACACCAAGATTATTACAATGTTTCCAATTTTTTCCAGATCTCATGTGTAGTCTTTAAACCTATCACATTTTTCATCTCTGAATCTATCAACAACACATCAGAAACACATGAATTCCAAGATTTTATATGTGGAAACCCTGTTAGGGGAAAAACCATGGTGGATGTTAGTCCACAAGATCATACCCTATAAAAAGTATAATGAAGAATAAATATGGAATGAACATGCATTTAGGCACATTGTCGAGAGCTCACTGCTTAGAGAAAGGCTCACTACCTTATATAAAATAATCAGATTAAATCCATCTCATGAGGTTGAACTCAGAAATTAGCTTCTACAAAAGCGTGATGACAATTTTGATTAGGCACATAAATAATTCTACAAACTCTACTCAAACTACTTCACACTTTACTTTGTACTTGACTTATTTGATCTTTATTTGCACATATAATTCACACACATACACCAAGCATACTTAAAAATGAGGAAAAAAACCGCTCTTATATATCCGCTAGATGGATTTACAACAACAACTATGTCGGCCATAAATATGGAATGAAATACAGCTATCAACCTCAATACATCAACAAATATTAATTCACACCAACACAAGTTAGTCACACCATAGTGAGGACCCAAAAAAACACCCTCGAACATGCTAAACAATAAAAGATTAATCCACATGGATCCGCAACACATTACCACCGTCATGTCAGCAAAGAACATGAAAACTTGAGCACACATCAGAAAATATCTGATCATGATCACATTAAACAATGTGGACATGAAACAAGGATAGAGTATGATCTAGAGTCATCCACAAATGTCACAGGAACATACAAAACAACTAAAATTACAAGAATTTCATCCTCTTTTTCCAAAAAACAACTGCTACAGTAATAGAGTGATTGTAGGAACACCAAAACATACAACCTGCACAAATATTGATTTGTATCATTGAAACTTCCGAGGTAAAATTGGATACACATAGAAAAAAACCCATTAAAACTCAACGTGAAAAACTTATCATCACTCAGATTTTCACAACATCATAGACTACTTGCAACATATTTATTCTAATTTTCTCAATTTCCTCAACATATATAGTCTTCAGAATCACCAATACTAATAGTGTTGACATCAATGACAACCACAACATCCAAAAATCTCCCACTTTGGCATTGATGGAAACACATGATGTGAAAAATACACCATCAACGCAAATCACTCTTTACACAGTACTCTTCTCCCTTTTGATCTACACTTCTCCCCCTTAGATTTTACAAGGTTTTTCACATTACACCTCTCTGCCTTTAACATCAATGGAAAAGGTACAAAAGCTCTGAACCACATATTTAGCACATTTGAGTACTCCCCCTGAGTAGCAGTCACCACAACATCAATCTAGAATAAGATATGGCTATGAATTCATGGACTAATGCAAAGAATTGCATCACTTAGCTCTGATCAGGAGGGGAAATCACCCCTAACTTGCCTCTGAGGTACTCAAAAGTATCCTTCGGCAATATCTTAGTAAAGATGTTTTCAATTTTCTCCTTGGTAGGTACATACTCCAGTCTAACTTATTTGTCACTCACTTTATCTCTCAAGAAGTGATATTTGATGGATATATGCTTTGTCTTTCAATGCAACACTGGATTCTTAGAAATCTTTATGGCACTTGAGTTGTCACAAAATATGGTAATGGGCTCTTCATACTCAATTTTGACATCTCTCAACATCTGCTTCATCCACAATACTTGAGTATATTTGCTTCTAGCAACAATGTATTGCACCTCAACAGTAGATAAGGAAACAAAATTCTTCTTTTTTCTTAGCCAAGATACCAACTTCTTCCCTAAGAAGAATGCACAACCACTAGTAATATTTTCATCATTCACATCCTCCACCCAATTTGCATCAATAAAAGTTCCCAAGATAAGATCATCATCCTTAGGATACCAAATACCAAATTCAACTATCCACAAATTTCACATGAGACTCTTTCGGATCAGCTTGATAGCTAACAACCATGCATACAACATTCATTATATCTTGCTTGGTCTAAGTTAAATAGAGTAATCCACCAATCATTGACCTATATATTGTTTGATTTGCTTTAGGATAATCATCATTCTATGTGATTTTGCATTCGGTTACCATAGGTGTACCAACTAGCTTTGAGTATTCCATGCCAAACATTTTTAGTAACTCTTTTACATATTTGGACTGAGATATAAAGATTCCATCTTCTAATTGAGTGATTTGTAATCCTAAAGAGAATTTCAGTTCTCCAATCATTGACATTTTAAACTCACTTTTCATTTCATCAGCAAACTTCATACACAAATCATCATCACCTTAAAAAATAATGTCATCAACAATTACTTCAATGATCAACTCTTTATTCTAATCCATCGAAATACAAATTGTAGTTAGTAGTACTCTTACTAAATCCAAGCTTCAACAAGTATTTATCCAATCTAGTATACTAGGCTCTAGGAGCTTGCTTAATTCCATATAGAGCTTTCTTCAATCGACATGCAATGTTTTCCTTGTCATTAAGTTGAAATCCATCCAGTTTCTCAACATATACTTCTTCTAGCTCACCATTTAGAAATGTTGACTTTACATCCATTTGATAGACTTTGTAATTCTTAAAAGTAGCATAAGCAAGAAATAATCTTACAGCTTCAATTCTAGCAATAGAGGCAAAATTTTCTTCAAAATAAATACCCTCCATCTGTGAGTACCCTTTGTTGACAAGTCTAGCTTTATTTCTGACTACTTCACCTTGTTCATTTGGCTTATTCCGAAAGACCCATTTTCTTCCAATCACATTTTTATTCTAAGGTCTAGGAACAAGATCCCATGTATCATTTTTCTCTATCTGCATTAGTTCTTCTTTAATGGTTTCTATCCAATATTCATCTTTACATGCTTCATTGATATTGTAGGCTCAGTCTTGGAAATTAGACAATACTCTTCTAAAATTCTTCTTCTAGTTTGCACACCTTTGTTCATATCTCCTAAGATCTGACTATCAGAATGATTTTGCTTTACATACCTTGGAACTTTAGAACTTTCTCTAACTTCTGGTTCTTTTGTTCTATCTTCTACACTTCTACTAGTTTTTGCTTCTTGATTCCCTTGGTTCACTGGAATAATTTGAAGTTCATTCTATGTCTGAACATTCTTTCCATTGTTATTACTATCATGTTGGTCATCTGAATCATATCCACTACATCTAGATGGTCTATAAATATCTTCATCTACTCTGACATTTGCACTTTCAACCATTTTCTTCAATCTTTTATTAAAGCAATGGTAAGATTTTTTGTTAGTAGAGTAACCTAGAAATATTCTTTCATCACTTCTAGCATCAAACTCTCCTATATCATCATCTCTCTTGATGTAGCATTTGCTTCCAATTTTTTTGAAATATTTGATAGTAGTCTTATAACCAAACAATAGCTCAAAAGGAGTCTTACCAAAATTACTATTGACATTTACCCGGTTGATGGTATACACAACAATGCTTACAACTTCTCTCCAATAGAAATGAGGAACATTTTCTTCCAACATCATGGTTCTAGTAGTGTCTAAAACGGTTATGTTCTTTCTTTCAACAACTCCATTTTGTTGAAGGGTTTGTGGAGTAGATAGTTGTCTTTGGATTCCATGCTCTTCATAGAAAGAATTGAATTCCTAGGAAGTGAATTCACCACCTTTGTCTAACCTTAAGCATTTGATATTTTGACCTATCTCATTCTTTTCCATAGATTTGAAGCTTTTGAACTTTTCTAATGCTTCATATTTTTCTCTTAAGAAACCAACCCATATCATCCTAGATTAATCATCATTAAGCAACATGAAGTACCTTTCTCCTTGAATAATTTTCATTTTGGAGGGACCACATAGATTAGTATGTATCAATTCCAATAATCCATTATATTTATGTTGTTTTCTCCGAAAAAAATTTCTAGTTTGCTTTCCCATCTGACATTCCTTGCACATAGTGTTAGTAGGCTTTCCTAACTTAGGGAGATCTTTGACTGCTTGAGAAAAAAAATATTTTGAAAATGTCATGAAAATTCACATGACACAACCTCCTATTCCATAACCAACTTACATCAACTTGAGAAATTAAACAACTTTCACTAGTAGCACTTAAACAAAGAATGTTACCTCTTGTATTTGTACTTGAAGCAATAACATTTCCATAACTTCCCCTATCCTACACTTACCATCCTTGAACAAAATATTGTATCCCTTGTCTACCATTTTTCCAGCACTCAACAAGTTATGCTTTAAGCCTTATACATAAAGAACATCATTCGTATTATGTTTACAACCAAATTAAAAAGTGCCTCTACCACAAATCACACCAGAAGTGTCATCTCAAAATATTACAACACCACTATCATAATTTTCCAAGATTAAAAATTTTCTTTTGTCACCAATCATATGATCTGAGCATCCACTGTCAATTGCCACTCATATTTTTCTTCAATTTTTTCTGCAAGATCCTTCTCAGCATTCACATTACTATTAGATTCAGTGGACACTTGACCATTTTCTTTGATATAAATGAATACCCATTCATCTTCATTTCCAATTTCTTTTTCAGATTCATCATATGTAGCACCTTCTTCAGCATAATAGCATTTCTTTTAAAATATAGACTTATCAGGTTTGTTCTTAGAAGTTCTTTCAGGACACCTTGATGTAATATGGCCTATTTTACTATAAGAAAAACATTTGATAGGTAACTTTACTTTGTACTTACCATTACCTCTGGCTTCTCTTTTCACAATCAATGCTTCTAGTTCTTCTAGTTCTCTTTCTTCATCTTCATACTTGAATGTATTTCTATAACTCTCTCCTAGATCATATCTTTCTTTTCTTTTCCTAGATACAATAGCTTTGAATGCAAATTCTGTCTTAGGAGTATATTCACCAAATTCACTTAACTCAAAGGCAACAATTTTTCCAATCAACATGTCTCTTGTCACATTTTTGACTGTCTTGAGTTTATCAGTAGCATGAGCTCTTGTTTTTTAGGAAGGAGGCATAGAACTAAGTATTTTAGCCACAATCTCTTCTTCTTCCAAGACTCCACCAACACATCTAATGATCATAACTAGTTCATTTAATTTTTGTGAAAAAGAAAATATGTTTTCATCTTCACTCATCTTCAAGTTCTCCCACTTTCCTTTTAGACTCTATAGCTTAGCAAATTTCACTAATGCATCTCCTTCATACAATGTTTCCAACTTTTTTTGGATCTTATGTGTAGTCTTCAAACCTATCACATTTATCATCTTGGAATCTATCAAAGCACTCAACAATGCTTCAATAGCCCTAGTATTTGTTTCATATTCTTTGATTTCATGAGCAGTAGATAGACCATTCTAAGGAATAGTATATGCATTATTTGTAATCTTCCAAAAAGGCTCACCAATGCACTTCAAATTAGATTCCATCCTGACCTTCCACAAAGAGTAGTTTTCTCCATAGAATCTAAGACTATCCTTCTTATAAGATGCCACCTCAGATCACCTCAAGCTATTAATCTTTTCCTTCAGAGGAACCTTCTCTGATACCAATTGTTGGCAAAACAAAAATAAACAATTGAGAGGGGGGGTGAATCTGTTGTCACAAAATTAAGAATTATTCAAAATTTTAACCTTTAATCTTAGATTTGATGATTAATAGTGAAAGCATAAATCAAAAAAACCTTAGAAACACATGAAAACCAATATTTTATACGTGGAAACCCTATTAGGGGAAAAACCATGGTGGATGTTACTCCACAAGAATATACCCTGTTAAAAGTATAATAAAGAATAAATAGGGAATGCACATGTATTCAGGAACACTACCTAGATCTCACTACTTAGAGGAATGCTCACTTCCTTACATAAAATAGTCAGATTAAATCCATCTGATGAGGTTGAACTAATAAATTAGCTTCTACAAAAGCCTGATGACAATTTTGGTTAGGCACAAAAATACTTCTACACACTTTGCTCAAACTCCTTCACACTCTACTCTGCACTTGAATGATTTGATCTTTATTCACACATATACTTTGCATACATACACAGAGCATACATCAAAATGAGGAAAACAAACAATCTTATATATCTACTACATGGATTTATATCAACTCTGTCGGCCATAAATAAGGAATGAATTACAATAGTCGGCCTCAATACATGAGAAATTTCAATGCGCACGAACACAAGTTGGTCACACCATAGTGAGGACCCAAAACAACACCCTCGAACACACCAAACAATAAAATATTAATCCACATTGATTCACAACATGCAACCACCATCATGTCAGCCAAGAACATGAAAACTTGAGCGCACATCAGAAAAATCTTCGATCACGATCACACAAAACAATGCAGATGTGCAACAAGGATAAAGCACGATCTAGAGTAATCCAAAAATTTCATAAGAACATATGCAACAACTGAAATTGCAAGAATTTCATCCTCTTTTTCTAAAAACACCTACTACAGTAATAGAGTGACTGTAGGAACACTGAAACGTACAACTTGCACAAATCTTGATGCGTACCACTGAAACTTCCAGGGTCAAAAATGGATAAACGTAGAAACAAACCCATTAAAGCACAACACCTAAAACTCAATGTGCACAACTTATCATCACTCAGATCTTCATAGAATCACAGACTGTGTATAACATATTTATTCTAATTTTCTCAATTTCCTCGATATATACAACCTTGAAAATCACCAATGCTAATAGCATTGACACCAGTGACAACCAAAATATCTAACATTACCATCATATGATTCCCATTACAATTAGTTGTCTGAATCGATACATTTAATGAATCTCTTGCACCCATATCTTTTTCTTCTTCCATACTGCTGCAACAATCAATAGAATCATATCCCACACTCTCAAATTGGAAATCACAACACATGCTATCACATTCATCTGATATAGAGAGAAAACTCTTTATCCTCTATTTTTTTGACCTCTGTAGAAGGCATGAATTCAAAATTTTCTATCACTTTATCATACCTTACATTTTGGTTGCTATGATAACAACCCTCATCCATGCACAATTCTTCTCTAGGCTTGTCAAAAGTAGAATATTTACCACTATTGATCCAAGTGTATCTTAGAACCCTAAAAATTGAACTATTTCATATGTCCTCAGAATCAGCACCATGTTGAAGTGCTCGAGAAACTAGACTCAACACAACTTGAATGGGTGAAAAAGGCATTCATACTTCTGAGTTATGGCTAGTGAAAGTTTAGTCAAACCAAGTATAAGGGCCAATCAAAAGGAAAAAAATTGATTGACTCAAATTTGGTTGAAAGTGACATCAATTTCAAGAGTTCGATGACACGAACCCAATGATGTTCATTTCGTCAAAATTCAAGCTCGTACTTGAAAGATATCACAAGTCAAACTTCACAATTGACTATGTTGACTAGATGGTATAGTCAATGATGTCAGCATGCTGATGTGGCAGACTTGTACTCTATGATAGATGAGGTGGCCCAATCTGAGTGTGACACATGTTCATCCATACAACTAACAAAGTGGCTGACATGGCAATTTGTACCCCAGCATAGTGGTGACATGTCTCGGTTGACTGGAGGAAGTGGATGAATCATAAGCTGCCATGTGGCACATTAGTTAGGTGCCATGTGGAAACCTCTCCCTCCTCCGTTGGTGTTCATTTTACAAAAAATAGTGGTTGAGGGTTGAACCCTCGACCTCCACAAAACATGTTGGTAGCCCATTTGTTGTGCTACATGGTTGGTATTTAATTGTATATGAGCGATGGTTAGTTTTTTTTAAGAGCCATTAAAATTTGGCTATAAAAAGCCAATGTGGGGTCTGAACCCCTGACCATCGCCTTCCACAAAATCTGTTTTACCATTGGACCATGTACAACTTCTATATGATTTATGGGCTATGTTTATTTTAAACACTATTCAAGCCCAAATATGGTTTAAAAACCATATATTGTTAAAAAATATCTAACCCCAAATGGATAAGCCTAAACACATGTTTAACAAAGGGCTCAAATAATATTTTCAAAGATTACTTTAAGTGGGTTATGGTTGTTAATTGTTATTTAAAAATGGGGAATTGTTTTGATTTTCCCTAAAGGGGGGAAATTCTAGATTTTGGAGGTTTTAGCCAAAATGGGAAAATCTCATGTATAAAAAGGAATGCTAGGGGGCATCCCATGATCATCAAATTCTTGGATTCAATTCTCTCATTTACAAGATCACATTCTTGGATTGAATTCTCTCATTCAGAAGATCAAATTCTTGGGAGAAGAATTGTAGGCTTAGTTTGAGGCTCAAAGCTTTGTAGAAGTTTTGAGAGAGCTATGTAGAAGCTTGCATTGTAATGAGTTTTTCCTCCTAATGTCTAGAGTAAGGTCACTTGTGTGAAGTTCCTTCTTGAATCCATGGTTAATGAGAGGTTAGTTCTTTGTGTAAACACTTTTGAGAAGGTCCCAACATCTTGCATAAGAAGGAATAGAGTGATTTGTGTTCAAATGGATCCGAAGACGTAGCTAGAGTTTGATGAACTCAATTATCAACTCTCTCTCTTGTCATGTGGTTTTATTAGATTTTATGATTTCCATGTGTTTTATGGTTTATTATGGTTCTTTATTCCACACTTGAAGTAAGTTAAGTGAACTAATCAATGAGCTTAGTAGATTGATGGAATGAATTTACACATTGGATTTAAACCATTAATTAAAGATCTTGGTATAGATTTGGATTCAAGTAAGTTAAGCAACTGTCTTCAAAGCTGATAAATGAGAAAATTAGTTGAGTAAGCACACTCTAGAGTTTTTCAAATGAATAACAAGATGTGTAACTTTTTTCTTCCACTATACTATCCAAAGCCATTTGATCAAGCCTAGAATAAGTACCATCACATAATTCAGATAAGAAAATATCTCCATATTTCCCTATCAATGTATTAGTCATTTAAAGCCAACCATTAATCTCTCTAAATTCATAAGGATTCCATCTTTGGGGCTTTGTACTCATACCTGGTTGAAGTCTTTCACAAAATAGATCAACACATGTTGACATATCTAGCCTATCTGATTATAGTATAGTAAACCAAAATTCCATGAATTTATCATGAAAGTTAGACGGGGATTCATCCTCATATCTTTCTATGTTCCATAATGCATCTAGAGGTGAGAAATTTTAAACGCCAAATTCATATTCTTCTTCAACTTCTTGACTTTGCAAAAAAATACCATAAAAAAAACATTCATTATTCACTTCACCCAACTGATCCATGAATATTTCTTTAAAGTCATGCCATGAACAAATATAATTTAGAGGATGATTAAAAAACCAATCCTTAGCATCATTTTCTAAAGTTCTTACAAAAAAATTCATGACAACCTCTTCTTCTATTATCTAAAATTTCACCATCAAATTAGTGAAATCCTGTAAATGTCTTGATGTCGATTCTTTCAAAATTCCTCTATTCTTAGGTAAATGTTCCTTTATCTCTCTTGGAATTTTTTTTGGATAACCATGGATTTTTCCAAAATCCAAAGTGTTATATATCTCCAAAGAAGAAGGTTTCCTTTGAGGATATGAATGTGGTTCAGTCATGGTAGAATATCTTGTAGAGGGGGAACCCATTTGGTTACACATTTTTATAAAATAATATATAACCCTCTACAACTATCTACTTTAGAATATCCATTTTCTCAATTCCCTTTTCAACTAGTACCTTAAAGCACTAAATAAGGGACAATTTTTACTATAAATTTTGTTGCAAACCTTCATACAAAATGTTGCAATAAGAAAATACCTAAAAACTATTGCAACCAACTCTTTTGATGATGTAAAATATTATGTAAAGTCACCACCTCTTTGAAAGAGGAAAACTATTCAAGTAGTAGAGTGCTCCTTCCAAGATCTAGGCATTTTTAAGTTCTCTCCATCAACATAGTACTAGACGTCAAGAACACACAAGAAATGTTACAACAATATCCCTCTTCAAGTATACAAGTCCCTTTGAATCATCCGACCCAAAACTTTAGATGAGTAAATTTCTTGACTCTCCCAAATGGATATATCTCTATCTTCCTCAATGGAATCACCATTATATGTGGCTCACAAAGATGTAGAGCATATTTTAAATTTCTCACCTAGAGATTCTTGCACTTAAATATACCTTTCCCCAATAGATTTTCCAATTTATTGGTGGCTCATATGGGGAGGTTGAATTGGACATAAATAAAAAATACAACCAAATATTCTTGTTCTTTTTTCCCCAACAGAGTCACCAATCTATTGGTGGATCGAATGGGGAGCTTCAACTAGACAACAATAACCATTACAACCAAAGATTCTTGTTCTTTCTTCCTTAGTAGAGTCACTAATCTATTGGTGTTTCTAGTTGACGGTCTATTTTTTCTAAAGGGTAGCTACTCCTAATGCTTATAGACCCTAGGTCAGTGGCCAACAAATAGGAGATTGGTTGGAAACTTTATCCTTTCCACTTTAGGTTCTACAAGAGCATGATGGGTATCCCTATATGTTAAATAATATAATCACACTATAATGGTGGAAGCCCTTTGATTGGATAAATCATCTATGCAACCTTTTGTATTATCAGTGACTTCTAGTAGTGTGGAAAGGACAAACAAGAAACATGAAAGAAAATATAAACTAAGAAAGAAAGGAAATGCTTTTGATTTAAAGATTTTGATTCTTCCCTAGCTTCAAACTTTATGAATCTCCCTGACTAGTGCCTAATCCATACAAAGTTATGAATGAAATAAAATCTTCCAAAAGACCAACTATTGCTTGTCATAACCCTACTTGCAAAAGGAAACTAACAAAAGGATAACACCATCACATTGCTTATTAATCCACATTGCAACAACAATACATCCACTATCTCTATGCAATAAATTACACCACTCCTTGAATGATAGGAAAGAATAGAAATAATTGAAATAGAAAATGTTCTTGAAGCATCAAAATATCCCTTGATACTTTGATTTAGAAAATAATGTGTAATATATTTGGAGAATATGACAGATTGACATTTAGATTTGAGAAAAAATACAATGTGTATTATAGTCATTTGTTGTTATTATAGAGCATAGCTTAAAGAATTCCCTATCTATGTCATAAGGACTTACCCTATTCAACTTGACTCAATGAGAGACTTACAAAAAAATAGAAAATAGAATCATGAAAGGGAAACACTACACCAAACCCCTCAAGTTTGAGAGAAAAACTTTGAACCCAAAAAATAAAACAAATTTTCCTTTATAGTGCAAGCATAACTTGGATTCAAATGAAAAATCCTTAATCCTAGCTCTAACTAGGGTTACAGGAATAAGAACCCCAATCAAATTACAAACACAAAATATTTCCCCCAAAACAAATCAACAATTGGGTCATAAAGGCCCCTGATACCTCAAGCACACTCCATCCTAATGACATTCATGAATGTAGGTATGGGCTCCCAGGAAATTTGTGATCATAATCTACAATACTTCAAGGGAGGAATGTCATTTCTCATCAATTAATTTGGCTTGGAAGAAACACATAAATTCAATCTAGAGCCGTTCTATGTCAATCTAATAGTTAATATATAGATACGCCATTACTGTTATGTGTTTACACATGAAATGAGGCAGATTTCCATTACACTTTTAATTCTAACCATCAGATATGAGATAGAAAACCAAGATTAGAACTTTGAAAGGATTTAAAACATGATGATTGATGACCCCCTTGAATTCAAACCATTGATTGCCAGAAGATTGCATAACCATCATTGAAGGGAAATAAACATATCAAAGTGAGGAACTCTAGATTTCCCTTGATGTAGTTAAATCTACCACCTATCAATGCCTTTTACGTCACCATCCACCTTCATTTTGTGCTCATCACTCATTTTTGAAACCACCATATTTCCTCAATTCAGAATAGTGATGTGAAGTGACCAAGAAATATATTGCCACATGTTTGATGTGAAGTGACCTGAGGTAGAGGCTTAATTCCACTTAAGCTTGTTGTCCACATCACACTTGGCACCTATTTTGTGTGTCAGTGGGAGAGTTTTTATTGGGGATGCCCGCACGACGTGCAAACATTCATGTGGTATGCTTACATCCCTAGCAGATTCCTGTGACTGGAGACTACATAGGTGTTACATTTTTTATTGGAAGTCAAAGAGCAACGTACCTTTTATCCTAGCCAACTCAAATATGGCCATTTTTCTCTTCAGCAGAACTTTAGCAGAGTTTTCTAAGACCATTTTGAGCATTCTCTCCATTTCATTCATCCATCTTCAAGCTTTGTAGCAAAAAATTGCATTCCATAACAACAATCTAGTACTCTATCACTCTGATAGTGCGAGCACAGGACAAACACCATGAAAGTAGAGGCTTGAGTTCCTCTCACTCTTCTCCTCCAAAATCCTTGAGAACTTTGGATGGAGATGGTAAGCTCCTCTAAACTCTTCTATCACCTTTGGTTGAGTAAGCATGTATTGTTTGTAGTGATTTTTTTATGTGGATTTTATTTACTTTCTTTATCTCTATTTCTATCTTGGTTGTCTGTGGAGGTGGAAACACCGAAATGGGGTCTGACTGAGGCAGGCCCCTAGATGGCCCCAACATTCCCCCTTTTTTCTGTGTGTAGGTGGGGAGAGTTTGGAGCAAGGTAGCGAGAAGATTGTTGTGTGTAATCATCTTCTTCACCTTTGTAGTAATATATTTATTTTATCACATACGCATTTACATCTCAATCTTCTCAATCTCATTCTGTTGTTCAAGAAACATCTAAACTAAGTTTTTAGTCTAGCTTTTTGAGTTTAACCTCATCTCTCTAGTTTTCTAGCCATATGGATGCCAGTGCACCTATGAGATGCCAGTGCACTACATTTTCATCCCAAAACCACACTTCTATCCTCTCAAAAAGAGCTACTTGAGATGCAAAGTTGACCTTAAAAAGTGACTCATCTAGTCTCCCTTCAACTCTCAATATTGTAGAGTGGTAGAAGGACACCTATTCCTCATCATTCAAATCCCTTCTATCCTAACATTCCTTGAAATTTAGGTAAGTTAGGGTAGCCTTTCCACTATTGGCCTTATGTGACTTGAGGCCTTGCAGTGGTTGGTCCCCCTCTCTTACATTTTTGGTGAACCCAACATGAACCAATGTTTACCAATTTGTTGGTGTTCTGAAAAATTTCTCTGATATGTATTGGTCATTGTACCCCTATGTGTTGTGAAATTTTATGAAACCTTCCAATGGAAAAGATGAAAGTCTACTCTAGCTTCACTATCTGTCTTTTTTCTGGTGCTATAGTTGGTCTATTTGCATAGGAGCATGTATCACGAGGTGAATATAGGTTCATTAATGAAGTTGATCACATCCCTACCCCTCCTACATCACTGACCTCCTCATCCATAGATGGGAATTAGGCCTTTTGTATCCCCTCTGAATACTTCATCTCTTGGTAAAGGGTTAGGTGGACTAGAAAATCACCTAGAAGGAAATGTAAAGATGGTTAGGGCTGCTAAAGTTAGCAATGAAATAAGGTACATGGTGGAAAATGATTGGACAAGCATATAGCTCTTAGCTAGTCTCACTGGTCTAGCTGAAGCATGTACCCCCTTGAGCCATAGTCACATGGCACAAGGTGGCCTCTTTGAGAAACATGAAAGACAACTAGAGATTTTGATGCCTCATATGTCCATATATATGGCTGACCTAGTCCCTTCAGTTAGTGTTCCCATCACTTCCAAACACTCTAAAATTGTCAAAGTGAATAAAAACCCTTTAGGTTTCCACTTCACCCCTCCTGAAACCTCTAGTGGTGGAGGATCTGGTGGGATGATTGGTGGAGGCTTTGGTGGTGGAAACTTCAGAAGTGGAGGTGGCCTTGGCGGAGGTGGTCCTAACAAAGGTCATGGTGGTGTCTTTGGAAGTGGTGGTGTCTTTGGTGGAGGGCACACTGATGGTGATGGCATCAATGGTGGCTCCGACGGTAGTCACGATGGCAGTCTAGGTGGTGGCTCTAGTGGTAGTCATGACAATGGTCTAGGTGGTGGCTCTAGGAGTGGATCCAGTGGTCCTCTATCTTCTAATGACCCTATTCTGAATAGCATTCTTAAGAATATAGGGAAGATGCAGAATCAGCTAGCAAACCTATCCCAAGCCTTGGCTCTACCTATATTTTAGCCTTTCTTCTGACACAACCAGTTGTCAGTTGTGATCCTAAACACTCCTTTCTCATAAGAAATCGAAATTCCAAAATTTGAAAAATACAATGGTAAAGGGGACCCAAAAACACACTCGTCTTCCTTCAACACATTGTGCACAAAATTAGTTCATCATAATGCATTGATGGAAAAACTATTTCCTAGATTCCTCAAAGATACAACACTAGATTGGTACTATTCTTTTCCCGATAATTCCATCTTCACGTTTGATCAACTTGTGAAATATTTCTTGCAACAATTGCAAGATAATATCAGACCAAATATGACCTTCTCAGACCTTTTTTAGTGTAAACAAGGGGACAATGAGAAGGTTATAGTCTTTATAGCATGATACCAAGCGCTCTTCTCTTAGATCTCATATCCATTACCCGACTCTGATGTACAAAATTTCTTCATAGGGAATTTCTAGAGACATTGCCAAGAAAAATTCACCCTCATGAAGTATCCTTATTTTGCACATTTTTGTGTGGCTTTACAAGAATACCAATAGATAGTGGTTTAGTTCGGGGGTCCTCCTTCACACTTTGGTTCTCAAGGGAGATCTATTGTATCAATCTCTAGAAAAGGTAAATCTATTGCAAATGTAGTAGTCATTATGGACAACAATGACCTTAGATTGGACCAAAATTTTATGAAACTATCAAAATATTATTCTTCCATCTTGCAAAAGTTGCTCAAGGATAAGATCCTTACCCTGCCACCCTCTAAAATAGGTAGGGAACCATACCCTAATTGGTATGAAGAAAACACATATTTTCAATACCATCAAATGAAAATACACGATACCAAATTTTTCATGCACCTGCATCATGAGATATACGACTGCATCGAGGATGGTACTATCCGTCTTGATGGGAGTAAAAAAAACATGAATAAGTCAGTGGTGAAAGCTGACAGTGACTTGTAGATATACATAGACTCATTTCCATCACACTCTGCCAACATGATTATTGATCCCTCAGATTTTGTTTCTTTTCCCAAGGCATATGCCAACATGGTCACTATTACTCCCTCTCCTCATCCTACGACCAACTCATCAGATGTAACATTTACCTCACAAGACATTCCAGAAAATAGAAAACCTTCAGCACTTTATATTCCCACTTGCATCAATGGTAACATTGTGACAGGGGTCTTAGTCGACCCCATGAGTAGAGTGAACATCATAATGATGGAGACATTATTCTTGAATTCCCTACAAATCGAGAAACACGAAAAAAAAAATCCATCATCCATACACATTATGGACTTTATCTTAAACCTTATGGATTGATAACATAGTCGGTACTAGCTGAACCTAGGAATGTAGATATAGTCTTTGATGTTATTCCTAAGTTAGACCTATTTAGAGTGAAGCTAGGCATACCTTGGTTGGATTCCATGAAATGGATCACCTTTGTAATCCATAAACTCCTTAGGTTTTCCCATGAGGGTGTTATGCATGTGGTGCATGAAACTAGATATCAACCAGTGGTATCCTCTAGAGGATATTCATTGGATCACTTTTGGCCAACTCCCATTTGTCTGCTCCTACAAAGAATGGACCTACTTTATAATAACTATGTGAAGTATAGAACTAGAGGCAAGGGACATCCAAAGTTGACCCTTGCTATATTTGAGCAGCTAGATGCCTCCTTGTCCTGAAAGGGAAAGGAGAATCTCACTCCCTCTCAGGCTGACTTGTCTACTCCTCTCTCTTGGGAAGTGTATTAAATGAAAAATATCAGGTTCTACCCACTGAGTCTGATGATGACTCCTTGGAAAAGGACCAAGATTAGGATATTGGATCTCCCCAATGGGTCCCTAGGACCTTGGTACTATCTATATGGAAAAAAGAAAGGTTTCTGGGGAGAATTCACCCCTCAACCCCTTCTTGTTCCCTCAAACAAGAAAGGACCCACCTCTAAGGTGGTAAAGTTGATTCCTCTTTTCATTTATGAACCTTCTCCTTCTACTCAAATTCAAGAGGTTTCCCTTCCATTAGAAACAGTCATGCAGGAAACTCCCATGGATGAGAAAAATCCTTTCATCCCTTTGCAAGCTCCAACTTCTAGTTTGAAGAGTTGTAGAAACTACCTTGCACGTGAGTGTAAGCATAAAAAAAGGATCTCCTAGTTGAGAAAGCATCCTCATAGAAGGAGGAAGAGAAGAAAATACCTCCTATTGTGTCCTCCTCTCTCCGCTCTTTTGTCTCTGATCTAACTAGTTTTGAATATCTTCTAGCTCTTGCTGTGAGTGCACATGCACTTGAAAAGATGTAGGTTTTTATTGCTCCTTTTGCGGAACCACCTCTATTGACTTCTATTCCATATGTAAAACCCTTCTCCAAGCCCATGGATATGGTTAACACTTTGGTCATATCCATTGTGGTTTTTTCCTCTTCTCCCTCGAACCTCCTTGCTTCGTCTATGGGGAGTTTACCTCCTTCGATGAAGAAGAATTTAGAGTGTGGACTCTCCAACAATGGATAATGTAAGAAGAGCCTACCTCCTTTGAAAGGTGGCCCCATGCTAACTTGTTCTATCCTAGAGGTAGAACCAGTCCCAACCTCCACAGAGTTTTTCACCACTCATGAGTCTCTTGATGAGCCTAGTGGTGAGCCTCAAGTGTGAACTCCATCCGTTGAGGTGAAAAATGGCACTCCCATCAAGTGAATGTTTAACTTGGTGGATGAAGTTCCAACCCTATTAGTGATCTTCATGAATTCATTGACCTTAGACCCACAAGAGTTGAGCGACAGAGACCTCACTAGTCCCTCTACCTTGGCCCTTATTGTAGGAGGATTGGAAGCTTCTCCCCTTAACATTATATCATTGTAGGATCATCATCCTTCCCCCTACAATGATCTAGAGTGGGAAGTTGATGACCTCCTTGTCGACTAGTGTTAGGGGGAGACCCTCTTCTTGATCTTTAGATTAGATGTGTGCATGTTTTGTGATGTGTTCCCCCATGATCCTATTATATGTGCTTGGATGACCCTCCTCACCCCTATTGGTGCTTGGCTACAAGCATGACGTTTGTGTTGTAAAACATATTATATATGTATCTCTATTCCTCCATGTTTTTGATTGACTTTCGATTAATTAGGGATGATAAAAAGCGTCAGGACAATTTAGGCCTCCTTCCATGTTGACCCATTTTTTAATTTTTTACTTTGTCTTTTGTGCATTCTTCCTTATCTGGTTGGGATTTGATGATCTTTCGCCTCTTACTGCAGTTACCTACTATATATAAATAAAAGTGGATCTGACCCCACAATACTAGATCCCCTTGTGCTCTTTGTTTGTGTTCTCTTTTCCTTTGCTTTCTCTTTATATTTCTCTCTTCTTTGCTTGAGTTGTCCCTTTCATGTGCGAAATATTTTCTTCTACATTTCATGATCTTTAGAAAATACACTCGTTTCCAAACAAATATTTTCTCAAGGACCCTTCACACGCTTTTTTGCTAAAATTACATTCTCAACTTGAAATCCTAATGAAATGTGTTTCCTTCATCATGGGTTCGTAAAGAAAGGACTAGGAATCCCTCCTCCAAAGAGGGAATGGTATTATTCTTGCCCTTGGGTGGGCATGTATCCTTCCTTTTGAATTACTTGATGAGGTGAACATCTTTTGAAAGGACTCCTTGATGATGAATTGATTCGAGAAAGAAGACAGTAGCTTTTGAACAATGTGTCCCTTGAGTGGGCCCCTCCTTTTCACATTAGGTTCCTAAGGGACCCCTTTGAAGGATTTTAATAGGTTCTATGTCATCTAGCTCAAGCACAACCCAACTAGATTGATTTCACTTCTTTGTGTGTAGCTCATGGGCAGCCTGACTAGACCAGTTTCACTTCTTTGTGTCTAGCCCAAGGGAAGCCCGACTAGACTAGTTTCACTTCTTCGCATCTAGTCTAGGGTTAGCCCTACTAGACCTACTTTACATCCTTATGTCTAGCTTGGGGGTAGCCTGACTAGACTTCACTTTTTGAATAGCGCATCCCTTGAGTGGACACTCCTTCCTTATGAAGGGTTCTCGAGGGATCTCTTTGAAATTCTTCCAACTTAGCGATGGTCTGCATGATTGTCCATTCACTAGCTTGTGTAGTTGATTCCTGAGATGTTCTATCTATGGGTAAACATGTCACCCTCTTTGACTCTGTAGAGTCTCCTTTACTCAGTCTCCCTCATGTGATAGTTCTTCAGGGATACCTTCCTTGCAAATTTTCAGGTCTGTAAGGTGTTTTTCCTAGTTTCCTTCTTGTGAGATTTCTTGAAGGATACCCCATTGCAAGACCGTGAGCCTATGAGGTGCTTCAGCTTCATAGTTTAATGGAATTATGGAGTCCTCTCCTACACTTATGAGTTCGCCATACTTTGCTCTTCTTCCTTTTTGGTTCAAGTATACATTTCTTACCTTGTTACTTCTTATTACTCTACTTTACCGAAGCACTCATCAGCACTCATGCTCCCCAAAGAGGGGGAAAAATGTATAAGCATGAATTTTCAGCCCTAACAAAATTTCCCTTTTACCCCTCCACACTTTAGAAACCTTAAGGCAGAGGCATAACTCCACTTAAGCCCACTATCCACATCACACTTGGCACTTGTTTTGTGTGTTAGTGGGAGAAGCTATATTGGGGATGCTTGTGTGGCATGCAAATGTCTGCATGGTGCACTTATGTCCTTAGTAGATTCCTATGGCTGGAGACTATAGAGGCATTATATTTTTGATTGGAAGTAGAAGAGTAACATCCCTCTTTGGCTAGCTGACCTAAATATGGCAATTTTTCATCCTCTCCTTCATATTCTTCATCCATTCATCTTTTTATCTCTTCAACAAAACTTCAACAGAGTTTTTCAAAACCATTTAGAGCATTCCCTCCACTTCATTCATCCATCTTCAAGCTTTGTAGCAGTACTTTTGACTCCATAACATCAATCCACTACTCCATCACTCTGATAGTGCGAGTGTAGGACAAAGACCATCACAATAGAGGTTTGAGTTCCTCTCACTCTTCTCCTCCACAAGCCTTGAGCACTTTGTATGGAGGTGGTAAGATCCTCCAATTTCTTCTATCATCTTTGTTTGAGTAAGCATGTACGGTTTGTTATGTTTTTTGTTTACGTGGCTTATATTTCCTTTCTTTATCTCTATTTCTATCTTGGCTATCCATGGAGGTGGAAACACCAAAATGAGGTCTAACTGAGGTAGGCCCCTAAATAGCCCCAACATTCCCCCTTTTTTTGTGTGTAGGTGGAGAGAGCTCACAGGAAGCTAGTGAGAAGATTGTTGTGCAAATTTTTCTTCATCACCTTTGCAGTAATATATTTCTTTTATCACATATGCATTTACATCTTTGTCTTCTTAATCTCATTCTGCTATTCAAGAAACATCTTAACTAGGATGTTAGTCTATATTTTTGAGTTTAACCTCATCTCTTTGGTTTTTTGACCATACGGATGCTAATGCATCATGTTGTCATCTTAGAATCGTGCTTCTATCCTCTGATAGAGAGCTACTTGAGATGTAGAGTTGAGCTTAAAATGTGACTCATCTAGTATCACTTTAACTCTTTGGATTACAGAGTGGTGGAAGGACACCTAGTCCTCATCATTCTCATCCCTTCTATCCTAACATTCCTTGAAACTAAGGTAAGTTAGGGCAGCCTTTCTGCTCTTGGCCTTTCATTACTTGGGGCCTTGCAGTGGTTCGTTCCCCTCTCTTACATAGAAATTATCGAGGAGAACACCATATATTGGAGTGAGACCCTTTAGAGTCTCCTAGATGGAACAAAAAAATACATCGGCCCTAACCCACATTGGGTCCCACCATGCCACACCTCACCTCCCTGCTCCCCTTCTAAAAGATAGGAGATATTGGTGGGTCACCCATGGGCTAGTGAGAAATGGTCAAGATTACCCCGAACCAATTCATCTCAACCATTGATCTTGAAATACTTAATGTTAACTACCTTGACATGATAATGGGCCCCACTGACTGATAAGACACATGGCACCTTCCTGCTAGCTTGTTGGAATATTTTAATGAATATTAAAACCCAACAGGAGAATTGGGAATGGTTAGAATGAAATCACTTAGATCCAACCGCCCATATTGAAATATTCAACCTACACTTGCAAATTTTAGTAACTTAAAAGTGGGCCTTGGATAGGTTAATGAGAGATAGGGACATTATTACCTTTAACTTAGGGACATAATACTAAGTAGGTGTAAAAGGTCAACTTGAGTTTTTTAACAAAAGTGCATGCCAAGTTTAGGATTTTAGGGTTTAAGCACATAATGGTATTGGAAGTCCTAACTTGCATGTTTGGAACCCTAAAGATCTCAAAAATTCAAAAATGGCCATGGATTTTTCAAGCTCCACCACTTCCTTGTAAGTAAGTGGGTGTCATCCCATCTTCTCTTATCACTTGGAGGTAACTATTTATCCATGAACAAGTATAATCCAACTCTTTTCCTAGAAACTACTTGAAGGGTTACTACCTACTATCATCAATAATCTTGGTTTGGGATAGGTTCATCATATACATTGTCTAATTCATAAGTGAGGTTATTTACCTCCCCATTATGAACATCCATCTATTGAGGAACATTGTGTGTTCCATAAACCTTCATTTGGGCTAACAACAACCTTTGGCAGGACCACCTCCTCACATCATGGTAATCTTCACAACCATAACAAAAGTCCTCCAAGTGGGTTTCATGAGCATACTTGCTATTGATTTTCTTAGACAACTAGTCCATTGGATCATAATTTTCCCTCCTAAACATGAAGAACTCCAATCCATATGCTTCCAGTTCATCTTCACACAAGTTGGCTCCTTTGATAGAAATACACTTATAATTCCCAATAGTAATAGGAAGATTCACTGCCCCATTTTTGTGTAGTTGTAGAAATGAATAATTTGATGGCATTACCTACCTCACAAACTTAATAAAAACTATTTTATCCATGGGATACCTAGGAATAATATAGCAGTAACCAATTAATCCTTCAATTCTAATATAGTGCACATAGGGATCTTAATGAACAAGCATCTCATAGTTGGTATAACATCTTGTGCTTTGAGGGACAATCTATTGGATTTATCTCCCTCCTTTAATTTGACTAGCTTCATGGAAAAGACATAATTTACCTTGTGATAGTATTATTTATACCCTATAGCTATAATCTATGGAAAAATTTGGTAAATTAGTTTGTTTCTTGGTTCTCTTCCCAAAGTTCCCACTTTGTTCAATCCCTAGATATTAGCTCTTAGGACACAAGAATAAACAACGTATGAGGAAATAGTGAACCATTGGGAAGTAGGGAAGGCTTGTATATTCTCATGTAGTTTGTCACTAATAAACCTTGCCTAATGGATTCAGATAGGGTCTTCACTCATTTTTCTGATAATTTCAAACATTCATGGTTCAAACTTGTTGGCATCTTTGCGACCAACAATTATGCTTAGTAGGGTTATCATTTCTTGGTCTTCCTGGATGAATAATGACCTTATAATGTGCTTCAAAATCCTTGTTGCCATATTGAAATCATGACCTTTCTATCATGTTTTTCCATATTCATATAAGATTTTATCACCTCCCCTATTTTTAATACATTCATTCTACTGAACAAAGGGGGCCCAAAAGTGTATACAATACCATTTGTTGAGAGGTTCGCATAAAATCTCCCTTCCTTTATGACTTATATTATATGTACACAATACCACTTCAAGCATTCTAAAACCAATTTAGGGGCTTCCATGGCTAATGGGAACCATTTTTCCAAGTGTATTCCCTTGGAAACCATGCTTTTTGTATACTAGCAAGCATCTAGTTGTTGGGTTCTATACACAAAATCATGCTCACTATAACCTCCTAGATGGGTTTTCATTATCATACCATAGGTGGGTACTATTGATGGTGTTTTTATGCACTTCACAACAAAGGTAATGCATAGGTGCATTACCTCTCTTGAAAGACAATCTTCCACAATCAAATTGCGGAACACTATCCCAAGGCCTCTCAGATGTTAGGTCATGATGATGCTTGGAATATATCAGCTGATTGATGTGATTTGGTAGAATCACAAGGTGGCCTTACAAAATTTAAAGCTATAGGAGAATCGGGTCTATGAATGGAGTTCTTTAGATAGGGAATTATTGCACCTTGCTGCAGGTTCAAACATTAGTCTTAAACTCCTTTATTTCATTGGATTTGGCTTTACAATGTGCAATGAACCTTAGAAAAGTTGTTTCTAATGAAAAAGGAAAAGGGCTAGGGAAGAAGGAAGGTTCTTGGATTTGCAACTACCAATGCACAGTGATCATGGAGGTTCCTGCTTATGAACCCCTAAACCTAAAAATGCACAAGAACAACAAACAAGTCAATGTATTAGATAAAATAAAAAACAAGCATGAGGGATTCCCCATGAAATCCATCTATTAAAACTCAAACTAGGAAAATGAAGAACATAATATAAAAAAACATGCAAATCCTAATTAAGCAAATAAACTTATGATCCCATGGGGGAATTGGTACCAATTGAATGTTGAAATTGGCCCTTTCCCAACTCCTAATTTGCAATGTGAATGGTTGTAGAATGATCAAATCTCCATGATGATATTTGAGCATAACCTACTTATGAAAATGATACGTATGTGAATGATGGAATGAAGTGCACAAAATTAGTTCTCAATGTCAAGAGAGTAACTTTGCATGAAATTATGGATGAATATTGAGGAGAGAAGCCTCCAATTTATAGATTTTAATTTGGAAGAGAAGGCAAAATTTTGGCAATGTGGGACTAAACTTTACCCAATGGTTGAATGCCACTTGTCACCATGTGAATGGTTGATGGTTGTGCACATTTTGGCCAAAGTTCCAATAAATGCAATTAGTTTGAATCTGAATTTTATGAAATGACTTGTTGAAGAGGGAAGGGAAATGAAGTTAATGTCACTTGGCTCAAGGAAAAGGACATATAAGAGGCATTAAATTCCTTGTTTGAAGGACCAAGCCCATTTTGAATTTTTGAATTCAAATGAAGGAATATTCCCTTATGATGCCATGTGAGGGAAAATAGAGAATTAAATAAATCAAAGTAATTGATTTATTGTGCAAGTTGCATTCTCTAGAGTATTTTAGTGAGAGAGATTAACTTGATCAAGATTTTGATTTAGTTAATGAAGGATTAGATGATTTGACAATTTTGACTTAAATAGATGAATTAATTTAAATTGGAATTGAGAGGAAATGACCAATTAAATAAATGACTTTGATTTATTTAACTAAGGAGGAATATATTAGATTAAATAAAATAAGGTTTAATTTATTTAATTTAATAAGAGGACTTTAGACACCTTAATCAAATAAATGATTTATTTAATTAAACAAAAATGTAAGGTTAATTTGATTAATCAGTGAATTAGAAAGACTTAATCAAATGAATAATGATTCATTAAATTAAGAGGTAGAATATGATGAAATGATGAGAGTATGATTTAGGAGGAAATGTTGCTAGTAATCAGGATCAACTATGCCGCACTGAAATTGTAGATTTTCCATGTCTACATTTTGCCCCTCTTTGAAGCAATGTACTTGTTTCATTGATTCAAAGAATAAACTATTGTGATCAAAGTTCAAAGTTTCTCGATTTTTTCAGATGCCCCACTGCTGCCCTAGTGGAAGGATATTCTGGTATAATGCCCCCTCGAGAGATCAGAGGAAAATTTTGATTGTTTGGATGATCTCATGAAAAAAGTTGACAAGGTGCCCGACAGGCCAGAAATGCCCCAAAATGTGAAAAACATGTTTCTAAAACGCCAGAAAAGATGCAAAATGGCCCTCGGTTGGGCAAAAATGGGATCGAGCGACCAAAACCCTAGTTAGACAATCAAATTAGTTCAAAAAACCCTAATTTTTAGGCTTAAATAGACCTTGAGGGGTCACTTTCAATGCATTTGCAATCTTACCCTTTAGAAAATTTTGCACTTTTAGCTCTGAGTCTTGATCAAAATGGTGTGATGACTACTTCCTAGGCATGTGTCAGAGAGAGTATGAGTGCACGAGTGGCTAGGTGACATAGGACCCGTGGTATGTACCCAAATAGGTTTCACATGTCATTTAAGTTGCACGATGCTATATAGTGGCACTGAAATGTTTTATCAGCGCTATGTGGTCCTGTATTGGACTGCATAGGCAAAGTACATCACACCTTCTAGTTTGGACATTAGGGTTTTGCTGGTCAAAGTCCATCACATGCAAATATTCCACCGTGCAACATAGTTATGGAATTAGAGTTTTCCACAAAGTCGGTCGCATATGTGAACAGCGCCGCACGAGCCACTTTGGAACTAAATAAATTTCAAACTTAGCCGTCGCCGTGTATTTTGCAACTTTCCAAACTGAGCCGCACCCGTAAACAATGCTGCACTTGTTGTTTTGGATGCAAAAAGCTTAGTGCGAGATGCAGATTTTTATTTTTTCTTGACACAATGGCTTCCCTTGTGTAGGAGGAGCTTGATGTACTTTACTGGCGGGAGCATAGATGGCCTATACTCAGCAGACTGTTAGATATGCATGAGTTGGTGCAGGAGCAGCTTGGTGCTCTTGGCCTTTGGTATGTTGCGTATGTTCATCCTATTCATTCGCACTTAGGCATGATGATAGCCTTGGTCATGCAATGGCATAGCGAGACTTCATCCTTCCATCTTCCTACTAGCAAGGCCAATATTACCCTTGACGATGTTTGGCGCATCCTTCGATTATCTATCCATGGGGCCAGAGTCATCTATAACCCAAATGCCGACATATATGCATGTTATGGGGTTATGGAGCTTGACGAGATTGAGTTTTCTGATGGGCAAATCGATTTGGAGAGATACCACGATAGGGTACATATTTATAGATTGATTATTGCTGCCATCATCTTAGGCCTTGCGGTACCCAATCAATGGGGCCAATATTTTAGTCTCACATGGGGATTGGCATGGGATTAGATGGTTCATGGTAGGGAGTGCTTTGCTTGGGGACCGGTATTACTAGAATCCCTTTACTGGGATCTTCACGAGTTTGGTTATTTGGACAATAGGTCGCTCGGGGTTGAAGTTACCCTACTACATATCTTGGCATGGGAGTGGATCCTAGTGCTTCACCCAGATGTTACACCTATTATCCTTGAGACATATGATCCTATTGTTTGGCAGTACAGAGGGGAAAACATTCATTTCACTCACACTAGCATAGGTGGTATGGCACATTAGCGACGAGTTGTCGATGAGATGAGAGAGTTCGTTTGGAGACCCTGGATGAGCATTGGACCATGGGACGATGATGTTGATTAGCTATTTTATGTCAGATAGGATAGGTGGATGTAGGGTCAGGAGCATATCATGATAGAGCAATATATCCTAGACAAGGTATCTAGGCAGTTCAGAGAGGTACAAGATAGGCCCGATGATCAGTATGTGGTGATCTTTTCCCCGTACGACTAGAGAGACAACATGGGGCCAGCCGATTGTATTAGCAGAGGCAGTATCTTCTTTTTGACAGTTGGTGGTTTGACCATGGCCATATTACCAGGGGCCAATGCGAGGGTCACTCCAGCTTATAGAGCATGGTTCAGGCCTCCACTCAGATTGACAGTTCTAGGCCTAGTGATCCCATGATGTAGACCCAGGGGTCAGACAACTGGCAGAGGTAGAGGATGAGGTAGAGGAGGGGGAGGACCACCTCCTCATCAAACACCTCCTAGGAATCCCACACAACAGACACCTCCTTGAGTAGGGGACCAGGATGGTCAACTGAGGGCAGGCCCACAACAATGGCTAGCAGGGCAGCCAAATCACTGAGATGCACTGATCCAATAGCTGTAGGGTTAGATCCAGGTGCTCATAGTAGAGTGAGATGAGGCTAGGCATCAGGTCACAATAGCTAGGCAATAGGTTGTAGTGGTCACAACTAAGAGAGACTAGGCATGATCTGAGAGGGACCAGGAGATTGGTTGGCGACGATAGTTAGAGACCATCGCTTCTTCCTCCTAGGGCCGATCAGTTGATTTATGGGCCTATAGAGAGGTTTTTAGGGAGGCCAACTATTATCGGCAGTATTATAGGAAGGTAGTGCCACCAACAAGAAAAGTTCTAGAATTCTCCCATAGACAGGAATGTGGCCACCAGAGGATCACGGTGATAGGTAGGTGGGAGAGGGTGAGGGGCACAGCCAGCAGGGCTAGCCCTTGACCACATATAGTTTGTTCCATTTTTGATTCATGGTCTGTACTATTTCCCCTATTGTACCATGTATTTTGATGTACATTTGATCTGATTTGTATCATAACAACATATTTTTTGATGATATATATGAGATGATTCGCTCTTTTATGATATGTATGGATGCATTCTAATTTGATGTGATGCAATGTGATGTATGTTTCTAATGGATGCATTTATTTTGGTACCTTTTTCATGTATTTTAATGATGACCTTATGGATGTAATTTTTGGTAATTAATGATGGTATAATGATATGCAAATGGTAATGGATGTTAATGATTATGCATGATGTAATGATTTCTTAAGATGCTTAGAATAAAAATATATATTATTCCTCATAACTTGAGATAATGATATGATGCAATATGCTTCTCATGCTAATGATCTGGTGGATGTAGAGTGTATGCTTTGGTGATGTTTTGATTACTATTATGATACCATTTTATTATGGAAAGAAGATAGAAGAATTTAGAATCAATGAGTTAGTTAGGATGATGATGATTTTTCTTTTTCAGGAGTTGGGATTTTCAAAGAGTCAATTACGTTATGTTTGATAACACACATAGGTACGATGCATCAAGGTATAAATAACTAGGATGACATTGTACCTAGTGTGATGGACTTTGACTTGACAATTAGATAGGAGTATTCTTCCTCTCACTTAGCATACATACTTCATTCAGGATGTAGCTCATATTTTAAACATCTCAGACCAAAACATAGGAAAGCAAGCTTTCCTATGTGGTCAACAAGATATCTAAAACGTCCTCTCCACAAAATAATCAAAGCACATATGACTAAGTTATTTTACAAGCATATTCTACAAGAATAGTAGATAGAAGAGACAGTGATCTTTACCCCATTCCTTTCTCTCTAAACCTATTTTGTTTAGGCATCATCGAGAGGTCCTTGGAATGGGCATAAAATCAGATAAGCCAATAAAAGACCAAATAAAGAAAACCAAACAAGCTAACATTATTCATATTGCTAGCCAAGACTAAAATATCATGGGGTACCTAATGCTTATGTCCATCATAGGAAGGTTTCATTCTAGGACATGTTGTGATCAGGGTTTTGATGGGACTGATTTGGGTGATAAGCTATTGATATTCTGAGTTGACCAACTTGCTTGCTTACTGACTTAGACTTTCGAGACTCTAACAATTTAGGTGTTCACTTTTGAATCTGCTAGACTTTCTTTTGACTGACTCACCGAAGGGTGAAGGCGATGATTGATTTAATAATGAATGAGACGATTGCGGGTGAGAGCAAGATGAAATGGATGCACCATTTTGTATTTTTCAGATAGACTTTCTTTTGACTGACTCACTAAAGGGTGAAGGCGATGATTGATTTTATTATGAATGAGACAATCGTGGGTGAGAGCAAGATGAAATGGATGCACCATTTTGGATTTTTCAGATATTTTGAGGCTATTTTTCATGTTTTCAAGATGTTTTACAAATGTTTTTGGTATTTTCGAGACTTGGGACGATGAGCCTAATTTAAAGACCTATCCTTAGGGGTCTCAGGAGCTAATCCATAGATTAGGCTTGCCTACGTTATACACACAAAGACCACGTAGTTTGACTAATGACAAACTTGACTCAAATGAAAAGATAAATGGGAAAACAGATTGCCATTGTGATAGACACCTAAAAGGACTGACCTAAAATGTGAAATAGATGGGCAAACGGATTGCCAATGTGACGGACACCTAAAGGACTGACCTAGATGTCTCAGGGGATAATCAAAGATCAAGCTTGCCTATGTTCAAGCTCGGAGATGACATAGTTCGGACAAGGTGGAAGACTGACAAGACCTAATGATGAGAATTGTTTGAAGATTTTTTGAGATTTTTGACATGTTTTTGGATTTTTTGATTGATTTGGATGTTTTTGAATTTTTGATTTTCTGAATGTTTTGACTTTCCGATGTTTGGGAAGAGAGCAAAAATATACACATATCCAATCTAGTGCCAATTTCAAGGACATGCCCCTGGCATTAAGTGATAGAATACTTCAATAAAGGTAGGACAAACTAACCTTAGGAATATGCCAAGTAGTACTATGGTGGAATATGATATGGGTATTAGCTCAAGCTATGGTACAGATGGGAGCAGATGGGTGGATGGAAGATTAATGAAATGTGATGGGATGAATGAGTGAGTCATGTAGATCCTAGTAGATGGGGAGTGTTTTATTTACGCTTGGCGCCTATTTGCCAGGTTTTCACCAAGGTACTTGTCCAAAGTGCCACCGAAGTGGTTTTCACTAGAGGATGATTTTTTTCTTTACTATTTTGAATTCTTTTTCTGATTTTTGTACTTTTTTAATTTTTTTGTTGTCGCCAAGATGCCTGTTTTCTAGGTTTTCATCAAGGTGACCATTTTTCATAGCTTTTACTAATTGTTTTTGTATTTTTGGTTTTATACCTTGCAATTTCTTATGCATAAAACTTTTTGAGATGGGAGTTGTTTAGAGGCTCCTGTAGAGGCTCGCCTTCTGGTGTTGCTAATTGATATGATCCTGATTTGTAGTTGGCTATGATGAAAAAAGGTCCCAGCCAGTTGGGCTAAATTTTTCCTTTGCTCTCTAGATTTGGCATATTATTTTAGTTCTCTTTCATAACAAGTTCTTTGTATTGGAAGGTGTGTTGCCTGATCTTCTTTTTGTAGCTTCGTTTCAGGTGATTTTGGTAGACCTATAGATGGTTTAAAAATCTATGTGCCATTCATCTAACAATTATAGCTCATTCAATCTTGTGACCTTGTATTCCTCATCTTTGATGAGGTTCTGTAATGATATCCTTAGTGACGAGAGCTCAATCTCAATTGGGAGTATGGATTTTGATCCGTAAACCAAGGAAAATGGGGTGGCACCTATTGGCATGTGGATGTTGGTGTAGTAGGCCCATAAGGCAGGATTTAGCTATAGATTCCAGTCATGACCAAAGTCATTGACTATTTTCTTAAGAATTTTTAGAATGGTTTTGTTTGTAGCCTTTGCTTGGCCATTGCCTTATGGGTAATATGGGGTGGAAAAACGGTGCTGGATTTTGAATTTTTCAGACAAGTCATGGACATTCTGATTCTTGAAAGGTGTCCCATTATCAGAGATAATGGATTGGGGAACACCATATCGGAAAATGAGGTAGTTCAGGATGAACTTAGATATCTTCTTTCTAGTGATGTAGGTCATGGGAATTACTTCGACCCACTTTGTGAAATATCCGGTGGTGGCGATAATGAATTTGTGGCCATTGGATGAGGTAGGTGAGATTTTACCTATGAGATCGAGCCCCCATTATGAAAAGGGCCACGATGTTATGATAGGATGCAATTCTTGAGTTGGTGCATGAATAAGGTCTCCATGCTGCTGGCACTATAAGCATTTTCTAATAGAGTCATGTGCCTCTCTTTCCATTGTTGGCCAATAGTACCTGGTTCTTAGCAACTTCTTAGCCAAGGTCATACCACTTGAGTGTGAACCACAAGTGCCATTATGTATCTTAGTCAAAGCATTCAGGGCTTCCTCAGGTTTTAAGCAACATAACAAGGTTCCACCGATGTTTTTATGGAAGAGGGATTCTCCTAGGATGACAAATCATAAGGACCTTTTGATAAAGGCTCACTTGAGGTAGATGTCATGGTACCAATGAGTTCACATGCGTATTTTGACTTCGGTACCTTGAAAGTGGGTATGAGAAGCTGCTCTACCAGGAATTCATGTTTTGAGACATTGCGAGGGATATCTAGCAAGGATCCAATCATTGCCATTGCATCAGCTGCTCTATTGTTTTTCCTTGGTATCTGCTCAAAGGTGATATCGATAAATGATTCCTTGAGGCTTTCTACCACCTTCTTTTATGGTGTGAGCTTATCATCCTTAGTTTGGTATTCACCATTGACTTGGTTGATGATAAGTTGTGAATGTCCATAGACCTTTAACGCCATGATTCACCACTATGCCACAATCTTGAGACCTATGGTTAAAGCCTTGTACTCTGCAATGTTTTTGGTATAGGGGAAAGCCAACTTGTAAGATTTTAGTAAAAAATCCCCATGGGGGGTGATGAAGAACACACCAACTCCTGATCCATGTTGTGTGTGGGAGCTATCAAAGTATAGTTTTTAGTGATCTTTTATGTTGAGATTGAAGATGGACTCATCTGGAAACTCTGATATGAGCGGGTTGTCTGCATAGAGGGGAGCTTCTACCAGCTAGTCTACAATGACTTGTCTTTTTATTTTCTTTCATTCCACATATTCGATCTCATACTCTGAAAAAATCATTACCCATTTAGCCATCCTTTCTGTGAGCATAGCTTTTGACAGTAGATATTTTGAGGGGTCTATTTTGGTGATTAGCTTGATTTTATGTGCTAGCATGTAATGTCAGAATTGCTATGAAGCAAACACTGCTGCTAGGAAATCTTTCTTAATAAATGTGTAGTTCAACTCATGACCAACCATTGTTCTACTAATGTAATAGATAGCCCTTTATGTTCCATTCTCATCGTGTTGAGCCAAAAGAGCACACAAGGCTAATGTTTTTGCTGAGATGTATAGGATCAAAGATTTCCTTGCAATGGGTGGCATTAACATAGGTGGTGTAAGTATATATTCTTTGATTTTGTTGAATTCTTGTTCACACTTGTCATCCCACTTGTATGCTACTCCCTTGTGGAGTAGATGAGAATACACAATCTTCTTGTTTGCTAGCTCCACTATGAATCTTTGGATGGACTCGAGTCTTCCTTGTAATCCTTTAAGTTGTTTTAGTGTTCTTGGCACTCCCATATCGAGGATTTATTTTAACTTTGTGGGATCCACTTCTATCCCTCTCATTGACACTATGTATCCCAAAAAATTTCCTGATTTTACCCCAAAGACACATTTCTTTGGGTTGAACCTGACCTTGTATTTTTCCAGTCTATCAAAAATTGCACTTAGAGTCGCTATGTGGTCCTACCTCTTCTTTGATTTAGCTAACATGTTATCCACATAATCTTTGAAAATTTTGTGTATCATGTCATGGAAGATTAGTGTCATGGCTCTTTGATATGTATCCCCTGCATTTTTTAACCCAAATGGAATCACATTCCAGCAGTAGGTGCCCCAAGGACATGTAAATGTTGTTTTATGCTAGTCTTCTTTTGTGATCATTATCTCATTGTACCCCAAGAAGCCATCCATTAGGGATAGGATCTCATGTTTAGCCATCATGTACACTATCATATCAATGTTGGGTAGTTTAAAATCATCCTTAGGACATGCTTTGTTTAGGTCTCTAAAATCTGTGCAGATGTGGATGCTCCCATTTGGTTTTGAGATTGGTACAAGGTTGGATACCCATTTTGGATAGTTAACCGGGCATATGAAGCCAATATCCAGGAGCTTATGTAACTTTACCTTGACTAGCAAGGCTATCTAGGGATGCATATTTCTTAACTTTTGTCTAACCAGTTTCACTCTAGGGTAAACAACTAAATGATAAACCACCACTTCAGGATCTAGTCCTGGCATGTCAGCATAGGTCCATGCAAAGTTTACCTTCCTTTCTTTCAGAAATGCTACTAGCAGTTCTTTTTCCTCTGTCAAGAGAGACTCAATATATAAATTGATTTGTGGTTCTGTCTCCATTCCCAAGTTAACAAGATTACACTGCTCTACTAGGACTGCTGATTTCTCTTGATGTAGAGTAGTAGGGGGGAGATTGAATCCTTCATCCTTTGATGCCTCAAAGAGGTTTTCACCATTCGATGCATCCTTTATTTTTACTATTCTGTGGTTAGAGAGTGCCATAGTGTGGTTTTCACTTAATAACTCTGAGCTTATTCTTGATATTTTTCTTTTAAGACTGAAGGACTCAATCATCTCCCTGTAATATGCCTAGGTGTCTAATGTGATGTTGAATCCTGACTTGTGATCCCCACACAGAACTGTATCCCTTAGTCCTATGAATTTTGAGAGTGCCTCATCATTTTTGAATGAGTCTAGAATTGGCAGTCCTCGTTGGTCATAATCATTGAGTTGTGGGTATACTAAGGTGATTTTATGGGTTGATTGTTTTAACTCAATAGGTGAGGCACTAATCATTAGTAAGGTGGAATCCTCAAAGAGCATGGGAAGGCCTACTGTGGTATCATCATTGTCACTACTGGCACAAACTTTAGTGACGTCAAAAGTGAAGTTGTAAAGTGGGATACCTAGGCATATGGGTGGTCTAAGGGTGGTTTCCAATACCTAAGAAGAGGACTTGAATACCCTACTGGGAGTATCTCTACCACGTACAGTTATACTCGATGGTGTACACTTGAGGCCAAGGTTCCACATTCTTCTTTCTACAATGATGGGCTCCAGTCGCCCATCACTGTTCCTTCCAAGGCTTTCATTTATATTGTAGCCCATGCCAAGCATTATTTGTAGCCCTCTATTGGCTTCATTCGTAGGTAATGTGGGTGTGGGTTCTGCATCATTGTATATTATGCTTTAAATATCCTCCTCACCAAAACTTTCCTAACTTAGGTCTCCCCAATGGCAGAATCTAGAGGTGTCTTCCCTAAGGGTGTGGATAGGTGTTTTAGTTGGTTGAGGCTGCCCATGTGATCTGGGAGATTGTTGTAACTCTCCTACAACAAATGCACTCTTCTTCATTCTATAGACTCTACATCCATTGTCCCAGATCATGTTATTGATGTTAGATATATCAGGTATGGCGGGTGTCTCCATCGAAGAAGTGGAGGCAAGGTTAGCTGGGTCGATGTATGAAGTGGATGGACCTTCATCATTTTGTGGCCCTTGGGGGATTTTATAAAACTTGGCTTCCAAGATTTTGCAATAGGCAAATGGTTCAAGATCCCCATGTATAGTGACCTCATTTTGGTATAGGAACTTTATGCATTAATGGTATGTTGAGGCCACTTCTTTCATTTTGTGGATCCATGAATTTCCAAGGAGGATTTTATATGGTAAGTCAAGGTCAAGGACCTGATAGGTGGTCTCCATGGTTACCAGTCCCACTTGGATAGGGATTTTAATAGTGCCTTGAGACATGCTCTCTTGATCATCATACACCCTTATTGTGATTCTCTTATTCTTGTTAATGAAGTCCTTGGTGAATCCCAGTTTCTTTATAAGCTTGAGAGAGAAAATATTTAGGCCCGCACCTCCATCTACTAGGACCCTTTTAACTTTCTTTTTATGGACCAGCACTTGAAGGTGAAGTGAACGGTTATGAGATGGCTGCGGGGGGAAGTCTTGATCGGAGAATGTTAGGAGACTCTAGGTGACAATATTTCCAACCATAGCCTAAAAATAATATGTTTCGAGGGTGGTAGAGATGGTAGATGCTGCTAATGCTTCATCAAGAATTTTCCTATGGGTAGAAAAAAAATTCAATAACTCCATGATGGAGATCTGTGCAGAGGTTCTTTTTAGTTAGTTGATGAAATTGTAGTCATAGGGAACAAATTTTGTATTAGAAATGGGGGTCTTAGATGGTGCCCTTGCAATGGTGACCTTGACACCACATGTGGTGACTCCATAGTTAGTCTTGGTGCCCTTGACATTAATGACCATGATCATTTCATCGGCACATGCGACTATTTCTTCATACACTAGGTTAGCACTAGAATATTTTTATTTGCCTTTATTGTTCCCCTGATTATTTCCTTGATTGTGGTTTGGCGTCAGATTTGTATATTTTTTAGATCCTTATTACCGGCTGGTTGCTCGACATTGATGATCTTGTCCTCAATGAGGTCTTGGATGATATTCTTTAGCCTCATCCAATTGGCGGTGGTATGTCCCCTGATCTTGTGAAAGTCACAAAGCAGGTTTTCATTATACCATGGCGGTTTGGTCATGGGTTCTGCATATTTCTTAAAGTTTGAGACTTTGATTAGGTTTTCCTTTACTGAATTTTTCATTATGGATGTGATGGATTCCCCAAGATCCATGAACTTAAGCTTGGGGGATATTTACCTCAGAGAGGTGGTCCTCCTTGATTACCCAAGTTATTGATTTGGTTGGTGGGAAGTGGTTGTTGTTGTGGTACTACTGCATTAGTCTACACATTATTGCGATTATGATTTTGTGGTTGGTGATGAGTTTGGATATTTGGCTTGGGAGAGTTTACGACCACTTTAGCGTCGACCACACTGTCATTTGTGATGTTTTTGTTCCTCGACCACATTCGAGGTTTATCATTATAATTGTTGGATGGGAGGTTATCCTATGGTGGAGTAAATGTTGATGCACCTCCTCACACAGTAAGGGCTCTTTCGATGTTGAGCACCTTTGGGATCAACTGATCGTATGAGGTGATGCATTTGTTTTTCAAGTAGAACACAAAGTTTTTATCCAGATTGGATATGATCATGCAAAAATTTTGTTCTTTTGGCATGGTCCACTTGCTCTGATTGGCCTTGGATCACCATCTTTCCTAGAAGGTTGTGAATAACTCTCCTTTTTCTTGTTTGAATGTTGATAGTTCTTCCAAACTAACATCTGCACCCATATTGAAAGCATGATTCTTAGGGAAGTCTTCCATGATTTCTTGGAATGTTTTAATGCTTGTGGGTAGATGAGAAAACCATTCCATGGTAGGACCAGTCAAACTTCGGGGGAAGAGTCGAATTAGATATGTGTCATCATATGTGACCTCCATGCAATGCACTTGAAATTATCTCATGTGGTTTTAAGGGTTTCCAATCCCATTATACTTGTCGAATTTGGGGATCTTAAATCCCTTTGGAAATGGTACCATGGTGAGACTTTAAATCAAATGGATAAGGGCATAAGTTGCCTGGTGTTCTTGTTGTTTTTCCCACTTCGAGGGCCAACACCTGCTGTGAGAGCAATTTGATTTGTGTTGTGACATCATTGTTCATATTGGGAGGTGGGATGAATGTGTTTTGAGGTGTTTGGGGTGTTTGATTGAAGGGAGGGTTACTAGTGGGAGTTTGTTGCAAGCTCTACTACATGTTCAAGGCTTGCTGGTATGCCTGCATTTGCATCAACAATGCTTGTTGTTGATCTTTCTATTATTGTTCCAACAATGGTTGTTGTTGGTCCATCTGTTGTTGTTCCCATAAAGCTTTCTTTTGGTCAATTTGTTGTTGTGCCAACAAAGCTTGTTGTTGGTTGAGTTGTTGTTGCACCAAAAAATCTTGTTGTTGGTCAAGCTGTTGTTTGACCAATAAAGCTTGTTGTTTGGCTTGTTGTTGTGCCTAAAAGTCTTGCAAGGCTTGTTTGTATGCTTTTTGATGGATTTCTTGCAGTTGCACTCAGTATTGTGCTTGCGCCTATTGTTGGTCTTGTTCTTAAGCTTGCGCTTGTGCTATTTGGGCTGCTTGTGCGGCTTGTTGGGTAGCTAGTTGTGCTTGTACTTGTTGGGCAGCCTGCTGTGCAACTTGTTTTTTTTTTTTTTAGTACCCTTTGTTGGTTGGCCTTTTGGAGGGTTTGGATCAAGGTGGTGAATCAATTTTTCATGTTAGATTTTAGTGGGATTGGTGGTGGAATGGGAATGGTGCTAACTATTGTGAGAGGTGAAAGGGTTGTGGTGATGGTCAGAATTTGGGTTGTTGGAGGTGTGGTTGAGATGCTCGGTCCTTGAGAAGGTATGTTTTGAGAAATTTGAGGACCAAATGATGTACTAATTGGGGTGGCTTGAATGGTCACCACTTGTTGTTGTGATGTTAACGAAAAAAGGAGAGAATTTGATGTGATGCTCAAATTTCTTGGATTTGAGAAATTTTTGATGGGGAGGGTGGGGAAACCCAATCGAAGAGGTGATGTGGATGTGAATGGAAATGGAGGAAGAGATGATATGCTACCCTGGAAGGAAAATGGATCAGTGAATCTTGATGTCCCAAACAAAAAACCTTCTCCTTGCGGTAGAGAATTTTGTATTCTTAATTGAGAGGCTAGTGTAGCATGGAATGAGGATGAACTAGTGGGATTATGGAAGGTGAGTGGGATGTATGGGTGTGAAGGGTTCACTAGGGAAGAGTTATCCAGTGTGGTGTTGACAACCACCTCTTTGTTTTTTACAAGGTGATGCTTTTGTAACTTGCAAAACATTGCACTTCCCTTGTTTACCATGCGTGAGGTTGGTGTGATTTTCGATGTTGTTTGAGGCATTTCTTGACTGATATTGGAAATTGGGGATGTGTTTGTAAGAGGCATGTCCATACTATTTCCTACATCAAGGTTAAAATGGAGTTGGACCCCTCCTTCTGCTAATGTATGTAAGTATTTGAACATGGCATTGACAACTTTATGATTCTCTAGATTTTGAACCATTTCTATCATTTCAGATTGTGTCATCCCCATGTCTTCGTTTGTGATGTTGTCTTCATAGCTTTCCTCTTGAGGATTTTGTGATGGTAGAGGAGAGCTATTTGGGGTATTTCTTGATCTCGCAAGGTTTATTTTGGTGGTTACCTAACCCAAGTCACTAGAAGTTGATAACTCGCTGATATTTTCCATGTTCTTCTTTAATTGTGATCTTGTGTGGACCATAAAAAATAGGGATCATTTGATCTTAATATTTTAGGCCCAAAAGAGAAGAACTAGGGAAGCCAAAGGATCGAAGGGGGTGGGGATGATGATGATGAGATAAGCAAATGAAGTGAGTGAATGAAACCTTTTGAATAAATTTTGAGGGATAATGCTAAACCTTTAGGGCTTAGATTGATTATGACGGTTTTGACTAAGTGTATTAAGTCAAAACAAGATGGTAATGAATTTCTAAACCCTAGGAAGTTGTGTTATCCTAGGGAAACTTTCACAAGAGAATGGATTGGCTAAATGTGTTAAGCCAACCAAGGTGATTATGAACTAGTAAACCTCAGGAAGTTGTGATATCCTAGAGGAAAGTTTGTTCAAGAGATTTGACTATTTTGGCTAGGTGTGTTAAGCCAAGATAGAATGATGCTGATTTAGCCCTTTTAAGTTTAGCATGAGTGATTTTTCTAAATTTCTCAAAAAAATTGTTGATGGGATGAAATTTGATTGATGGAAAAATGGATGAGAGTGATGACCTTGATCCTAGACCTTGATCTAGACATGACTCTTTTTACAAAACCTTGGTGTTGAAGAGCATGCTATACTTCCTATGTGAGGAAAGAAAACCTTTAAAAAAGCTCAGGATTTTGTTGATAGTAGAATGCATACAAAGTTGGATTATTCCTTGAAGCCTTCTTATAGAAGTTGTACACTAGTCTTTCTTTGACTTCAAGGAGCATTTCAAGAATTTTTTTGCGGGATTTTAGACTTATCCTTTTGAAACTTGGTTTTGGGATTTTGACCTTTCAAGAAATAATTTGAAGCAACACATATGAGGTTCAATTTGTCTTTTATCTTGGCTTAGTGAATTCTTTTTACTAAAAACACTTGCTTGATTATGTTTCAAACTGCATGTCCAACGTCCCACTTTCTTTTTTCATCCCACAAGGTCTATTATGTGGAAATAAAGGAAATTAGGGAAAATGTTTCCTAGGTTTAATCTTAGTGAGAACAAGTGATGATAAAATCCAACCACTTAGAAACCTCTATGGATTGGATCCCTAGGGTAAGCAATAACACTTGAATTTACCAAAGGTATTTGTTTCCTCCAAAGGGTTTGAAATTCAAAGATCTTTGCAAATGTTATTCAAATGTTTTGAGAACCAAGCAATGTGTTTTGATTTCCAAGCACATGTACAACCCTAGGCTGAAAAGGCAATATTCATTGGGATCCCACTTGGACGAATCCAGCTGCGCATATTTTGTGCGAATGACTAGATGCTTGACCACACAAGATCCCCCTTATAGTGCACACATTTCCTGGGTCAACCAAACATCAGTACCAATGAATCTCCCATGGCATACTTTCCATCTCTACAAAAAAACCGCATGTATAACGTGGGGCGGCTTCAAAGGATATGACCTCTTGCACCAGCAAATGTAAGGTATTTTTTGGTCTCTAAACAAACGTTTGTAGTAAGGGCATCCAATTTAGGGGGTGCAATGATAAAATCCTTGTGAGATATCTCCCAGACCTTAGAACAAGGGCTTTATGCATCATAAATATATTGGGGGAGAGTTATCATGCACTACTTCCCATTGTCCATGGATTTCACCATGAACACAAATTTATATAGTGGTTTGGAAGAACTTGGCTTTAGCCTGTTACCGCTTGAGTTGTTCTCTTGGGGTGAGTAATTTTTCCCACCAAGGCAGGCCCTCTAAAGGTATACAATAGAGACTAAGTGCATTCATAGTTTGATTGAACTTCATTGAAAAACAAAGGGAGAACACTCGCAATGCCTTTTTCTCACACTAGGCAAGTTTGTTCAACTTTTAGAGCCCAAATGAAATGTGGAGCTAATCCTTTTGACAACCTAATATCACCAATGTGTTTTTGATTCTCAAGATCATTGTGAAGCATGAGAGAAGTGCATACGCATTTCAATGGTATTAGTTTGCAAAAAATATTACAAAACAAGAAATACACATGTTCATTTTAATCCTCAAAGCAAGAAATTAGTTTTTTTAAAAGCACCAACTTTGAAGTGTGAGAGTTGCCTTGTTCAATTTTTAAACCTTTAAACAAAATCTAGTAGATTGTTTTTAAGTTATTTTTAGCCTTTTGCAAAATTTTGGGAAAAAAGGAAATTTTTTTGTTCTTTTTAAACCCAAAAGAAATCTAGTGTTTCTAAGGCAAATGAATTTAACAAATCTCTTTTAAACAGAATTTAAAATCCTTAAAGAGTGTTGAACAACACTTTAGTATTTAAAAAAACTTTGTGCATAATGAACATGATTCCATGATGAACCTCCTACTTTGATTTTTCCTTGCTCTAACCTACAAAATGACAAAAACCAGAGAGCACAAAAAAATAAGTCAAAAATTAGAAAAACCAAAAACCAAAAAGCACATGTTAAATTTTAAAACTTGAATTTTTTTTGTAGTAGAGTTGGTGGGTGCGACGCAATTTGGAATAGAGTTGTTGCTATATAGATTTGTGTGTTTGACTGGGTGTGGCACTCTGCAAAAACAAATATTGCAGGTGTAGTGCAATTTAGCAAGCGGTACAGTTTGAAAGCGGCAAAGTTTGGGAAAATTTGAAATTCAAAGGCAGGAAACGGGTGCAGTCCAATATAGTGTCATAGTTTAGAATGGGTGCGATGCAACAAAATGCTACATCTAAGTATGTGGTGCAATATAGAGCCGCATATGAGTACACGGTGCAATTTCCTGTGTGTAGACAAAAAACGTTAAAAAACCACAGAATTTTCACAAAACTTGATGAAATTCTTGATCAAACCCTCCTTCTAGCGCCAAAATGTGAACCCCTAAACCTGCAAATGCACAACAAAAACAAACAAGTCAATGTGTTAGATAGAATGAAAACAAGCATGAGGGATTCCCCATGAAATCCATCTATTAAAACTCAAACTAGGAAAATCAAGAACACAATGTAAAAACGCATGCAAATCCTAATTATGCAAATAAAATTATGATCCTGTGGGGGAATTGGTGCCAATTGAATGTTGAAATTGGCCCTTTCCCAACTCCTAAGTTGCAATGTGAATGGTTGTAGAATGATCAAATCTCCATGATGAGATTTGAGTATAACCTAGCTATGAAAATGATAAGTATGTGAATGATGGAATGAAGTGCACAAAATTAGCTCTCAATGTCAAGAGAGTAACTTTGCATGAAATTGTGGATGAATATTGAGGAGAGAAGCCTCCAATTTATAGATTTTAATTTGGAAGAGACACAAGATTTGGGAAATGTGGGACTAAACTTTACCCAATGGTTGAATGCCACTTGTCACCATGTGAATGGTTGATCGTTGTGCACATTTTGGCCAAAGTGCCAATAAATGCAATTAGTTTGAATTTGAATTTATGAAATGACTTGTTGAAGAGGGAAGGGAAATGAATTTAATGTCACTTGGCTCAAGGAAAAGGACATGTAAGAGGCATTAAATGCCTTCTTGGAAGGACCAAGCCCATTTGGAATTTTTGAATTCAAATGAGGGAATATTCCCTTTTGATGCCATGTGAGGGAAAATAGAGAATTAAATAAATCAAAGTAATTGATTTATTATGCAAGTTGAATTCTCTAGAGGATTTTAGTGAGAGGGATTAAATCAATCAAGGTTTTGATTTAGTTAATGAAGGATTAAATGATTTGACAATTTTGACTTAAATAGATGAATTAATTTAAATTGGAATTGAGAGGAAATGACCAATTAAATAAATGACTTTGATTTATTTAACTAAGGAGGAATATGTTAGATTAAATGAAATAAGGTTTAATTTATTTTATTTAATAAGAGGACTTTAAAAACCTTAATCCAATAAATGATTTATTTAATTAAACAGAAATGCAAGGTATATTTGATTAATCACTAAAGGAGAAAGACTTAATCAAATGAATAATGATTCATTAAATTAAGAGGCAAAATATGATGAAATGTTGAGAGTGTGATTTAGGAGGAAATGTTCTTAGTAATCAAGTTTAAGTGTGCTGAACCAGAATTGTACATTTTCCATGTCTACAATGTTGTGGATAGTTTCCTTAAAATAGGATTTCACTTAATCAAAATTCTCACAATATCATGAAATCTATGCTATCTTCTAAGGACTATAGATGTTTCATCATTCATTTGCCATGTAAATGTGAACAAAGATAAAGTTTAAAGAGTAGATATGAAATTATAGTCTAGACTAACTTTGCACAATCACCTACTAGCAACAACTGATCAAAAGTATGGACAAGGAAAGCATACACACAACAAAAAGCTTCATAACCAAAGTCAACATACTAAATCCACCAAGGACAGCTAAAATGAAACTAGAACAGCAAAATAACTTTAAAATAGAATTTTAACTAATGGGAGAAGAATCATGCAACATGGGAAGAAACCCATAAATGCACCAAGTCAATGTACTTCTATTAAAGTTTCTATAGCATGCCTTTACAATAACTCAACTCTCTTCAAATGAGAGGAGGGGACCTTTATTTATAGTTTTCAAAAAGAAAAATGAGTGGCCAAGATTCAATTCTATTGTGTGGCCAAGATGCAGTTTACACTAGGGTTTCACCTATCCTCATAAATATTACATTTTTAAAACATATTTTTTCTTTTTCCCTGTTTTATCTTCTAGTGGCAGCACTGTAGTAGTTTTGTCTTTTGTTGTTTTCCCTTTACTACAACTACTCTTTTAGGAATTCTTCAATAATGGCAGGTTTTCCTTTGCGCTTCTTCAAAGATGCATAATCCATGAAGCTCAAGATCATTGGCTGAAGCTTGTCCACCTCCATGATGTTAGATCGCTATGCCTAGTAACTCCATTCTTGGGAGTTGCTAATGAGCTTCTTCCAGTCGTCGTCATACTTCACAGCACTACTTCTTAAAAGCTCAGACTGGGTGAAGGATTGAGCAAAAAAGCTCATGAATTCAGTGGTAACCTCAACTAGCATCCCCTTTTCCATGTTCTTCAAGAAATGAGGCTTTATGCTCTCTAGATTAATTTCAACAGTAGGCATCTCGTACCTCGTAATCAGCTTGAGGTACCGAGCACAATCTCCTATGGCCTCCTTGTCCCACTCAATATCTAGAACTACTCATTCGAGGATATGCTATAGCATTCCCTTCTGATGATAAAAATCTTGTTTCCACACATCCACCAACCAATCATCATCATCCTTGAGGGAAAGGTCCTTCTCCCAAACCTCACTTGGCAACGCGAGGATAGCCTCAATCTTTGGGTAGGTAGATTTGTACTTCCTTGGGAACTCCTCACAGATGTGCCTCATGCCCTCAAGAGTCCTCTGCACCTCCAAGAACTTATTCATTGTTCAGAAAGACAAGTTGATGCTTGTGTTCCCTCTGTCTAAGACCTACCGGACCAAATTTTCCGTGGTCTTATCCAAGTTCCTGGTTCTTTCTAGCTTATTGATTTTCTCTTGGGACAACAACAGTGGCGGGGATGACGATGTGGTAGGCTGCTCATCCGAGGATGACCATTGTTGAATGTACGTCATTAGATCGACCACCTGTGCTTTAAGTTCTTCCTTTGAGATCTTATCCTACTAGATAAGGTGCACCACTGTGGCAACCGATTCTCAAAGGTAGTCAACCTTGTGCTCCCTAGTGGCCACTCCCAAGTTGATGGTGGAGATGTTATAAGTTAATCCTTGTTCTCCAACCACTGGTGTGGCTATTTGTATTGCCCTAGATCCGGAGGCATCCATGGTTACCTTCGATCTGATTCTTGGCCTTTTCTCCTTCTTAGTGCTTATTTGTGCTCTAGTCAGTATTGTCTCTAGCCTTGCCTTAGGATCTTTTAGGGCTAGAGTCTTTTGCATAAGCTGATTCTCCAACCAATCGGGCATTTGGGGCCCCTCCTTCGGTGATTCATGTTGATCCTTGCTACCCTCCACCTTAAGTTCAATGGTTTTGACAATAAGGGCCTCCTACTCAACCCCTGCATTCTCCTTCTCCTCATCGGTGTCCTATACGAGCATGATATGTTTGGTAGGAGACCTGGTGAGAAATTTATTGTTGGAGGGATATTCCCTTTTAGCATCATTTTCCTCTTTATCTTGATCAAACTCATACTCCCCGAGCCTATCTTCTTGTTCATCTTCATGGAGGGATGCTTCTTCATCATGCTCTAGGGTTGTATTATTCCTTTCCACAAGAGACCTACTACCTTCAATCCCTGGAATAATAAATATTTCTTCAATTGTAAGCTTCTCCTCATCTTATTTATCCTCAATCTCCTTGAGTTGCTTGCTTCATTCTGCATCAAGCTCTGGATCAGTCATTTCCCAGATTAATTATGTGTCCAGCTCTTCGCTGCTTTCACTAGAGGATTCATAGGCCACCTCATCGATCTCCCAGCCACCTTGGGTGCTCATGATATTCAAAATATTCATCTTCGGGCCTCTCAGTAGCCTCTAGCTACTATCGCTCGAGCTCATCTAAGATATCCATTGTTGCCTCCATTCTAGGTGGTTTGGTAGGGGGAGGGAGAGTTGGAATGTTATCCATAGCTTAGGCGATCGCAACTTGCACTGTGGGATTTGTAAGCATTCCCAAAATCTCGAATGGCACATTTTGCATATACTTTACGAAGGAATCTGGGAGACTGAGGACATGCATTGTAGTAGTAGAAGCAGATGGAAGGGAAGGGGACATGGAAAATGATGAGACCAACGAGGTCGTGGTAGAGAACGAATCCACCGAAATAACCTGCATAATCAGACAAGTGGAGGCAAGGTGAACAAAGATGTCCACCATAGGTAGAGATGAAGAAACTACTGCAAGAAAATTAGGTAGGACAATGGTAATAGCAGCAACAATCATAGCAGAGAGAGACCTTGGCAGGTCAGCCTCTTCCTCTCTACCCTCAAGGAGCGGATCTTCAGGTATTACCAGCATCTCCACAACCTCAACTTTTTTTCTTTTCTTTTTAGGAGGCTCACCCTCTGAAGCCTTTCAAGAATAAACCTTTAGGTTAGGCACCTTCTCACTCACTTATTTTCTCTTCTTAGTTTTGACAGATGGTGGGGATTTGGGAGTTTCCCCAATTATAGCCATGTCCACCCCACCATCATAACCACTTGGTTCACTTTTGAGTCACTTGAATGTTAAGGTGACTCTGTGTTGCTTTAGTCGGGCCACTTGTTGGTTGATCCATGAATTTGTTCAAGCCTCCATAGGCTTGGTGAGTATGTCAAGGTCATCAACCTCTTGCTCATCCCAATCAATCAAGGACAATGGCATATTGGTGATGGCACTATATCTCAAATTGATCACTGTGCTCTGATATTCTTCAAACTGATATGGAATCCAACACAAGTTCACTCTTCGCATGTAGAGCGCATATAGTGTCGTAACCGTACTTTAAGATCATCTTTATAGTTGGCCCAAAAATCCTCAACATTGTGGAGCTGGGCATACTTAGATCCTAGTGCCTTTATGATATGACCATATGGGTCCATTCGTGGCTGAGTAGTGTGCTGCCTGAAGTGGTACTCAACAAAATCCTTTTCTGAATTACCCATGCATTGGGAGGTATAAATTTTGTACATTCCTTGGCCAAGATCGATAGGATAAGGTGTCCCCGCCAGATGTTTTATGCTTAGATCATTATGAATGTGTCGTAGCTACCAAGTCAGCTCCAATAGTATGATCTAATCGTTGGGGTATCGAGGCAGCTTGTTCGGCCTTTCTGTGAATCCTTGGGTGTGAATGTAAGTGAACTTAGGGAATTGTATATATAAGAAGGTGTAATGCTTAAGAAGGGCTCGAGCACTATGGGAGACCCTTCTCTCGAAATCACCTCCAAGCAACTGGATGATGTAGGAAATGAAGGCATCATTATCTCTGCAGTAGTCTCTCTTGAAGTTTTTGTATTGTAGTTGTGGATACTTGTCATAGGGTTTGACTTCCATCCTGGTGCCTCATTGGGCATTGCAGTCAATACATGATAATGTCGTCAATTGGTGAGTGAATAGACCAGGTAGAACATCATGTAGAACTGAGAGTTCTTCATCACTTTGATAAATTGCTCATGGAAGAATTTTTTGATTATTTCCCCCCAATCAAAGGCAGTGTTACCACAGAGAATTTTCTTGACAAAGTACAACATCCACTCTTGGAAGAAGGCTGTAGTAGGAAGGCCCATAACTTTGCTCAAGAGGGTCATGAGTTCGTGGTAATCCTCGAAGAAACCACTGCGAAAGAGTGTTAGAATCCAAGATCACCTACATGCAAATGGATACCTATCACATGCAAAAGACATTCAGAACAAACAATATCTGTAAACCTCAAAGTGTAAAATGCATTATGAGAATCTGTGATATTACAAAGAGATCAATCCTTATGAAGGAGATCAAGAAACCCTAAATGAAACCCTAGTGTGAACACTTAATAATTAATCAATTATTAATGTGCCTAAGTTTAGCTTAAGCAACTAGAGGAATAAGTGACTTAATTAATTAACCAGTATGATATAATTAATTAAGTATATAACTTATTACTCTAACACCCCCCCTTAAGATGAACTTAGGAGGAAGATGCATGCAAGCAAAGATGGGTCCCAGCAACTAGACCTGATTAGGTACCCATTTACAAATGCAAGAAAGAGGTAGAAGAGGAAAACCCAGTGGGACAAAACCCCCCTACAATGAGATAACATGCTGCAAAGAAGCACTGGAAGAACACTGTAGAGTAACACTGCAACCGCAATCTGGCAAGCAAGGAAAGATACTTCTGTCTACAAGAAACCATATTAGAATCATAATGATGTGACATCAGACTCGATGCCATGAAACACTTGAAAACTCCAAACGGGAACAACCCTAGAATCTATGACGCAGCAGTCAATTATTGAATGATGTATCATTGAAAATGAAGTGCAAAGATGCAAGTTGCACTCTCCCAACTGTCAAAATATCCAAGTAATCTCCAAATGACCCATCAGGCCAAATCTAGAATAATGATAAACTTGGGATATATATAGAAAAAAGTGCATGGACAGCAACATAAAGCTCCTCAATACCTTTCCAACGCCGTAGAGATAGCGAAAATCGGAGATCGTGGCAAAGAGTTATGAGCTTGGAAGCATAAAATAAACATCTAACTTCAACAAGCAATAAATGTAGTAAAACAAGAAAATAAACTGTAAAATAAACTACACCAAATGAAAGTACTCGAAACCAGCTTTCCGGCGATATCTCGTTTGCTCGATTTCGATACTGTATACCCAAGTTATGCCAAAATCAAAAAAATTGCTCTTTTAAGGCAAATAAGGGTTAGGGGGACAAACTGTCGTACGGTCGATGACATCATGCTGACGTCAGCCCTTCACTGCAAAAAAAATGATGGCCATCTAATTGTCGGTGCAAAAATTTGGCCCCCCTGCAAAAAAAATTCGGCCCTTGGTCTTCCATGCGACCGTGGGCGTAGGGTAGGGGGCTGGGCGGAGCCTCTGGTTCTCCATGCGACCGTGCGCTGCGGAGAGGCAGCCCTCAGGGGCTGGTGGGTAACCCCCGGTCATCCATATGATCAGGGCTATGTGTGAAGGGGCCTGCGGGGGTTGGGCCAACAGGCGGAGCTGGGTGGGGGAGCCACCGGTGGTGGTGGCTGCTGGGTGGCCGTCCAATGGCAGAATCCTCTCTACACTGTGAGTGTTGGCGCAGATCCCAAGAACCAGTTTTTAATTTTTTTTAATTTTTTTTTAAATTTGTGCCTTGGAATGTGTTTTGGGGAGGCCATACGGCCTCCCTAGCAAAAAAAATTTTCCTCCCAGATCAAGATCACCAAAATCAGCCAAATGACAGGTGTTCCTAGGGTTTTGAGGCACTGCGAATGCGATGGCGACGTTCGTTTCAACCCATAATTTGCCAAAAAATTGGCTACCCCTAGATCTTGCAGAAAAAATGCCTGTGGAAACCCTTGCATTTGAAACTCACTGAGAAGCCATATCTTTAGATCATGAATAGGCAGCAGCAGGTCTAGAGCTCTGATACCATGTTAGAAATCAAGATCACCTGCATGGAAATGGATACCTGTCACATGCAAAATACATTCAGAACAAACAAGATCTGTAAACCTCAAAGTGTAAAATGCATTATGAGAATCTGTGATATTACAAAGAGATCAATCCTTATGAAGGAGATCAAGAAACCCTAAAAGGGAAACCCTAAATGAAACCCTAGTGTGCACACTTAATAATTAATCAATTATTAATGTGCCTAAGTTTAGCTTAAGCAACTAAAGGAATAAGTGACTTAATTAATTAACCAGTATGATATAATTAATTAGGTATATAACTTATTACTCTAACAAAGAGCTCCTAAGGGAATTTTCTAGCATTGGCCTGCTTATCTTTCAAATAGTACTAATTAATTAGTTTCCTGCATCTCATAGGATCTTTATCCCATAATGCCTTGCATTCCTCTATAGTCAGGGTCTCCATGCCTTCAAAGATAGGGATGTGGAAAGTTGTAGTTATCCCAAGAGGGAACATATCTGCAAGGATGTTTCCATCTCTATCTACTATGGTTTTGGTTTTAGGTTGATACACTTCATAGCATGCCATTACCAGCTCAAGGACCACCAAAGTTGGTAGGAAGCCTACAGCCTTACCAAGTCCACTGCTTCTGATTAGTTTTTCATTTTCTATTTTTGGGTCCACCTTGATTCTCCGTGTAAAATCGTCAATATGGACATGCCTAATATTGGTATATGTGATGTTCCTCAAAAGAGTGATGATTATGGAGTGTAATGGCACCCCTTATAATTTTTACCTCATTTGATCCTTGTCCTCCTTGCCCCAAGGTGCTTTGGCAGCTCCTTTTTCCCTTTCCCTTGGTGGCACCAGACGTTTCTACATTGGATTCCATAAATCCTTGCACACCAAGGTTAGATACACAATCATTATTTATATTTTATAAACACCTTGCACCTAATAAAAAAAACATCATAAGGAAGCAAAACAGGCAATACGGGTTCCCAGGGCCAAAATTCCCTTGGCAGAATATCATTTTGGAAGGGAAAATGAGGCAAGGCACTCCCAATGAATTTCTGATCTTGGATTTGATCAAACAAAGGTTGGGCATGAAAGAAGGCCCATTTTAGGAAGTGGGTCGAAGTCCATTTTTGATTTGGAGTCCTTTTCAGCCACCATTTAGGTGTTCAGGTTTCAACTATAGGAAGGTCATTTGGAACGGTGTAGGGGAGATGATACTCTGGGTACTGGGCTCCAGAGTTCAAGTTTCTAGGGTTGGGAAGCTATCATGTGATGGCCATGCAAAATGGAAAAATGTAGGTGGAAATCCAGGGATGAAAGGCCGAAGGGTAATCCCTAGAGACAAACTTATTAGTTAGGAAGAGTGCAACAACGGACTAAGGGTCGAGGCCTGAAGGTCAAAAAGATGTTCAGGCTCAGCCATTTAGAATGGAAAAACTAGAAAGGAATCCCAGAGATGGAATGCCAGAGTTTGGAGTCTGGACAGTGCCTTGATGTTCGCTTTTTGTTTAGATTTTATGCTTGACAAAAGGGAGACTAGGGTCCAAGAGTCAGAAAGACATCCTATGATAGCCATTCGAAATGGCGAAAGCAACACGAAATTTCGAACATGGAATTCCAGAGGTCGAGGTCCAACAATAACTTGGATGTTTGGTTTTCTGCAATTTTTTTAAGATGGGCATCACATGCCTGGGGTTCGAGGGTCAGGAAGACACTCAAAAAAAGGTCGTTTGAAATGGTGGACGCACAATGAAAACTCGGGAAGGGAATTTTGGATGCCGGCACCTAGGGCCGAGGTGGACACTGTCATTTTTCAAAGTTTTAGCTTGTCCAAGGATGACCGTAGATAGGTCCGGGCCTGAGATGCATCATCCACTGTTCCAAACAACAACAACAAAGAGGTGAACTTCGGTCTTTGATTTCACCTGCCAAATGATGGATTTTTCAATTTTGAATTTGTGGGTTTTTAGGCTGGGGGTACTACCTTACCATATTTTAGTTCATTTTATTGTTTTTACTTGATTTATATGATGATTTCAAAGAAAATAAGATAATGCACACTGATGGTGGACATACCTCAAAACCCCGAAGAAGACTTATGTTGAATTCACGAGGAACAACAAAGCAGAGGTTCAAGCGCGAAGGAGGAGATTGCTAGGTGGCATTTTCTTTTTCAATCACTTATGTCATGTGAAAATGACAGTTGAAAGCTCATTTATATAACCCCCAGCATCATTAATGTCCAATTAAATGCTTAGTATGACAATAGGTGAAGTAGCTGAGTTTAAAGTTTGGGACGGCGGCAGGAAGATCGGGGTCCGATGGCCGAGAAGATGTTGAGCCATGGCAGTTTCAAAAATCTTTCAAGTGAAATGCAAATAGCGATGGGAGATCTAGGGTCTGGGAAGATGGAAGCTAGTGGCAATCTAGGACAGAAAAGTCCAAAGGGAAACCTAGGAAGGGGATCTCGGCAGGTCAAGCCCGAAGGACTAGAAAGACTTCGCGCAACTTCCGTTTGGAATGACAAAACCAAGATGGAAACCTAAAAGGGGAAACCCAAGGATCTAGGCCCGAAAGGAGCCACGAATGCCAGAGAGGCTGACAAGCAGGAATAAACCTGAAATGGCTTAAGATTTAGCATTTTTCCAAGGGGAAAAATTTGGTTAAACTTAAAAGTGATTTTTGAAAATATGATGACCTTTTAGGGCACAGAAATGGGCATGGAAAAAAAGGTGAAGCAAAAAGGACCCGACAAGCAAAAGAGGAAAGAGAGGGTCCCCATTTCTAATGGGGCATGTGTGCAATAGGCACAATAGGTACCACTTGAGAGATAGGAAATTATAATTTCTCTTTTAGTTGCTCCTTCCATGAAGTATTCACGTTTGCTTCAATTTCCTACATGATTAGCATATATATGCTTTGCATATGAATTAGCTCTTAATATAATTGTATATTCCTAATAATTTATTAAAATTCTTTACCCACAACCTTTTATTTGCTAAAATTGGGTTAATTATTGTTAAAGTAAAATAAAGTTATTTTCTTTTAGAAATCACCAAGAGGAAATATTATTTCACTAGAATCAAGCATTCATGGTAGATTTTACGAAGCACAAGAAAAATGTACCATTTTGTTGAGAACAAGGTCAAATATACACACAATTAGACTCTATTAATCATGTCTCTTTTGATATCCTCATACTTACTTTTCCTCGTGTGCCTTGACTATCATTTTAATTTATTAATGGCCTTATGAATATATTACCTTGTGCACTATGATGCATTACAAAAGCAACTACATGCTCTAGGTAGTGCCAAGTACCTACCTTTCACCACCTTCTTTAAATTCCTTAACAACTATGCATTAATTATACTGAAAAGAGGTACAATCCTGACAAGTTAGGGTTCACATCATGGAGCCTTTTATTTATGCACCATGGCCCACCTTCAAAAAGAATGCAACAAAGGAATCTAACATGGAATGCTTTTATGTCACATTCGTCCATGTTGTACAAGGGAGATTGAGTAAGATAATAGCTCATACACTAAGAAAATAGCTTAAAATTGAGGATGAGACATTCAACATCCAAATCTAGGAGAAATTCAAGTCAGGCTTTCACTTACCATGTGAAAGTGGATCAGGTACAAAGAGTACCTAGGTGTGGGAAATAATGGTACCAATATAATTTACATGAACTCAATTTATAAAAAATTTGGTCTCCAATGCCAAAAGAAAGAGAAATTGACAACGAGTTTAACGAAAGGATAGTGACATAGATAAACTCGAGAAAAAATTCCATTGAAAAAAAGTAGGTTTATGAAAGCTCATCGGGTGTAATGGCCTGCTAGGTAAAACCCAAACATTACACAATTTGCACTATGCTTAGACCACCAACACCTGACACTCAAAAACCCAAGAATTTAGAGAAGTAATAAAACTCCAAGGGAACTTAGGATTTATGAGATTCCAAGTTAGAGAGACCATTGATATAACAAAGGGGATGAGAATTTAAGAAAGAGGCCTTCATTTTACCATTTCCTCTGAAATACACAAGCAATGCAAGCAAGAAGCTAAGAAAAGAAAAAAGGGGTCCACAGTTTGCTAAGGAAAAAATGGAGTGTGTTATTGGACCACACAACAACTAGAAACCATCAAAATTGATTGAAAAGAATAGAAGATAAATTCTGAGAATGACATCCATACTCCAAACCTCCACAATCTCTTTTATTATAAATAACCAAAATCTCATTTCAGCATTCCTCTTACTTTGATGAACATAACAAGATCAAATTTTATTGGGCTCATGTGTGTGCTTGAAATTCATTCTATTACACAAATTCAGAACCTTAGCAACTACTTTCATTGACTTACATAGTTTGGTAATTCCTTTTTATCCAACATTATATATTTCCTTGCTACCAATCAACCATTCATAGCCTTGGAAAGGTTATCTTTGTAATTTCCTTGAACATAGCTCTACTACCAATAAGGTGTTTATAGCCCCAGTAGAGATATTTGGATAGCTTAAGAGTTGAAATTTCTCTTTTAATATTTCTTTGATATTCTTTTTTCACTTGATATTTCTTTGGAAGCTCTTTTGCTTCAACTTGTGGGAAATGAAGCGTACTATTAGGTTGGGAATTATAGTGGTAGAAAAGGTTACGTTTTTATTTTTCACTCAATGCAAGTAACCATCATTTCCTGAATTTAGGTAAAAATTCTTTAAATGTAGGTGTTTTTAATCCAATACTAGCTTGATGATCTATGTGAACTAAAGTAAACAAATCTAAAATACTTTCTTAGTCACCCAAAATCAGAAAACTACTTGCATCCAAAATATAATCTACATTTATAGAATTGATATTCCATAATTTTCATTATTCCTTAAATTTCTAATGGTTGAACAAATCTCAAAAAGTAGGACCTAGAAAAAATAAAAAGAAAACCAAAACCAAAAATAAGAGAAAAATACTTACATATTTACAATAATGACTAACTACCTGCACTAGGCTTGAAAATAATGCTTTAGGAACTACCCATTAACAAATAATAGGACATCCTCTCTAATGAGGTTTGTAAGCCTATAGGTTCTATCACCGAGAATTTCAGAGATTTGGTAAGGACCAATCCATAGCTTTTTGAACTTACCATACTCACCCTTTTTCTTGTGGGCTTTGTCCCATCATAGGACCAGGTCAGATATTCTAAAATAATTTACTCTATCCCTCTTGCCAAACCAATGATTAACAACAAAATTATGTTTAGGAAAAGTATCTATTGCCCTAGTATATTTATCATCCAAATTCATTAGTTGTAACAAATGAGCCTTATTTTGGTCATATAATCTAATGTATTCTTAGGTAGAATGCAAAGTATTGATCCTCAAGTTTATGAGCAATATTGGGTCAATTACATAAACCAAATGATAAGGGTAATTCCCCAAGGTGGATTTCATCCTAGTCTTGTTGACCCGAAAGGTTAATTTAGTAGAGAATTTCATTCCTTGGGGTTCTTCTCAATCAATTTTATAATTATATCTAGTAAGTTCTTATTTGAAGAATCTGCTAATCCATTTCCTTGTGGCTAATAAATAGATGAAAATTTCAATATTATATCATATCCAAATGCCTAGATGGAAAGCTTCAAACATGAGAAAGTGGGGCCATTATCATATGCTAGTGCATATGGTACCCCAAACTGGTGATGATGCTTTCTTCTAAAAATTTGATTATTAATTCTATGATGCATTGCTTACTATGGCACACTTTTGTAGACTTGGTACAATACTTAGTAGCAATCAACACATATCTTTGATCGGAAAATGATGGAAGATTAATTGTGCCTAAAAAATATAATCCCCACTATGCAAAGGGATTCATCTCTAGATCATGGGTAGCAATGATTGTTCATTTAATCTTCCTTTGTTTGTAGCAGTTTGACATGTATAAAAAAATTTAACATTCTCATATGTACCTTTGCATATTCTTAGCCAATAATATTCGGCTCTCAGAATAAGGTGAGATGTGGCTAATGGGGTTCCATGAGATGTGCCAAAATTTTCATATAGTTCTTGTGAAACCTCTCTTCTTTCTTGTTCAAGCATCTTAAGTAAATCCCCTCATGGTTTTTCTTAAAGACAGCCCCTCCTTTGATCATGTAGCTCTAGGATTTAATCTTTAAGGCTCTTCTTTGATGCCTCTACATGTTGTCTAGATATTTTTTACTAACTAGATAGTAACAAATATCTGAATACGAATCGTCCTGGTTTTCTGTATCCAGGGTATACTATAAGCTGGATATTTGAGGATCAATATTAGCAATAGATTTAACCAATGCCTTTCCATGAACAAACTTCATGGGTATGATTTCTAAATTAGATTCTTGTAGAATAGTAACCCATTTAGTTCTCTTCTCTCCAAATTTTCTTTGTGTGAGCATCATCTTTACTGATGCATCTAGCATAAACACCTTGACTATGCTCCTGAGGATGTAATGTCAAAACTTCATCACTACCTTAACTAGTACAAATTATTTCTTCTTAATATTTATATACATTAAATCAACCTCTTTAAATGGATCACTCGTGAATGATATGATTTTTTCTTCTTTATTCTCCCCCCTTTACATTAATGCAACCACACATGTACAACCTAATAAAAAATAATAAATTTAGAGAGGTTTATTGTAGCTAGGACTTAACAACACTAGAGCTCTAGCATTGCATATTTTATATTTTCAAAAGTGAGCTTGGTTTGATTCATCCATTCAATTTTAGCATTTTTTTTCAGCATATCATTAAGGGGTCTTACTATTTTGGAAATTTTGGTAATAAAATTCCTAACAAAGTTGATCTTTTTGAAATAGGACTTTAATTTGTTATTGCTCCCCAGAGGTTGCAACTTCATTAGGGCACTCACTTGATCATGATCTATCAAAATACCTCTCAAAAATAATGTGTCGAATTAGTTTACTTTCAGTCACCCCAAATATACATTTCTTAGGGTTCAATGACACTCCATATGTCTAACACTTCTACAATATATCTTTGAGATCAAAAAAATGATATCCTCCATTTTTGGAGAATACTATAAGATCATCAATGTGTATTATAATACACTTTCCAACCAATTCACTAAAAGAGTAATCCATAGCTCTTTGAAACATGGCCCTAGCATTTATTAACCCAAACTGTATCCATCTATAGGTGAGATTCCCTCACTTTGTAGTGAAATTAGTTTTCATCCTATCTTCTTTAAAACCATCATTTGGTTATAACATGAGAACCCATCCAAGAAGGACATCACCTATGCCCCATTAAAAATTTCTAGAACCTTCTAAAGGAAAAGGATAAATATCCTTTTCAGATGCCTCGTTAAGATTTAAGAAATCTAGGCATAACTAAATATCTCCATTCTTCTTTCTAATAGGTACTAGTTTAGTCACCCACGTGGAGTGCCTTATGGGAAAAATAATTCTAGTGAATAGGAGCTTTTGTACTTCATTTTGAATTAGGGGCTCTATGAGTAAATTTAATAGGCATTACTTTTTTCAAAAAGGTTTTACATTGGGTTTGAGTAGGATGGTATGTTTTATGATGGAGGAATCATACATTTTTAGTTCCTCATAGGGAAACTCTATGAATTTCTAGTAATTCCCCAATGCTTGAGAAATATTCCTTCATTCTTATTTACTTCACACTTTACCTATGATCATATTTTTAGGATTTTCCTTAGTGTTTCGGTTATACAACTAATATTTCCCTCCATCATTCTTAGGTAAATATTTCTATTGGAAGAAGGAGATTATTGAAAGGTTTGGCAAGTTGGCAACATGATCATGAATTACATTATATTGGTTGATATAGTGTTGTCACTAATGTCAACATTTTTATGATCAACCTAGTATTATTTGGAAGTGCTATTGAAGATATGTGTATGGAATAAGTTTCTTCGGTAAATATGGTTGTACAGGAAATTGGATAAGTACTTATACTAGCTATTTTTTGGTTCAGTGCACCAATTTTTGGGTCCACAATCCTCCACATTAAAAGATATAGCTCTATGCTTTTAACCATGCTTTTAGGATCATTAGATACAACAAAAATCAATATTTTGTGATGTTTTGTGAAATAGTCTTGAAGATATCATTGATAGAGTTCAACTCTATGTATTGTAGTCATTTGTTTGTTTATTATATCAGTGTGGGAGATTCCAAATTTCTTTGAGAAGAATTTTTTTTTTCTACAGTTCTAAATTTAGACTTACCGATGTTGGCTAAGTGTGAATTTGAAGAAAGATCGAATTTGTAAGTCACATGCATGGAGAAATGTATGTATGATTGAAATTTTGTGTGATTATGTCCAATTCCCAGCCGACCTAATACATGATATATGTTGTGAAGATTAAATATATAATGCAATTTTTTATAGAATCTATTTTAGGTCCATGCAAACCTAAATTTACATATTACACATTTTATTTGAGTGTGAAGAAGCTTTTGAGTCATGTGTGAAGCCGAAAAATCTATTTTGAATTGTTTTTTATCACATCTAATTAGGCCAACCTAATTGATGTATGTGAATGTAATTAGGTATATATATGCAAGAATATTTTGAGTTGTGATGAGGAAGAGAGAGTATAAGCAGCACATCAGGTGTGAAAGGTCTCTTATTATGTAAACATGTGAATGTAGAGGCATGAGATCATAATAAGCATAGAATAATTGAGTGACTGCTAAGCAGAGTAGTATTTTATATTCAAAGCTTCAAAGGAGTTGAAATTAAGCACAATGAATATGTACTTTTAATGAGTTCACATCTTGGCTAAGTAGCCATCTTTGTTTTATATCTAATTCTGGTTGTGAGCCTTATAAGTACAGTGTGTTTTGATAGTGAGCCCCAATAATATATTATATCTAAATATAATATATTGTGAGCTAATCATAACTTTGGTTTTTCCCTTTTTTGATTTTCCATGTAAGAATACTAGTGTTCATGTGTCATGTGATATTTTGTATGTTTTATGCTTTCACTCCTTATTTATTTTAATATGTTTTGGTGATTGGATAAATTATGTTTAAAATTTTAATAGAATACTGATTCAACCCCCCCTCTTAGTATTTTGGGTGTTTAACAATTAGTTCCATTTAAAAATCCTAAAAACTTGAGTAAGATCTTGGAGGTTGAACACATGGCTGATAGAAAGTATCTTGCTCCTCAGGAAGAAAGTTCTACAACTAAACACATAGAAGATAACTGCTAGATTGAAAAATAATAACTCAAAGCATCCCTTTAAGATCTTGATAGGGTTGAAAGTGAGAAAATATTTAGGAAGCAAATGAATCCATCAAAAAGTTGAAGGATAAAATCAAGAAGTTTATAAAAATACATAGGGAAGCCAATGCATAACTGAACCAATAAAATGAGTACATCATCCGATTGAAAGTACAAATAGAAGAAAAAAGGAGAATTATGGAATGTCTAAATGCATTGGTACTAAGAAAGACTGAAGAATATTTAAGACTTGAACAAGAAGTGGTAAATCTTAGATTAGATATAGAAAAGGAAAGAATATATGAGGAAAACTTCAAAAAAAGTACTATAATGCTTGATGAACTGATTGCAATTTAGAAAACTAAAGATTAAGGTGGTTTGGGACATGAAGAAGGAAAAATTTCAAAGGAAAATTAGAAACCTAACAAGGTTACCAATCAAAAGAAGACTCAAGGAAATGGAAGAAAATTTATAAGTCAAAGAAGCAATACTAGAAGACCTCTCATCAAACCACCAAATCCTCAAACGTATGCATCTTTCAATGGTATATTTTTTTTATGCAATAAATTTTGACATAAGGCAATAGAATATAGGGGTAGAATGAATCAAAATGTTGGATACTTCTCTGGACAATGTTTTGCATGCAAGGAATTCAAAACTATTGAATGCAGAAGTAAGATGATGAATAGATGTAATATTGGGAGAATGGCTCAATCTTTTAGTGGTAACCGCTATACATGCAATATGTTTGGACAAATATCTAACCAGTGAAGATCAAGGAAGATTAGAATTCATAAAATTATTGTATGCTACTCTTGCAACAAGCTTGGACATATTTCAAGAGTTTATAGAAGAAAAAATAGAAGATAGTCCAATTTGGTAAAGAGGAATGAACTTGTGAAGAAAATTGATCCTACTAAGGTTAAGAAGGAAATGGACAAGATATGGAGAAAGAAATAGGAATCTGAGAACATAGATGAATCAAGAACTTCAAATGTATCTATGCCTCCCTCTGATGTAGATAATTCACTTGGAAATTAAACCTAGGAATGATCTTAGGGGAGCAATAATAGAAAATTATAATAGTCCCTTAGAAATATGAGGTGTTAATATGTGACATGAAGATATATCATGGAAGAGAAATTTATGAACCTATAGAAGAAAACTATGGTAGAAAATATTTCAATGTGGCCATTTGTAGAGCACGAGAAGATGTTTGTAACCACATTTTTTTTGGAACATCATCTTTTCGGTTTGAATCATTTATTGCAAGGGTTAGGTGAAATTAGAGAGTTAAACTCATATGTGTGAATGAAAATTCATTTATCGAAAGACACTGAAAGAAGAAGAAAAGAAGAAAGATGTGTGGAAGGGTTGAAAGAATGAGCTGGAAGATAAACATCAAGACCTTGGTTCGCTGAGCTATTAAAGAGGTATTTTTACAAATGTTATATATTTTTGTCTTCCAAAACAATTCTCTAAAATAAATTTAAATATATTGAAATTACCAAAAGTATTAGACAATTCACAAAGACCCCAACTAATGTTTTAGAGGCATTCTACTAAAGTATTGTTGGGTGATCCTATGGGTGCATTCTCTTGCACTCCTATTGGGGTTTTAGCTACTGAAGATATTAAGGCATATATTTATGGGAAAATTGAAGAAGTATCACTTGGTAGGTTATCTATTCTATGGACTATTGAGTTGGAAGAATAATATGATACCCTAAAACTTGAGTACAAAACCCTAAGTGAAAAGAGGTTGGATGTCAAGTGAAAGCTTCTTAATTTTAAAAATTAGAAGTATATAAGAATAGTATTGAGTAGAATTCATGACCAATTCATATGGACTGATGACCCTCACTCAATAAAAAAGGAACTAATTCAGGATGTAATCAGTTTGTGGTCCACTAGACTAGTTCTTGATTAGAAGGAAGTTGATATAAAGGATATAATAGAGAAAAAATGTGCTACTCTTGAACAAAAGGAATTCACAGTGAACTATATTACAAACCTAAAAATTATATTTGTAGTCATACTTATTTTTTAGAAAATTTACCAACCAAATAGTATAAGCTTTGTCCCTCTTATTGGAGTTCATATGGCCCTTAATATGATTGAAAGCAATGTTGACTATGACCTTTGTGAGTTTCTCTATAAAAATTTGATGGAGAACCTAAGAGACATTAAGAATAAGAAGTGTACATTCCTATATGGAACCCTAGTAATTTTCATGTTTCTCTACTTCTTGAAAGAAGTACCAGTGGTTGGACAAGTAAATTAAAAAATGTGGAACCAATTGCACATAAAATAGAAAAGTACATGAGAAACCTTAGAAGTATGGATGATCAAGAAGATTCCCTTGCACCATTCTTTGGAGTATTCAAGAGAAAGATGAATAAGAGAATGAAGATTCATAGAGAAGTGGGGAAGAGATATTCAAAATACATTACCTTTCTTATCTCTAGTGATTTTTGCTTTATTGAAGCTATCAAACCTAGGTCAATTTGGATCTCAAAGCTAGGTTATGAAGTATCAGAGGATGATATATTTAGCTATGCAAAATCCCTTTTAAGTAGTCTTGAAGATACTAGGAAAATAAAGGTGACTGAAAAGGCTTCTGGTAGTTCTAAGAGAGTTGGTAAAAAGAGAAAAGTTGTAGACAATCCTCTCATTGCTAGTAGAATCAAACAAGAAATTTTTGATATTGAAAGAGTTCATGAGCATGAGATTGGTGTTAGGTCTACAAATGTACAAGGTTTAGATGACTTTTTTAGAGACCTACAAGAGGTAATCCCTAGTACAAGTATTGATGTTTCATTATCTAATATTAAAAATATCAATCTCTTGATCAAATCATTTAAAGACTATGTCTCTAGATTAAGAATTCAAATTGAAGCTAAAACTAAGACATGGGTTTTCAAAAATAATTTGGTGAACATCTTAATAAGATGCACAAAAGCACATCAAAAGGTTACAAAATTATTGAGAGAAATACAATACTATGTGGATGAAGCAAGGAACATACTATCATACTATATGAAATGGTCAAACATCACTCAAGGTATAAAGGATGACATGAGTACAATTGAGACTTAGATAAACATTGCTGCATATTCTTATGATCTAGTGAAAGACAAGAATGATCTAACTTGGATATCTATAATCGATCTTCATGAAAAATTATTCACCTTATAGATTCAAAGAGATGAAATGATCAAACAACTTATAAAGTTAAGGGACTTAGTGAAGACATCGCATATATCGGCCTCAAGTGCTCTTGGCAAGAATAAAAATATTTTAGAGGGAAACCTTTATCCCAATACTATGGAAGAAGGAGAATAAACTCTATTATAACTCAAAATTCTATAGAGGAAACTTACTACAACAAAGAAATAGTGGGAAGAAGGAATTTTTGAGTGGCAAGACACTTTTCAAAAGCTTCAAGATTTTGCATCCTTAGGTTAACTATTCTTTTCAAAAAAAAAGATTTTTTTTCACAACCTTTTCCATTGATGTCAATTGGGGAGAGAAGAGATAAAAGGGGAGTGATGGTAATGAAGAGGCAAGATTTCCTATTCTTATTATGCATGTTTCCATAAATGACAAAGGGGGAGATTTTTGGAACTTTTGGGAAGTTGGAAACATGAGCATGAATCACACTATACTACTTGATCTAGTCTTTCCATGATTTTGACATTGTTATGATAAACCTAGCATGATTTGGAAGTGCTACTAAAGATATGTGTATATAATAATTTGCTTTGATAAATATGGTTTGATAGGAAATTAGCTAAGTACTTCTACTGACTATTTTGTGGTTCAGTGCATCAATTTTAGGGCCTACACTCCTATACACTAAAAGATCTAGCTCTATGATTTTAACCATTCTTTCAAGATCATCAAGTACAATGGAAATCAATATTATATGACATTTTTTTAAATAGTCTGAAAGATATCATTGATAGAGTTCAACTCTATGTATTATAGTCATTTCCCTATTCATTATATTGGTGTGGGAGATTTTCCATTTATTTGAAAAGAATTTTTTTGTGTTGTATTTCTAAATTTAGACTTACTAATGTCATCTAAGTGTGAATTTGAAGAAATATCGAATCTAGAAGCTGTGTGTATAGAGAAATATATGTATGATTGAAAGTTATTGTGATTAGGTCCAATTCCTAGACGACCAAATACATGATATACATTGTGAAAATTAAATATATAATATGGATGTTTATAGAATCTATTTTAGGTCCATGTTGATCTAAATTATGTAATACTAATTTTTATTTGAGCATGAAGAAGCTTTTGAATCATGTGTGAGGCTGAAAAATATATTTTTATTTTTTTGTCACATCTAATTAGGCTGACATAATTGATGTATGTAGATGTAATTGGGTATATATATGCAATAAAATTTTGAGTTGTGATGAGGAAGAGAGATTAGAAGTGGAACATTAGGTTTGAAAGGTCTCTTATTATGCAAACATGCAAATTTAGAGGTGTGAGATTAAAATAACAGAAAAATTGTTGAGAAACTACTAAGCAGAGTAGTATTTTGTATTCAGAGCTTCAAAGGAACTAAAATTCAACACAAGGAAGATGTAATTTGTATCAATTCACATCTTGGCTAAGTATCAATAATTTTTTTGTATCTATTTTTTGTTTTGATCCTTATAAGGACAGTGTGTCTTCACAGTGAGCCCTTGTAATATACTATATTCAAATATAATATATTGTGAGCTAATCCTCACTATGATTTTTCCCTTTTCGGGTTTTCCATGTAAAAATAATTGTGTTCATGTGTCATGTGATCTTGTGGATGTTTTATGCTTTCATTTCTTATTTATGTTAATATATTTTGGTGATTGGATAAGTTGTGTTCAAAAGTTGAATAGAATATTGATTCACCCCCACTCTCAATATTTTGGGTGTTCAAAACTTAATAGTGGATTATCTAATATAAATCAAACAATCTCTCCAATTCAATGATTCTTTTTAGAATATTATTATCTTTTAACCAAGCCAAGTCATCATCATGTAGTTCACCATCAAGGAAATTTACTTCTTCAATTATCTAAGATATAAAGGTACTTGAATTGGTAATGAAATCCAAAATTTTACTGTCATTCTCAAATACTTGCAAATTAGTAATGTTATCTGAAACTAAAGGCAACTATACCAATTCAATCATTAACTTTCTCAAGTTTGAAATTTCTAATGACTCCAAGGTACTAGCGAAAATGGCTAATGCATTGACTCTTTATTATTAAACCTCTATAAAATGTGTGTAATATTAAAAGAATCAAAAATCTCAATCAAATCCCACACTCAATGTCTATAACTTGACAAGAATTTATAGTGACATACTCTTTCCTAACTTTCTTGATGAAATTTGAAATCACCAAATACTTTGAGAATCTTAACCTTTTTCTTAATAGCGAGCAACAAACCATGGATAAGGGCTTCATATTTTTATACATTGTTAGTACATTGAAATTACAATTTATAAGTGGAAAGGAATGACTTATCCTGGGGACTAATCAATTCAACCCTCACTTTGGTCCCTTGTTTGGATTTTGATCCATCAAATTTGAGAATCCAACCTTGCTCTTTGGTGCTTTTAAACTTAGCATATTTATGAGTTCATAGGTTTATTCCTTCAATCCACACTACATGTGTTTTATCATGAAGAATTTTAGACTCACACTCACTAGGAATTAGAATTTATAGGCAACACTAATTTACAACTCTATGGATAACTTCTAGGAACATCAAATAACTACCATTTGAGTACACCAAATTATGCAACTTGCACCAACCTTGTGACAACAAACCTTTCAGTGAATCTTTAGTTATTTGGCCTTTGTGTGGTTCTCTAACAATGAACTTTTAATTTTTTTCCAAGTGACTATCTTATCCTTCAAAACATTCATAATCATATTATTAGCACATTTTTCATTAGAGTTATTGGATCATGCTTTTCTACATTGTACATAACAAACTCTTCTATCTTAACTTCAAAAGTTTTATTACCATATACACTTGATTCCACATCGATGTATAGAAATTCATTTTAATAATTGTAATTAATAATCATATGCTTCATACACTATTCCCTCCCTATCTTAATCTGGTTAGGATCTCCTTTCTAGGGTAACCACATATGCAAAAATTCAATAGCCATATATCCATTCAGAGTCTTTGAATAGTATATACTAAACAACATCCCATATGTATTTGGTAGCTCGACTACTTGAATTTCAATAAAGTATTGAATCCTAGGATCTTATGCTAACTATGTGTGAATATTTTGAAACTCTCCAACTATGTTTACCCTAGTCTTTCCCAAATAATTAGCCTTCTTTAAGGAACTAGCTAGGGTTAAACCCAATGTTTAGCATATAGAAAAAGGAATCACATTCATTGAGTCCTCTAAATATATGAAGAAGTTATACAGATTCTTCAAAAAAATCCTAAATATCAATAGAAATTGTGGTGACTATCTTCCCTTTATATAAAGCTACATGCACATCTACCATAGGAACAATATATTTTTCCTTCATTTTAATAGAGCCATCTTTCATCTGCATCTCTTTGCTAGTCTAGATTTCCTTGGGAAGTTACTCTAATGTGTTTAAGAAATCCTTTCTGAATATAGGTGTTTTAAGTAGTCTTGATAAAGACAAACTAATCTTTACCTTTATAATTTCTTCTACTAGATAGGTAGTCAAATTACTCTGCTCGATAGCTTCAATCTTTTTGCTTCAAGGAGGATTCTGAGAATTTTTATATTATGAGGTGACTTTTGGCAACCCTGAATTATTATTAGATTTATCATCTAGTGGCATACTAATGTTGTTAGGAAGGATTGACATAGACAAGATTCCTTTGAACCTATTCCCACCATTGGTATTACTCCTTAGATTGTAACTATGTACCTTTTGATACTATTAGAAAGCTTGAATCTCATCAGCTTCATCTTGAGGCTCTTTTTCATCCTGATAAGGGAACCAATAAGTTTCCAAGGTCATGGATAAACTATCTCTGCAATCATAGGTACTAATCCCAATAAAAATAGGTGACTCATAACACACATAACTATCTAGTACCAGTGATAAATCATATCCTACTATGATTAGTTCATTTCCTTGGGTTGGGTGCAAATCACATTGATTATTATGATACATTGAAACTAAGAAAATAACTAACATGTTTTTAAACTATGGACAGTCAACTTCCTCATGAGCATTGGTATTATGAATCTTGCACCGTTTTTTCATGGAAATTTGGACCAAGTTTACTTTGGATGTGGACCGATATTAAAAAGAGTTAGCTTTATCCAATGGTGTAGATATTCTCCCATGATTAGGCGATGTATTCCAAAGTATAGGCAGTCTATGATTATTATATGTGTGAGCTTGTGAGTTATGGTTATTATTTTGTGAATAAAAATTTGGATTCCTAAGCTATGTAACCTTAGTCATTAACCTTGTAAATTGAGCTATTATTTCCTTAATTTCCTCTTTTCCATCTTGAGCCTTCACTCTCTAGCTCTCTTGAGCCTACATAAAGAACTAATTTTCATTAGGATATATCTTAGTGATAGCAAGGCTAGGATGTGGGACTAAGGATTAAATTTTTCTAGGTTGAAATAAACTATTTTATGGAATGGTCCCATTCTATATTGTTATAGTAAAAGGGTTAGAGGTCGTTGTTTTATTAAGTGAGACTCCATTCATGTGTGTGATGCAATAATTATTCAAACTATTCCTATTGTTCATAGGCAATCCACTTTTGAAATATTTAATTTCTCAATTCACACTTATATATTCCATGTAAGATTCATTTAAGATGGGTGATCCCATAATACTGGTTTACAATTTTTGGCCAAATTGGACACTGAACTGATCTATTTAACTGAATCTTCACTTTCAAGCACCTATAGTGGCTAAACTGTGAGGAATTTGAAAATGATGCAAAGTAGTGATTTGTGACATTTTGTCTATAGATTCTAAATATATTTTTTTCAAAAATTTTGGAATCAAATTGCACTTCTTTTTCCATCTCCTTCAAAAACTAGTTTTTTTAAGTAAACACCATTTTTAAGGAGTAATACTCACCATATAAAACATTAAGTTTTCTCCATGAAGGATAAAATTCTATTTTTTAGAATTTAGATTTGTAACTATGATATCTAGTGATTTAATTTGGTTTCATAGTGTTTTATTGAATATTTTTATCTTAATCAAGTTTCGAAGTCAAACCAATTACAATTTAGACATAGGTAGACTATATACAACATAATTTTTTTAATATGTATCAAAATTCAAAAAAAAATTTGTTGGATCAAGGATTGCAATATCTAGTGCACTAACATTTTTTATTTTTTCTTGATAATCTACCATTTTTCCACATGTTTTGAACAAAGAGTTTGATTTTCGATGAAAAACCTACATTCACAAGAAATAAAAAATAAATATAATAATAAAATTAAATTTATTTAAAATTATAATTTTTGGGAAGCTTATAATAAGGACTACACAAAAAATAAATTAAATGAATTCATTTGATCCCCCAAAAGGTAAATCAAATGTGGTTTTTTATCAACATTTTCATAGGTGTAAAGAAGGCTCTGTTATAGGTATGGTTTAAAAATAGCGGGGTTCTATCTTAGGGGGTTTGATCTAAGGTGGTTTGATCAAACCATATTCAATTGGAATCATTTAAATGAAACTTTTCAAGGATTAAATCATTATATTTCTAAAAATATGTGATTTCAACAAAAAATAGGATCTCCCAAAAATTGTAAACTAGTATTGTGGGATCACCCAGATAGTAGGAGAATTTACCTTCCTTTTCAAAAACATTATTTTCAATGGATCAAATATGGTGTAATAAATAGAAAGGGTGGATAGATTATCCAAAACATAAGGTGCTTGTAACCAAAAGAATTCCTTTTAGAATATATCATTAAAATTTGTAATAGGTTTTCTGTTAAATCACTTGAGTTGAGAAAACTAATTATTTAATAAGGAAAGATCTACTAGAATTATAAACCTAGCTAGGAATTGATCTTGCATATCTTTCCATGTCTTGATAGAATTATGAGGAATATTTATGTACAATTGGTAAAACTTGTCACTCAATGTATAGGGAATCAACCTACACACAACATCTTCATGTTCTATTCTAGCTCTAAAGCATGTATCCTTGAATATACTTATATGTTCTTCCATGTCCCTATGGAGATAATACTTTCGACATAATTTATCTATATTTTTGGAGGATAATTGTATACAAAAAATTGAATATGAGACTCTATGTTGAAGAAAGCCATCACTACGGGTGCAAGAGGTACTATAGTGGCTTGATTTCATCGGACTACACCAAAAAACCTTAACCTTCAATCTCTAGTTTATGTACAACCACCAAGCTCTATAAATTCCACATGAGAATCACTAGACTAAGACTTAGTAACCCTATGAAACTTTAGTTTCCTTGGGCTTCAACAAAGAAAATGTGGCCCTCCTTCTAGTGCCAATTTTATGGGAATGAGTGCTACACACACACACACCAAAAGGTAGATAAATTCTCTCCCAAATAATGTGGGAATCTATCTGTCTGAAAATATCCACTATGAACACATAAATCTAAAGGTAACCTTAGTTTGATCCCAAGGCTAAAAAATGTCAGTATTTAGCACTCTAGGTTCACTCACGATTCATTGTGTAAATTGATATTAATCACAAGGGGTCTAATATTTCTTACCTTGCTAACTGGTACCCTAAGTATCATTAAATAATCTTGGTCTAATCACACATGTATCACTTCACAACTTCATGAAAACTAAATAATTTCAATAATATTCCATGATTTCAAATTATTTGTAAATAATCAACAAATTTAATATAAATTAATTTTCAACCTCACAGAAACAAAATATTTACAAGAATGCTCCATGCATTTATCATTTTAAAATATTTTTTAAAAAATATTCAACATCTACTCTAAAATAAAGCATGAAAGTCTTAAAATTTAAAGTTTCTCCTAGCTATTACCCACACATACACCAAGAAACAAACTAAATCAAAGAAAAACACTCTATACTTCACTAGATTGCTTCACAGCTAGGCATAGAATGATGCAAGAATTTTAAAGAGACATAGAATCATTTATCATGGAATAGTGTCAATGTACACCCGAATCTAGCACAACACACAAACTTTTTTGATAGGAACAAACAATCAGCTATGTATGATTTTGTCTCAAGAAATAACTTTAAATTTTCTTTGATATTAATTAGCTTTAAGTTTTTATGCTAGAATGGAATAGAGAAAATGAAAATTAAATAAAACTAGAAAAAAATTTAGATGTTTGAAATTCCACAAATTTTGAACTTAACTAAAATGAAACAACTCCCAACCTTTTATAACAAAAATGCAACCAATGAGTTCCACTAGAACACATGAAAGGGATTCCAAGGAAAAAATCATAACATAGGATAGCACACATGGAACTTGGCACAAGAATCTTCTATAATAAGTCAATAGACACTTTTACTTTCTTCGGCACTTAAATATTTCACACTTGAGTCTCGAGACACATGTTCTTTCATACAAAGTGTAACATTTCTCTTCAAAACCTCTGAAGCTAGTCAACTTACATCGGGTCCGAGAACAAGCTTACAAAATTCATTTCAATTGATCTATCATCACATCTACCCAAAAACCTTAGGTTTCCATTATCCAATCATAAGAACTTTTTCACTATATACCCCATCTCTGGACTCATCTACTTCTTCTTCTATTGATACTTCTTAAAAGAAACTAACACCTGATTTATATGTTCCTTAGGAACACTGTGCCATTTTCCAACTATACTTGTGCTTTGCATACTCTTCCACTACTTCATTCATAGCTTCATTCCTCTAAAAAATTTCTATCTCATACCTATTCATGTGATTACTGCACTTTATCACCTCATCAGTAACTTCCTAATTGAAAGAATGAATAGGCTCTTCATTTATCTTCTTGATCCATACTTTAAAAACCCTTTCTTTTGCATCATCTTACCCAATACTTTTGGGATCAAATTTTTTTTGTGCCAATATCTCAATGAGGTTCAAATATTTATCCATTATATTTTCACTCTTTACAATGACCTTTTCCAATCCACTCACACATTGCAAAATATTATCACCTTCCCAATTTAGCTACAATCTCCATTTCTTCAACATTGAAACTTCTTGTTCTATAATCACCTTTTCCTTTATCAACTCTTGGAATTCTACCCTGAGAACTACCTTTCACCACTACATCTCTATGCTATTTTTCTCCATACAATCTCTACACTCATTCGTGAGCCTTATAGACTTATTGAACCATTTTTATTCCTCTTTATATTTACCAACTACCTCCGTTATTGATTCTTCAACCTATCACACCAAATGATTTATCTAATCTTCAAACATATTTATCTACCCTGCTGCCCCAAATGCTTTATCCACTTGTTCTTTTGACATCAGCACTGGATTTGGTGGCAACTCAATTAGGGACTAACTGAGTTGAGCTATAGCTTGGATAAAATTATCTAAATATGAAACTCATTCTTTAAATTCTCTCTTCTCCTATTTATCCTTCCTCATACAAGAAGTAGTAGCTTCCAGATTCATTCTCATTTTTTCCAATTCCTACTCCTACGAGGAATTTCCTAAGATGATTATAGTGACTTGATAATCCATAACTATTACTTCATGCTTCTCTTTTTCTCATGTAGTAGTGGCTATTTGGAGATTTTTTTCCTCTATTTGAGGTCCACTTGATAGCATGCCTAATTCTTCCTTTATTCTTAGGCTTAGGGGTTTCTATCTCTTGTACTAAACTTCTGAAATCAAGAGGAACCGAATCCACTTCCACTAGTGGAGGCAATTTCATGACTAACTAGTCAGGTGATTCATCTTTCCTTATTTATTTGTGACCTTGTTCTCCCAAGACAAAATTTTTAAGAACATTCTTCTCTAACTCTTTTCCATTTCCTGTTATAAACCATGAGTCTTTTACATCCTCCACTTCTGGTGGCAAGGACTCTAGGTTACCATGACCTAAATTACTACATTTTGGATCTCCTTTCTCTCTCTCTTCATGGTTTATGTTCTCTGGTTCTATCCTATCCTTCTCAACAACCTCCTCTAGAAAAAAAATTCCATGTTGTCCTTGGGCATCAGGATATTGGTTGTTCCTCTACTCCTTATCCAGGTTTTGAGAAGGTTCGAGATCTAGGTTTATTGCCCATCTTGGGGTTGCTAGACAATGGTTTCAATCTCCCTTGAAAAAGGTTGATCTTCACCTGCATGATCATCAAGAGATTATTTGTGCTCTTAATCCTCATCTATTATGGAAATAGGGCTTTACATTGTAGTGCCCTCTATTTCTCTTTGTGGAGATACTACCCTTCCTATAGTAAATTCCTTAGGATTTTCCATCTCTTGGGTGAGTTGCCACATTATAAAATTTATTTGTTTTTTATCATTTTTACATGTTTCAATATTCAAAAACTATTCTATCACAAGTTACATCATTGAGCTCCCTCCAAATTTCTTATCCTTAAACTGTTGTAGTAGTAAACTATTTTTCCACCTCCTTCACAACTTGTTCTACAGTCACCTTTGACTCCTCCTCTGTAAACAAGGGTGTTCCGCCTAGATTCTACCTAATTTTTTTCATTCTAATAGAATTAAAAGAATTAAACATAGCATCCACTTGTTGTGATGCCAAAATTTCCCTAACATACACCTTTTCTTTCATAACTTCTTCTTCTGAGGTCAAGTGTTGTGCTCTTGGAAACACTGTACAAGAAGATTCCATCATAAAAGTTTTTAGTATATTAATGGGAACAACAAAGGTTTCTTTGCTTGGATAATTTAGTTTTGAAGCCATTCAAAATCCTTAGCATGGAACATCAAGGATTGAAAACTACCCTATTCAATTAGTCTTTCTTGAACAACTCTTCTTTTATTTTGCACACCCTCATCATACCTTAATTCACTCACCATATTTTATTTTCTCTTTTTTCCTTATGGTTATGTGAGTGTCATCCTAGATTCTCTTATCACCTAGAGGTGTAGACACTTTAAAAAATGTCTTGAATAGTCTTACACACTTGAATCCAATATATTGACATCATTTTGTCTTAGACCCATCTTTTTTTTTCTTGTTTGATTAAATTAACCTAGTTATTTAATTGAATGCCTTATTTTCATCTATTGACCTAATTGACCTAATTGGGTTAATTTAACCCTCTCACACTAACATCTCACCCTATTTAATTAAATAATGAAAATTATTTATTTTAAACCCTAAGTCCTCTCATTTAATTAAATAAACCTAAACTATTTAATTAAATATCATATTGCATCCCCTTTTTCATTAAATCAATTATTCAATGGATATCGTATTATTCCTCATCTTGCACATTAAAATTTACTTTTAATTACTAAATTTTATTATTTCCATCCCATCCACTTGCATAGGGAATACTCTCCTATTTTCCTCCAAAAAGGGAAATGATTATTCAAAACAAACTTTGAAGCAACCTTTTAAAGTTGTTGGAAAGTGTCTTTGTCTAAATCAATCTTATCCCTTGATTTTTAATTCATCCATGTAATATTTGATTCTCATCCATTTATGATAATCCTTGATCCATGTTTCTCCCTTCACCTAATATTGACCATTGATAGGTCAAATTGATTTGAGTGCTTGATTTCTCATTTTCTCTCCTATAAATAGATCACTATTTGGAGAGAAATGGGTCCATCTTTTGATAGAAAAGTTATGCCATTGAAATTCACACTCACTTGCATACATATTGAGCACTTTTATTTATCATATTAGATCAATTTACACATATAGTTAGCTTAAGCATCCATTAATAGCTTCCATGCTAACATAGCTTGCATCCATTTTTAGAATAATTTAAATCTATGACTTATATCTTTAATTTTTTTTTACATTTAGCATATATTTCATCCAATTTATCAAAATTTTAGCATTTAGAACTCATCTTTATCATAGTAAACTAGTTTTATATCATCTTTCATTCATATCTCATAAGTTCCATTAGTTTTCTTCAATAAAACTGATTGAAACAAGCTCATATTATCCAAGGGATTGGGAAAGGGTTGCCATTCCACACCAATGTGACACCACTCCCCCAATAGGATAAAATTTGAGTTCTTAGAATAGGGTTTTGTTATGATTTTGTGTTTATATCATGTTAGTTTAATGTATTAATAGTTTTGATGATTTTGAAAATCTTATTGGGATCATTTCTTAGGGGATTTAATAGGGTTTAAATTCATTTGGATCCATCATATTTAGCTCACACTATGAATTTGGTCACATTCTAGCACTAGGAGGGCCATACTAACTTAATCTGATGAATTTCTCTTTAAATTGTTGTTTTCTTGTGTTTATAGATACAATGACACTCTTGATGGATTCGGCGATGCATCTGATACACATCGCTATATAGTGAAACACTTTGGTTTAAAATAAACAACACAATTAATTCAACGATGCATGTTTTAATTTTTCCACCACATATTTAATATAGCAATGCTAACATGTCTTTAATAAACATCATAATTTTCATTATAGTGACACAATTGATGTCATTGATTTACTGTAGAGTGATGCACACGATTTTCATCAAAGTGACACACTTCTAATATGGTGACATGTTTGACAAATTTAGCAATGCAATTGATTTCAATGACACTTCTTACTGGTAAAAAAAATATAGAGCTTATTTTCACATGTTCTTTAAATTTTTGTTTTCATATGCTCTCTAAAATTTCACTAACACCTACTTTTTCATGTGAGGCTAACTGGTTATTCATATTTGGGTAAAAACTAGGAAATTGTTTACCCCAACTTGTTGGGGTCATAACTTTCTACTCAGTGCTTGGAATTCGAATCCATTTGCACTGTTGGAAAGGTCTCCAAGAGTACTAATTAAATCCCTAAAAATATGTTCCTATGATAATAAATTTTAAGGGACCAATGCAAGTTTCAATCCCAAACTCCACTCCAAAGGCCTCTAAAAACACAATTTACTAGAACATAGAAAAAACTGATTTATTTTTGAAAATTTTGATTTTTGGTTTTTCTTATTTCTAGTTATTGTAAAAGTGTATTTACACTTATGGGATAGTTATAACCCATTATCTACTGCTTTTCTTTAAATTTTAAGACCAACTAAACTTCCATTGGATTTAAAATTTACATTCAAAGTTTGTTAAAATTGGACCCACACATCCTCATTTTTCTATATCGATTAAAATTGAACAAGATAATCAAACACTTACACTTGGTACTTAAAATGAACTCATTGTTCTTTACAAGGTTAAAATGAATGATTTATTTCTTGGTTGTGAAAAACTTGTAGTGTGTATCCACTCCCCTTGTGCTTTTGTACAATCTTTGGTGAAGAGAAACAATCAAGTGTACTTTGTTGGATGTGTGCACTTTTAGTACTTATCCACTCCCCTTGTACTTAATCTAATCTTAAGTGAAGAGAAATACTCAAGTATACTTTCATGATTTGTGTCACCCTTAAGAGAGGGCTTAATATGAGACACACCCCGCAACAATAAAATCATAGTCAAGTTCTTACAAGCATGTTTAGTAGTGGGCCTTAAATGAAAGATGTAAAATCATGAGAAATTAGCATCAATCTATGCCAAAAATAGACTACACCTAATCCAACACTTTAAGTGTAAAAAAATGGGTTAAATAGCCTTATATGGTCAATGGTTTAATTTTGGTTCTAGTGTTCTTGGGTTTTCATCACTAAGAACCTTGTTTGAATAGCGGCCAACCTTGTCTATCCTACAAATTTTTCAAAGTGGTGCATTGGAACTTAGATTCCAAGAAGGTACTTTCAATGTCTGATTTTGATTAAAGTGTAGAGTTTAAGACTTTATTCTTAACATACCTCTAAACTCTTTCCTTAATTTCATGTAAAATCATCTCTTCTACTATGAAGGACATGAAGCTAGCCCACTAAGAAAAATGTACCCAATTGAGCTAGGGATGTTATATTTCTTGTGAGTTAGTTTAATAATTTGCTTGTTTCCAAAACATTTGAAACACACATCAACATGACTCATCAAACTTCAAATGCTCTAGTTTAAGCATGGATACCTTTTGAAAGGTCCTAATATTTATGCTTATCCTAAGGATTCTATCCTTAGAGACTTCTAATTATTTTGGCTTATATCTAAATCCATACTTTCCAAAGGTTAACATAGGGAACTATGTTCTTAGCTTCATGATTTTTAGAAAATGGACTTTGTAAAATGAAGGTTTCTTTGACATAAACATTTTAGTTTGAACATTAATTAAGACTATCTTGATGTGGTAATGAAACAATCTCACTTAAGTAAAGATTAAATCAAATGAACACCCCACATTGATGTATGTTTTAACATTGACTTCCCAAAACAAGAAAATTGAGAAAATGAAAACATTGCAAGCATTGAGTCCAAATTCTATTTTCAAAATCATTGGCTTCTATTTCCAGCATCATTGAGCTCTATTTTACAAAAATATTTGAGTTCTTGGAGTATTATCAATGTTATAGGTATAACATTTTTCTCACTACCTTGGTCTTGCAAAATGAAGGTTCATTCTAGATTAACATTTTGGGTCAAACATTTCATTCACCCTTCATCATATTTCACCTTTAACTTCACCAAATTTTATAAGCTTTTGGACTCACCAACACTTTGGACTTAAACATTTATCAACCCGAACCCTAATTTAGCTACTTTTTTGTGAAATGGATCCTTTTCTATGCATTTAGTTAAGTTAGTTATCACATTTGTTGACTAGCTTATCCTTAAGGTCACAAGTCTACCTTAAATATTTACAAGTTCATTGACACCTTTATCCATGATATCAAAACAAACAATCGTATACACAAAAAGTATTGTCCTAAATATTAGAAAGTTCATTCTCCATATCATTCACCCTTTTCATATTTCATTCACATAATTGGTCCAAAAAAGTTTAGAGGGTCCCTTTTACCAAAATTTGAGTCAAATAGAGAGTTTCAAAATTATATATCTCAACATACTTCTCCCATAGTTTACCCATAATTCAGGGTTACAACAATGTCACAACATAAGAGAAACATGAAACAAAAAAAAATTGACCACAAGTGATCCTACTCCACAAGAATTAGATCCAAGGAGCCAGTCTACCCCCTCAAAACAACCATAAAATTTGTTGAGGTATGAGGTAGAAAATGTCACAAAAAAACCCCATGAGCTCACTAAGGAAGAACTCCTTAACTATAAACAAGATCATCAACCTATAATTTGATCATATTCATTATACGTACCAATTCAACCCTTAAAATCTATTCTTGTAACTAGAATAGGAACCAACCTTGGTCTCACTTCATGTATAGGAACAAACACAACTTTGGTTATTCACAACACGAAAATTCCCTTAAACACCAACCTTCCCAAAAACATGAGTTGGAAACCAACATTTGGTGCCCCATCCAATTCTTCCACTATATTCATAAGCATCCTCTGCATTAATACAAACCAATTACATTCCATGACATAGTGACAACCTTGACCTTTTGAGTGCAACCATTTCCATCCATCACCACAAGTACCCAAAGTATGGCCAATGTTATACAAGGTATTGTGAACCAAGTGCCTCAAGTGGAATAACAAGGTAAAGATAACACCCTTAACACAATAAGGGCCATCTTCATTTAATCACCCAATTGGCTCATCAAATCCATTGGTTTAAAAAAACACATCAACCCCATCTATCATCAACCCAAATCAAAGAAACACATTGATAAAAAACCCCATCAACCAAGGTCATACCTTGGTCCCACATCAAATAAAAAAAGGAAACCATCAACACATCAGTCAAGGGAACCATTCCAATCTATTGACTCAATGTCAAAATGTGCCATTGACTTTGCAACACTGAATGACACTGTTGGTGTTTTTTAAAAATTGAGTTGATTCCTCAAGGATTCTATGAATATGCCACGTTCAATAGTAAAATCTTAAGAAATGATTGGCCAACTTGACAAGACCAAGCAATAACGCTTACTCTCCTACACTTCGAGATTTGCAAGACCTGGGAGAGTGATCCCACAATGTGTTCCTTACAAATATCTAAATAATCCCAAATACACATTGTATAATAATAGAAAAATTCCCCATTAGCACTGAATAGATGAAATCCTTCTAGAAATTGGCAATTCCTTCAAAGATCTGGTCTTAATCAGTAGGGAACCATGAAAAAAACAAAGATTGATTGATATAAATATTTTTTTGAATAATTGTTGTAAAATCGAATGCCAGAGATGTAAGAACTACTATCACCACCTCATTATTAGTGCCATATACAAAGCATAGAGTCAAATAAGAAAGAATTTAACTATAAAGAAAAATTAATCTTAAATAGTTAAGATCTATATGAATTGCATTACAATTCACGTATTGACAATAAAAAATCTATTACTACTTGCAGATCTAGTTGCTAACCTACATGAACTCACACAATAACTAAAGGATTTAACTGATCCATTGAACTAGAGCTATAATTATTGCATAATTCACAGTAAAGAATAATGAAAATCAACAAAATCAATCTTTGACTATCATTTCATTAATAACTCATGTCAGGCATCACAAATGGAGAGAAAATAGACTCAAAATATTGTTGCATTCAACACTAACATGCTCAAGAACCTCATAATTGACAAAATTCTCCTATCTGACACTAAAATTTAAAACATGGAATCATTGTTAACCTTGTCTGCTTTATATTTTTGCACTCTCAAATCTCGCATTCAACAAAATACCCTATACATTGGCCCATAATTTCATTTTATAGAATAAGGGAGAAAAAAAGCTTTAGGGAAAGATGTACACATGTCTACATTTGATTGGACTGATATTCTACACATTCCCTTCAACAGTTATAATTGTGTTTTTCAATTGGAGGGAATACATAAAAGATAAAAAATATTTTCAATTGTTGTGAAGAAGAAAACCTGCCTTCCAAAAGGAAACTGGTTTAAAATAAAAGCGTATTCAATCATTGTAGCACTTTATCCACCTCAATAGCAATCCTCATTAGCCACCCCACATGGTTCTAGGAGAATACATGTATACTCAACTATAACTTCTAAGGCCATACTTGTATTATAATCGACCAAGTCATATTCTCCACATATGGTGCTCATATTCCAAAATCATTAGTGAACAACATTTTCCATGATTCAAACTCTTCTTTAGATGGCCAATTGAAAGTGATGATCCTATTAATTGTGTCTCTATACAGTGCATATTTTGCCATTACTGAAGTAGCCTCCTTATCAAAATATTACAAGAAACTAATAACAAAAGATAGTTTCTAAAGTGTATCATTCAACATACCAATATCAACATTCATTCATATTTGATCTATCTAGGCTATCATGATATTATTCGTTTTATCCTTCAAAGCTTGCAAAGGCATTAATTCATCAAAATTATGCTAGATTTCTAGCAATGGTGTCAGGTCTACTTTATCATATTTGGCCTTTAAATATTTTATCTTTATCTCCATAGGAGAAACATACCCCTAGAACTCCTTTTCCACAATTTCATGAACAAATAGATAAGTTGGAAAAACCATGGGATACTAATCCTTTTGTTGCTTTGCTCCCACCGTCATGAAATTTAACTGCTCAGCTCTAGGACTCCATCTATTAAGTAGTGGGGTAGCCAATTATTTATCTCTTGGGAACATTTTGATTGCTTGCAACATCAATACATAATTGGCATGTACACTATTCAATTTTCCTTGGACCTTCTTATTTAAGTGTCTCAGTACAATATCCATAATCACTAAGTTTCTCTTCTATGATGATTCCTAGATATGTTGTAGCATCTCTTTATACTCAATATGATGGATTAACTTTTCCCTTGAGAGTCCTCCTCCTCGGCTAGTTGTTCTTTTGATTGTGATAGGTAATTGTCCCATATTATATGGAACAATAGCCAAGGATTGTTCTTGTGAGGAAGGTTGAGGGTATTCTATAGGTGAATCAAGAACATTATGACTAGAGCTAGCTAGTTCAAGAGAATTCAACATCCCCATATTTTGTTTTAGCAGTGCCAACTAGGTTTCCAATTTTGCCATCTTTTGTTGACTCCTATTATACTAAATAATGAGGTCATTATACTAGCATCTCAGAGTAGCTCTATCATTTATTAAACCCTCAAAATTTTCCCTATTGAACTTGGCAGCATTCACTGTCGTATCTGCTACTTCCAATCTAGGAGTATTAGCAACCCTTCTTACAATCAAGTTACCACTGAAACTAGATGGTTTTGCAACTATTGGCCTCCTATATCTTATGGATAGTGACCAAATTTCTAGGGAATCCCACTCCTCACTAAAGGCTGATCCTTTAAGTGTTATTGTATCTTTCTCCTCAGTTTGAAGTGGTGGCCTATTGGCCCTTCTTATTGTATCGAATACCACAACATCAATGATATCCCATTCAGGGAGTAATAATACTCCACTCTTTTGTACCAATTATCTTCCTTGCTCTGGTGTCAACTCTTTGAAGGTCTCTCCCATTTGTAGCATGGAATTATATTGAATGACCATCTTTGGCAGCTCCAGATGTAGACTCTGTTCTAGAGCTACCTTCTTAGCATATATTGGAACATGTGCCCTCCACACAAAAGGTTTAAAAGCCTTAGTTTTGATGAAAGAGTCATCCATCATGAACTCTTTGCAAGCCTCCATCCTCAGGTCATTAGTATTAGTTCTCCCTCTTATCTCGTATTTTCCCAACCTTAAAGAAATGGCCCTAGAGCTTGATGCAACACCTCGTGGAAAGGATGGCATTCCCTATTGCATATCTTCAGGGGTCACCCTAATCTCTTCATCATCTGACTCAGGGTATTCAACCATTGTTTCCTTTTCAATCCTTTGCCTTTTGGGAGATGGGGGTTATGTTGGAGAAGGATCCCTTGGGGGAGAGTCTAGATTGACTACATCATGCAATATTTCCCTGAAGAAGAGGGAATCATTCTTATAGTAAACATTGTTTCAAGATCTCTTGAAACAATAGAAGGTGGCATAGTTTGAATCTCAATCATTGCTCCCTTCTTCCAAGAATATACCCTAACCTTTTGAGGAGGTTGGTAGGAAGGTCTTTCCTCCAATCTTATCTCAGGGTACTCTTCAATAGCTTGTGACATTCCTTTATCTTCAACAACTTGTTCAGTGCTTAATACCCCCACCATGCCTTCAAATTTATCGATAGCATACATGGCCCTATTTAACTCACCATTGATATTAGGCATGGGTTTGTATGTAGGGTTCCTTGCTATCTTATTTTTCATCATCTTGGTGAAAGCAATATATTTTTCTTTTCTTTCCTCCTACTCTTTCCAATCAAGAACATTTCTAATGAAATATTCAAGAAAGTAGAAGTCGTGAACAAAGATTCAAGTATTGTGCTCTCCTTTCATTTGAGAAATAAAACCCTTAGGATCATGGTTCTTAGCGAGTATAGTTTTCAATCCATAAGGCTTGAGTAATGTCCAAAAATCCTTCCATCCTCCTTTTCCCATGAAAAAGTTGGTAAATGCTATATATTCAGGAAAGAAAGACCCTTTCTTATGAACTTTTGGAAAATGTGCATCCTAAGCACATCCAAGCTATCTCGTGATTTCCAAGAATCAAATCCTCATAGGCACATCCCTTAGCAAAGCATATGGGTTTAAATTGGTGCCATATATTCTGAAGATGGTTGTATTATGGTATGGGATGATATCTCCCCAATTGTGTATCAACTTCAGTTCAGGCTTCCTTTCCACTAGCCTTAAGAAATTGTCGATATCCTTTGGAATCCTGGGTGGATCATATACCAAGGACCTCCTCAAATTTGACCTGAAAACATTATGGAATGCCACATAATCAAACTCATGGTCATCTCTATCCAAAATCCTGGTCCAATCTTGGACAGGCATGTCGATATCATCCTCCTTCTTCAATTTCATGTTCTACCCAAAAAATCTCTTTCCTTTGTACAAAAACATGTGCTTCAATAGTAATTCCATCTAAAACTAACCATGGTTTTTCCTTCTTTGAGAGCCACCAGGCTCTCATGCATTTTATCTACCAAGTAAGTGGTGAATTCATACACCACATTGAAACCTGGATGTTGGAGATTCACAACCATGTACATGAGATCGGGAGGTAGAGTAGTCTTTATGCTAATGCCAAAAACCTGACACAAGGAACAAATAGTTTTCCTGAAATAATTGAAAAATTAGTTTAGAGGAAATGGTTCTGGCTCATTCCTACCAATCACTATCTTCTTATTCTTTCTAGTTCCTGTGGTTTCTAGATGAGGAATCAGTAGGGAGGTCTGGAACAAACCCTTGGTATTTTTGTATTATTCTCTATAGGCTTGAAGGTTAATGCGCACCATGTCCTTATTCCACTCATGTAGATCAAAGTTTTTTGCAATCTCCTCCCTAGTGATTTTAACCATTTCCACACCAACATATATCCTTACAACTCTAGTTACAGGGTCATACCTTGTGGTAACATCCTTTAATAAATCCACATTGAGATATACATTGGGAACCACCAGCTTGTTGAGATCCAACTTCCAAGGGTTACACAGAGGAGCATAAAAATTCCTATTCCCAAACCAATTTGAGAATAATTTCCATCCTTTATATGACACCTCAACATCTTGAATTGCACATTTCTTATGAGTTAATCCTTCCTAAACGAGGGGCCCACAAAACTGAGCCTTCCCCTCAATTTTTTTGTTAGTAGAGGGTTTTAACAAATCTATAACATCTTAGGAAAAGGACCTGGTAGAAGTTTTAGAACCAAAACTTCGGCCCTTGGGTGCCATTTGTACAAGATAGAGTACAACTAAAGCTAGGGTTTTGAAATATTGGAGAGTTTTTTGGGAGGTAGTCTATGGCTTAAATTCTTGAAACATAGTACTTTCACAATTTAAAAGCTTTGATGATTTATTTGGATGGGATTTAAAAAAATTTTAAAGAAAATAACCAATACAATATTTTAAAATAAAGCAAAAAACAATTTATACTTGTTATCAGGAAATCACAAGATTTTCAAAAATAAAGAACGTGGTGTATGCGTTACTTACAATTTTTCTTGCAAATAATTTAAATAGAAGTGATGCTATAGTTACATGAAAATAGCTCACGATGCTTGGTACCTAGAGATTCTCCATTAGTATAGAATTATGCATGAAAATAGTAATTCAAAGAAATTCTAGCATTAAATTTTGGTGGCACAATCGAACTCCACCATTACTATTCACTTACATGAGAAAAAAAACTATCATATAGGAATAGCTTGTTTTAAGAATCAACCGTTGATTTGAATCTACACAAGCAAGAAATAATGACTTGGATCGAGACAATCCGGTTTGAAAATACCACATTTTATCCACCCAATCCTAGGTGAATGAAAATCAATGTATAGGATACCAGCTCAGCATGCATGGTTCCCACTTGAATCATATCACAGTTGGAACTAGCGTCCATGCATCAAAATTTTGCACACCTCGCAACATTATTAAAACTAGTGCTTTAATTGCTTGAGGTCAATGAGGGACAACCATGATATATCATTGTATGACAACCATTGATTTATCAGACCACTAGTCGACAAGAGAACAAGGACTGGGCACCATGATTGCAAGTGATAGATGGCACCATCTCACACACCTCCTAAAATTTTTGTGACATTATCAAAAATCCTTGCGAGGCCAGCAGGGAACAATTAGGATTTAACTCGAAGATCTGACGCTCATAAAAATCTGCACATGCCACAAATGGTATTCATAAAAAAGGGGATGAGCTAGGAAGATGGGAGAAAAAACCTTGAGGCATGAACTTAGACGTGAGCATATTGTTGAAAAAATTTAATAAACCCGACCTTAATTTTTTTTTTTAAAATAGTCTCAACATATTGAAATTGACAGGCCAGGTAAAAGGGGCTAGTAACATGAAGGACCAAGAAGGCTCAGATCATGACTTATGCTACTAGTAACCTAGGATAATAGGTCAACACATAATTAGAATACCTAGGCAAAAATAGGATGAATAACCACAAGCCAAGGTTTTTACAGGTAAAACCCAAAACCCCAAGGTAAACCAGTGATGCCAGACACTAGGGAAAATAAGAATAAGCATAACTATGGAAGAATTTCTTAGAGCACTTACAGTGGAGCCCACTGGGGATGTATGCCCCTTGTGGGCATAGCAAGAAACAAGAATCTTTGGAGAGAAGACCGGATGAAGAGAAAACCAAAACCAAGAACTTGTATGGACAAGACAAGTAGATGCAAGAAAGAGGAAACACACCACACCTGTGTACACTAATTACAAGACTATACATTGTAGATGGAAGAGAACTAATTTAGGAGAAATAGGACTTCAAGAACTATCCATGTATTGGCAATTCTATAATTTCGCTTGTGAGATCGCAAGAAGTATGAATCCTCCCCATGCATATCAGCAATTACATATGGATCCAACCATAAGGGATTGAACTTTCCATGTTTTCCTTTATCTTCTAATCTTGCATTCCACAACAAAAACATTGCCCCAATTTCAAATTTTCTCTCAACAACCCTTTTATCATAAAGATGCTTCACTTGAATTTGTAATTTTGCATTCCTTTTGTGAGCCTCTCATCAAGTTTCATCTAGTTGCCTTAGCTCCTCCATCCTGTGTTGCATTTCATCACACACAACATCATCATACTCTTGGAAGAACCTATACATCTTTAGTAAGTTGTTGTGTGGTATGTGTGCTTCAATTCCATAAACCAAATTCAATGGGGAATATCCAGTTGCCTTTTTTATTGTCATTTTGTTGGCCCATAGTGCTAGCTGTAGCTTTGAATCCCAAGCCCTTTTTTTTTCTCAATCACCCGCTTGATAATTTTCATCAAACTCTTGTTGCTAGATTCAGATTGTCCATTCCCTTGAGGGTGATAAGGAGAAGAGTATGAAGTAGTTATAACATATTTATTGTAGAAATCAACAAACTCCTCTGACGTGAAACACATCACATTATTTGAAACAATTTTATCAGGAACCCCAAACCTTCTTAAGATGTTACTCATGAGGAAGTCAATGACCACTTTACTAGTAGCCTTCCTGGTTGGGATTTCCTCAACCCATTTGGTAAAGTAATCAATTGCTACCAATATCCATGCATGACCACCACTAGAATTTTCAAATATCTCTCCTATGAAATCAATGCCCCATTGCTAGAAAGGAGCATGGGTAGATACTGGTCTCAATGGTAAATTCCTAGAGAATTTCAACTTACCATCAAACCTTTGGCATGCATAACATTTCTTAACATATCTATGGGAATCTTTAAAAATAGCAGGCCACCAAAAATTGGCTCTCAAAATCTTATGAGCAATGGTCTTGGCCATGTAATGACCTCCACAGGCTCCTTTATGCATTTCTACCATAAAATCCTTATCCTAATCACCATCCACACACCTAAGCAGGAAACCTTCATGAATCCTCAACCAAAGCTCACTATCAATGATAACATACTTGATTGTGTGTAATTTTAGAGTCCTTTTCTCGTTAAGTGGAATGTGTTGAGGAAATTTCATTGTTTGTAAATCTCAATAATCCTTCTATACCAACCATAGGTCTGCATATCACAAATAGGTGCCACATTTACTTGCTCAATTTGATTTATTTTGTTGGCCTCAAAGTTAGTTTCAGCCATTAGTTTAGCCAAGCCTTGGCACCTCACAAGCTTCCTAATTTGTACATCAATAGTAAATTGTTGGATCCTATTGATCCATTTGCACCTCCTACCTATAGTTTCATATTGAGTAAATATATCCTTAACTACAGCTATTGGGACATAAGCAACAACAGTTGCTCCAATCAAGTAAGGCTTGAAATTTTTAACAACTTTGACCAATGCATATGCCTATTTTTCTATGACACCATAATTCAATTCTATAGCCTACAATGACTTACTGAAAAATTCAATTGGTAGCTCAAAACCATCATTGTTCTTTTGCAAAAAAACCCCTGCTATGGTATGAAAAGAGGAAAATGTAAATATTTGACAAGGATTAGAATAATCAGGAGATTTAATGACAGGGGTCTCCTTGATAACATCCTTGATAGCTTAAAATGCCTTGGATAGTTATTTTGTCCATATCACTTTCTCTCCTTTCTTTAACATCTTGGAAATAGGGTGGATGATTTCGGAAAAGTTTGTAACAAATCATCTTACAAAATTGATTTTTCCAAAGAATGACTGCATACCCTTTACATTCCTTGGTTGTGCAATCTTATCAATAACTGATAATATTTCTTGGTCAATTTGAAATCCTTCCTTGGAGACAATATGTCCTAGCAGCTTCCCCTCTTTTAGCCCAGAAGTATATTTCTTAGGATTTGGTGAAATCCCATATTCAATAGCCCTAACAAAAAAAATCTCTAGGTGAGAACAATGGTCCTCCTCCTTTTTACTATGAGTAGTGAGATAGTCTTGATAAATTGCAAGAAAAAGATGAATAAAGTCAACAAAGGCTACATCCATAGCCCTTTGGAAGGTTGTACCTACATTCATTAAACAAAATGACATTCTTACATAAACATATGTCCCCCAGGGGGTAGCGAATGAAGTCTTGTACTATTCATATTCCTTAACCATGACCTTATTATAACCAGAGAAGCCATCCATCATGGACAATAACTCACATCCTATAACCTTTTGCAACATAGAATCCATGTTGGGAAATGGGTAATTATCCTTTAACGAAGCCACATTCAGATTCCTGAAATCAACACATAACCAAATGTCACCATTCTTTTTTCTCATAGGCACAAGGTTTGAAACCCAGGTTGAGTGTCTAAAGGGCTTAATGATCCCCACATCTATTAAATTGGTGAGCTATTCTTGCATCTTAGGTTTCAAAGTTGGGTTGATTGGCCTTTGTTTTTGTTTGAATGGATTCATATCTAGTTTTAATGGAATTTCATGTTGAAACAAATCTTCCTTATATGCCTTAAGGTCATCATATGACAAAGTGAAATAATGTCCATACTTTCTAAGAAAAGAAATCAGAATATTTCTAACATGAGGCTTCATTCTCTTGCCAATGTACGCCTTTTTAGGGGAGTTCTCTATTCTTAAGTTTATCTCCAATAGGTCCTCCTTGTGGGAAGATGCCTGCTTAGCATTTGACCTATTAGGGCCATCAAAAAGTCTTTCAAGTGCAACCAAACCCTTGGGAATATTGTTAGTTTTCAACTGAATTACATCATCCCAAAAAGGGTTTCCTTCCCATCAATTTCCACCACATATGAGCCAAATTCAATCTCTTGGCTCTCATATTGATCAATGTAATACACAAATCTTAAGATGTCAATATCATCATCAAATACCTGCCAATTAAAAATATTGTCAGGCATTGCAGGCCTAGTTTTCACCTCTATCTGATAAATTTCATTGAAGATTAATATTGATCATAAAAGCTTGCACCTCTCCAATAGTCTTATGGGAAATTCAGCGAGTGGGGAACAACATGCATCTCACTAAATACCTTTGGGATTTTTATAGAAATTCGACTCTTCTTTGAGTTTTGGGAAAAAAACAAAAAGAAATGTAAAGAGAAAAAATGAACGATGGCGATGTGCCAATAATTTTACATTTCAAAATCACACACTTCCCTCTATGAGTGATATGTTAGACATCGAACATCACTTCCCTTCATGGGCATGAAGAGAATGAACAATAGAGGCTCATTACAATCACAAATGTAGTCATTCAATCAACCCTTGGGAAATGCATATTAAGATCTGAATCAAACACAAAAGTTACAAACCTAATGAAAAATTTCTCTAAAAGAAATACAAACTCTCCTTCCAAATATAGCATATTATGAAAGAAATGATAACCTTAAAAATAAAACGAAGAAGTCCAATGACATAGTCTAGTTTCTAAAGTTTATGATTCATTCATATACACAAACAACATAGAAGTCTAATAATCAAAACTATTTAGATTAGCAAGACACAATGTTCTATTTTGGACATAGATATAATGAAAGAAATATTAAAAAAGACCATATCATGCACAATTTCAAGTATTTTTTCAAAATAACCTATATTTCGAATTCAGATGAACTTTAAAAATAAGACCAGACTCCAATTTGATAATAGTTTGATCATGAAATAGACATAACATGCCAGAGTGAAGCAGTATTCTATAAACCTTTAAAAATAAATTCTTCTACTAGCTAAAAAACTGAAAAAACACTTTTCCAACAGGAAAACTCTTTTTTTGGAACCTTTTTCTTCATGCCTATTGCTTGTAATATATAGTTGTTTTAGAAGAGAAAACGTCAACCTCCTTCAGAATTAATAATTTCCAGACATCCAAACTTGATAGCTTGAGATTTTTCCTCTAGATCTTTTCTAGCTACCATATTTATGTTGCCTAGATATTTCAAAAGGATCAGCCCTTGTAATTTCTTTGATCCCAAAATATAGTCTAACAATCAGTACTATTGATCACCCAAGTGGATTCGGTGGCACCACTTCATATCTCTTCATTGACCAAAAGTACAACACATTCCATCTGACTCCAAGTTGAACATTCCTTTGTTAGGATATAGTGCAAAGGGGTGATGTGTCAAACAGGTGGACAACTTCTTCTTTGTAAAAAGTGAAAATAAGAAAATGCCCACCGGATTGACATGTGATTCGATTTCCAATAAAAGAGATAGTATTCGATGAGAGACATGAAAACACCATGTGGTGCATTGTGTGTCTATTGAAAAATATAAAATCCTTGCCTAGGATCCTCCTAAAGACAAAATAAAGCCGAAAGTTAAAACATACATAAAGGAAAAAATTTCTTCACAGTTCTGGCAACTCACAGGGAACCTTTTCTTGCAAAGGCTTGAAACAAGACCTCTATTTATTCTTGGAGTTTGAGGAAGGTGAAATGCAGTGTCTCCCAGTTTGTGTCAGTTGGTGAGTTAAGGCTACTAAACGTGTTATATTCTTGATCTAGCTCAAAGACTTCCTTAAAAGAAACAAATCCCCATCTCATTGAAACAACGCCCAAGTGATAATAGAGTCATTAGAGCTAGAGGACCTCACTCTCAATGTCATCCACTATTGGGGCTAAGCTTGGGCATGGAAGATCTAGAGGAATCTGAATCATGTTCTAGACCACATTTGTAATCTTCTCGATTGACAATACATCTCCATTTGCTGAAAAGAAAGGAGGCAACCCATAACTATATAAGATCTCATAATATTTCTTGATTTCATCGATCCTCTTATTTAAAATTACTTGGTTGTTCTTTTTCTTGGATGCCACCTTATGATAGTAGATGAATTCACTTGCTTTACTAGAGGTTGCCCTGCAATCCATTATGCCCACACCTTTCAGGGCCTCATTTGTTGCCATACAAAGCTTGGAGATTAAATTATGGGATTCGACTAGTCGGGGAGTGTATTCTTGAAGGGTTTGATCAGCCAATGGGCCCACTCTTTCATTTATTTCTCAAGAATCCCTTAGGAATTATAAATTTGGTTTCAAGATGATGAGTGAAACAATTATTCGCTCCCAGTAAGCATATACCAACCTCTTTTTTATAGGAAGGGTTGGATATTTCTATGCAGTGACTAATTCCTCTCGTATTTGAGCCTCCTTTGGTTTTAATCTTTGTTCCATTTGATCTCTCTTGTCGAGGGATTCTCTTAGTTCCATGATTAGATTTTGGGTTTCCTAAATCCAAGTATGTAAAACAACCTCAAATTCTTGCTTGTCACTTCTTAGTTTTTCAATTTTTTGTCAAGCCTTTTAGATCTCATCAAAAGCCTGAGCTCGGATGCCATCTAATTCCTTCATTACATCTTCTCGAACATTCTGGTGTTCCTTAATAGACTATCACTCAGTTGTGAGTCCACTCATCAATCTATTAATCTCGGTGTAGAGATGAATCCACTCATCCTAGAGTGCCTCAAGATATCTTGTTGCTTCATTCCATTGGTCCTATACCTGTAATATGTGGGTCATATCTTCATTTCGGGCCCTGAGATCTTACTGCAGGAAACTCAATATCTCTTTTACATTTTCTAGTTCACCCTTGCGCTTTCTCATCTTCCAATCAAGCCTCTTGTAATCTATGTATACCAGCTTCTAAGTGGTCTTTACCATATTCACCTTGTCGCAAGGGCGGATTTCATTCAAATATAGACCTACTACTTGGATATCATAAACCTCTAGCTAAATCTTCCCCTCAGGTCAGGTTGTGAGTTGCTTCATGGTGGTGATCCATAGATAATTTTTCTCTTCATTAAAACATGTCTAAATCTTCTTAGAGGTTGGTAGCTCGACGTTCTTTTCTCTTCTTTTTTTCATTCTATTTTGTCGGGCCTACCTAGTTGCATCAAAATTCTTCTGAAGTGTCTACTGGGTATCAATACTCTGTGTTGCCATAGAAACACAAGGAGGGAGACTAAAAAAAGTAACAGATGGGGATATTTTAGATGTCTGGGCATGTAGGGAGGAAAATGGGAGAGTAATCATTGAGAATGGTGGGATGCCAAATTGAGATTGGGAGCTTGGAGTACTGGTTGGAGTAAAAAGTGTAATAGATGGGACAAGCAACCTTTGTCTATTTGCGGACAAGCTTAGGGTAACAGGTAGCATGAGTGACTCAAATTTTTCTATGGGGGCCTTAGTCAAGGAAATTAGAGAGTCAATGGCTACCACAATGGATATTGTTTTCTCAGCATGTGGTGCCACATTACTTGACACATTAAAAAGAGCACGGGGCTCATTTAACACTAATAACTCTAGGTCCAAAGGTAGAGGATTCCTCTCAATGGGTGGAGGAAAAGGTTTAACCAAATATGCATTAGCAAGGAGAAGAGGGGGAGCAAGACTTACCTGAATTGTGATAGTTTGAACATTGTGCAGAGTGGACTCTACTTCTTCTTCATTTTTTATGGCTGCATCTGACGTGTCCAGATCTTGAACTGATCGTAAATTTTTTCTTCCTTAGCTAGAACATTCCAACTCTTTTGCTGACGATCCAGTCAAAACTTGGCCTTCATGTTCCATGGTTGATCCTTTTGAACACTGTTGGGTCCTCTTCCCTTTGCTTTGAACACTAGCAGAAGACACAACTTGTGAGTCCCTTTGCTTAGAACTCTTCCCCTTGTCAGAATCTTGTGGGTGGGGAGGATGGCATGGAAGTTGTTCCTTGGTTACTTCGTGGTTGGACTCTGGATTGCTATTGTTGGAATCAATCTCCTTGTAATAAATGTCTTCAAACTGTTCATCATAAGGCTGAAAATCCTCAGGTTGTCTTTGGGTATTACCCATTTCTTGTAAGAATCTCCAGAAATCTACCATTTTACATTTTGACCATCCTTTCCGCTTCATCCAGTCCCTTAAGGTCTTTCTTATCGGAATCTCCCTCTGATATCTTACATGTGGAGTATAGAAACTCAACCACTTTGGCCTCTTCATGGGTATGAGGGCCAGGTTGGCATAAAAATCTAGTCTTTCCTATGTTGTATTTATCTTCGATTCTACATATTTTTGTACCTCATGCTTCAGGGGAAGCTGTCTCGATGGATTATAGTCCCACTCATCACATATAAGGACTAAGCCCAAAGCTTCCAATAAATTGGTTAGTTCATTTTGCACTTTATGCTTCTCCAAAACTACCCCACTATTTGCAATACAAAGGGAAAGTGGAAATAATTTTTTTTTGTTCCTTCCTCTACCATACACGTTGTTGGAAAGAGTTTCCTATCGGCATGCCTCCAACGTGAAGAACCGATCTGCTACAAAACTTAGGATTCATAAAGGCTCTCCAACAAAACCATGATACTTGATAAATGTAAAATCCTCCCCAAAGAAATAATCCACCAAGGGCGATGAATTTCTAATCCACAACAAAACCTCAGGAGAGAAGTGGTCACTAGGCCGAGGTAATAACTTTTGTAACACTGGTTTTAGAAAATGGTGCACAAACCCATAAAAACTAATTGTCCTTGACAAGACAATAGTCCATATAGAAATTGGCTGAATTAAACCCTCTTCGTCTAATCTAGATATAGGCAAATCTTTCTAAAAACCTAAACTTTTGATGTAGGATCAAATGAACCAAGAAAGAAGAGTACATAAATTTATATTCAACCTAGTAATATTTTAGGTGTAGCAACATATTGGCAGCTATGACATCGACAAAGTCAAAATACCTATGTTCCCACTCATGTTTTACTATTAGAGCAAGGGCCATTTGAAAAGAGTGAACCTCGTCATTACTGTCCAAACCAAAAACTAGAGCTATCATTGAAAAAAGGTCCTATGTGTTGTCTAGGAACATATTTAGTGCCAAGGGAAAAATAATATGGCCTCTAGTTGGCTTATCCACTGTTTTGTGATTATTGAAAATTTCCCTTTCATTTGGTTCCTCCTAGTAGGTCTCCATAACTTCTTCGATGAAAATCTCAATATACCGGTTGTAAGGGATGCACAACATCTCTTGTATAGCTAGGGAAAAGATTACTACTTTTATATTGTTGCATGTTATGGTCTCAGTTCCTTTATTGAATCTCTTGGTGCATGCGTCCACCAGATCTAGGAATGAATGTATGGTAGGTATCATAAACTATGGAAACCTGCAATTCTAGAGCCTAGAGACAAAATTATCGGTGTTACCATAATTTCTCATCCTTCAAAAATCTCCTTCTCTAAGATTTTTAGGGTTCTTGGCCAGCCTGGGGTTGAAGATATTATCAGTGACATCTCACACTACTTCCCTTTTAACACTTTTATATAGCGGCACCCTTTTACAAAACTCGAAAGGTCACTCCTCAAGTATTGTGGAATTTGCAAATGATTTTTGCTCAAAACGATTGGCGAAAACCAACCTCCTTGGTGTAGATTCAACTCTTCTTCCAGTTGTTGTGAGTTTCGCCATGGCTACTTCAAAATGTTTTAAAGATCTTTACTAAAATGGCCACTTACTCTTTGCTTCTTTTGAAAACAACTACTTTGGGCAATTAATTCTCCAGGAAGTACATGTAGTTAAGGCAATGTCATTATCGCTGGTCTATTGAATGCTGCCACTGAGGTGATACATGTGGATAGAGGATCAATATCCCTTGGGAATACCAAAATCTTGCAGGAATGGATTGCGTACATTGCTTTTCATTTCCTCTTTCTTAGAATTAACTAATTGCCTCGAAGAGAGTGCCATTACTTATGTTGATCTCTGTTTAGTGATACAAAGTACACTCAAAAAGACTTGCTCACTAATTTTTTAGGCATTTACACATTAATCCATGTCTTTTCACTTATGCAAGTTGGCCGATGTTGATGATGGTTGAGGACAGATGTTGAAAATCAACTCATATGGGCATTTACTCCCAATATGTAAACATTAGTTTTCAACTTTGTGACATATTTTTTGTAAGAACTATTTATGCATTCACCAGCAGCCTCAACATTTATTGTTACTATCTGACCAAAAATAGAACTTTCATTGTTTATTCATTTTGACACCTCTTTTCTATAAAT